>VZQC01013591.1:7309298-7398638 GCA_009823505.1 Rhizomys pruinosus
CCTTGTTTATGGAGTATTGACTTGTCTAGTTTTCAATTTTGCAAACCACTCTTCTCTTCTTGCTCTGAAGGTTCTCCAAGAAAAGGTCCACTTGGATTCTCACCAATCTCGGGGGGGGGGGGGATGCCTGACCTAGCCCGTGCCCCGGCAGCCTGCACCAAGGTGCAGACCACTAGCACCTGCCCCTCTGGTCCCAGCGCAAAAGAGACGTAGGACGGTCCCACCCACGGCCCCCTACCTGCGGCAGAGGCAGCAGATGCCTGCCCAGGTAACTACCCCTGCCCGCACCAAGGTGCAGATCTCTAGCACTGGCCCTTCTGGTCCCGGTGCAAAAGAGACGTAGGACAGTCCCGCCCACGGCCCCCTACCTGCAGCAGAGGCGGCAGATGCCTGCCCAGGTAACTGCCCCTGCCCGCACCAAGGTGCAGACCACTAGCACCGGCCCCTCTGGTCCAGGCGCAAAAGAGACGTAGGACGGTCCCGCCCACAGCCCCCTACCTGCGGCAGAGGCGGCAGATGCCTGCCCAGGTAACTGCCCCCACCCACACCAAGGTGCAGACCACTAGCACCGGCCCCTCTGGTCCAGATGCAAAAGAGACGTAGGACGGTCCCACCCATGGCCCCCTACCTGCGGCAGAGGCGGCAGATGCCTGCCCAGGTAACTGCCCCCACCCGCACCAAGGTGCAGACCACTAGCTACTTAATGAAATTCTTAAGCAGCTGCAGTGGTCTCTTGGTCTGAAAGTGATGGACCGTATTAAGCATGGGACTCATGTCAACTCATTTAAACAAGGGTCCAGAGGGGAGGAGAAAAATGGATGGTGGGCAGGACTTACATTGAAAAATATAGGTGACTGCGTGCTCCTAGGTGAGAGAGTCTGTGGCTTATTTATCTGTAGATTCTCTGACCATACTCCAATGGATTAATTTGCAGTTAAGGATATATGAGTACAAGCCGGGTGTGGTGAACCACGTCTTTAATCCTAGCACTAGGAAGGCAGAGGCAAGTGGATCTTTGTGAGTTCAATGCCAGCCTGGTCTACAGAGTGAGTTCCAGGACATCAGGGGCTACAGGGAGACCCTGTTTCAAAAACACCAAAAAAAAAAAAAAGGATATACAAGTACAAATGCTTAGGATTTATGGGATTTACCATAAATGGTGGAATAAATGAGGTCTGGTGCAGGGTTGGAGAAGAATGGATAGAGCTAGAAGGTTTAAGCTTGCTTAAGAGCTGCTCTATAGAATTGCAAAAGCTCAATAATTGTTTTTAAAGTTAGATACTTATAAGATGTTCAAACAAGAGGAAAATTGTCTTATGCTTCAGGACAAAGTCTATGTGTGGTAACTGTAGGTGAAGGATTAGTTTATCATTTTCAAATTTTAGTTTGTTTATTGGCAAACTGGGGTCAAAATCTGTTATATAGTAGCAAAAGTGATTAGGAATTCATAATTGATTTTTGAAAAGTATCCCACATTGTTACTTTTTTATGTATAAAATTATTTTCCTCCACTTTTTGTTGAGAATGCTTATGTATGTGAGTTTTTCCCTTAAATTTTTCTCTAATCACAAAGGAGGGTTATACTCAACAGAAGGCAAGTGTTGCAAGGTACTATAAATGTAGTGGAGTACCTTGGTTCAATATGTCATAAAGCCCAGAATAGAGTCTACTACTGTTGCTATCATAGAACAATATAATTTATTACTATACTGTGCATAATTATCATGATATTCACAGATAAATATAGCTTTCAGCACTCATCATAGAAACTTCTGGCAATAGATGGAGACTATTACAAAGTTCAACAACTGATCAAAATGCAGAGCCTAAGAGACTAGGTGGCACATACCCCCAATTGATACATCTACAGTGCAATCATACACCAAAGACAAAAGGAACATCTTAGAAAATATGAAAGAAATATTGTAAGACCCAGAGGACCAGGATAGCTACTATTATATAGTGTCTTCTAGACATGATTGGGAAGCTCCACCCATGAAAACTCAGCAATATGGTTGTCTAAATGAGACCTGCAAAGGGACAAAGCCAGTTGACAGGACACTGTGGAAGGGGAAACTTTCACAAATTTCCAGTTGAAGAGCTACAGGCAATCAATTGTTGATGGGGGAGGGAGAATAATATTCTTCAGGGACAAGATCCTTGTTAGGTTACTATTCCACAAGTGGTCATCCCTAAACACACATACACATGAGTATCATGAAATATATGTTTATTATGTGTATATGTGTAACACATACATATTATATATAATAGTATATATATATATATATATATATATATATATAATAGTCAAAGTAAATGACAAAAAATAAGAAGTCAGGAAGGCATGGGGGCAATTGAAAGGGAAGGGTAAAGCTTGAAAATATTGTAAATACACTACACATGTATAAAATTCTCAGAAAATTGATGAATAAATAAATAATAATGCCATGTTCATACTATGCTTTTTAAGATAAGCATACACCTCATTTTAATAGAATAAACTTTAAAATGTAGATACCTTTGATTTCAGAAGAATCTAAACTGGTCTGACCTGGTTTTTTTTGAGACAGGGTCACCTTGTATCCACAGCTGTCCTGGAACTTACTATGTAGTCCTGGCTGGCCTGGATCTGACAGAGACACATCCTCCTCTGGCTACCAAATGCTTGTAGTAGTGGTGTGTGCCACCATGTCCTGCTGATCTGACACCGGTGACTGTTCAAATTGGCATTATTAACATGTCACATGCAACTAACCTGGAGGAAATTTTGAGCAAAATGTTTCTTTTTTACTGAACAATAATTCCATGTATGGCTAATTTGCAAATGCCATAGATTGAGATAGAAATAAATTCATATCTAACCATGTGTAAATGCTAAAGAAAACAAGAAAATTGAATCCAAACATGGCCAAATTCATATGACTGGAGAGGCCATATATCCTAGGGAAAACTCCAGCTCTGTCACTTCTCTAAACAAATGAAATTTTTTATAGATGCTAAATATGGCTCCTTATCATTACAGAAAAATCAAAGAAGCTATGTTTTGCAACAGATAGAGGCTACTAAAGAGTCTCATCACAAATGGTTACATACAGAGAATATATATCTGAAAGAGGCCCAGCCCTAAATAACATGTCTACAGAGGAGCCTTGACACTTAAAACCCATGGAACATAGCAGAACAGGTGGCAGAGAATACTAAAACATCCCTTAACTCTCACCAGCAGGGCTCCCTTATACAACAGAGTTCAATGAGCACATAAAAGTCACAACTTTCCAAAGTTAAGAGAATAAGAGACTACACAGATTTGGGAAAACAAAGTAACTGGAGTTCTCTGGGTAGAACATAAAACTAGAGAATTTTCCAGAGACAGAATACACATATAATCAGAGAATTACTTCACCATAAATATTCTGTTTATACCATGGGTAAGTGGTCACTACCCAAACCAAAGAAATAAATCTCGAAAATATCAGACGCTGATAGAGTGCTCATATGAAAATGATACCAAATAAACATGGCCCATGTAGTCTGGACACTCATTTGATCAACTTGATTGAACAAACAACCTGTCACCCCCCGCTGGATTGTGGGGCTGTAGGTGTTTGGGCACAACAGCCTGCAGATAGGTTTTGCATGAAGGATGCTTGTACTCATGGATTATCACTTATAGCTAAAAATGAAAAAAAAAAACTGAAAGAAAGATGCAGGAAACCAGTTATTGCAGAATGGCATGATGCTGGGATGGGGTGGGGGTTGGGCGGGAAGGGAAAGGGAAATAAGCCTGAACTGAATTGGAAAATGTATGAAATGCACAAGCATCAAATAAAAACTAATTTAAATAAATAAAATAAATAAATATATAATTAAAAAAAATATAAAAAAAAACCAATGGCCCAATGAAATGGCTTTTCTGGCTTAACAAATCAGTTAGCCAAGAATGTCTATTTCAAACTTGATGTTGGAAAATATCCACCAATGAGAATACAAAATTTGGAATCACAAAGTTTTGCATAGACCAGCAGAAAAGTGCATAGCAGTCATGAGAGATAGCTTTTGGACAATGTGTTATCAATAGAAGCTGTGCAATACCCAAATGTGGAAAATTGGTTCTTGGGAGTCAAGAAAATCTTAGATATCACTGTATTTATGTCTCTAAGGTGTCCAGTATAAAATAAAAAAATTTAAAATGTTTAACGTTTGTTTTGTGGTATGAAAATTTCATTGCAAAAGCTTCAATATGGAATGAAAAGTATCTTAAAAGACTGCTGAGAAGGTGAGAAAATAGTTTAATATTGACCACTGCCCTTGTTTAAACAAATCACAGTATATAAATATGTACGTTTGTTTTGTGGTATGAAAATTTCATTGCAAAAGCTTCAATATGGAATGAAAAGTATCTTAAAAGACTGCTGAGAAGGTGAGAAAATAGTTTAATATTGACCACTGCCCTTGTTTAAACTAATCAGATTTACTGAGATACTTTAAATAAGTAAATAATTGTAGAAGACTTACAGGAATACAGAAAATTATAATATCCATCACTGAACATTTTATAACCTGTCATTTGATAAAGGTGACCAGGCACAAAAAAAATGTTCAGTGATTTTTTTAACAATAAGTGATAATTTGTGAATACAAGCATCCTACATGTAAAACCAATTTGCGAGCAGTTGTGCCCAAACCCACACAGCTCATAGGTCCCACCATCCAGCAGGGGGGCTTCTATGTTCAATCAAGTTGATCAAATGAGTGTCCAGTCTATATTGTTGTAGTTTCACCATTCACCCCAATCGCAGCCCTTACATTCTACCGCACCCCCTCTTCCGCAGATTGTTCCCTAGGCTTAGAGAAGGGGCACAGGTGGATGAGAAGCAAAACAGTCTACTTTCTCTGGAGCTGTTGTCTTGGTCTCTAGTCAATTCTGGCTGTTTTCTTTCATGGGCTGACAGCTTGTCCAGGCATAACCTTTCGATCCTACTAATGAAGCACATTCAATTAGATATATGGGTATTTAAACAGTATAATATATAGCCTTTCAATCCTACTAATGAAGCACATGCAATTAGATATATAGGTATTTAAACAGTACTAATTGTTATGGTAGGTTACTTTGGTATAGACACAGATGTTTGGATGGTATGTTAATCCATGAATTACATTTTTTTCTGTTAAATATGACAGGGTCTTCGTGTGATTTATAACATCTCCTAACCCTTAGAGGATGTAAGCTTGTGGCATCAGCCATGGGTTATTCCCCCAAGGAGAGAGCTAATAGCCAGTTAGATTTGGGATATTCTTGCTTTCATGGTTTGTGCCGAGAAGTCAGTTTTAATTCTAATGGGTTTCCCTTTGTATGTGACTTGTTTTTCTTTTGTAGCTTTCAGAATTTTGTCTTTGTTTTGGGCATCTAACATTTTACCTATAATATGGTTTGGGATTTTCTTCACTGATCTTGTCTATTTGGAATCCTATGTGCTTCTTGTATTTGTATGGGTTTGTCTATGTGTAGTTTGGGGAAGTTTTCATCTATTATTCTGTTAATGATCTGATCATTGCTATTCTCTTGAGATTCTTCTCCTTCCTGTATTCCTATGATGCAGAGGTTTGATCTTTTCATAGTGTCCCATATTTCCTGGTTGTTCTACTTTTGTATATTTTTAAATTTTTCATAATCTTTATTTGAGCTTTTTAATTGTTCTGTGTTATCTTCTAGGTCTGATATTCTTTGTTCTGCTTCCTCCATTCTATTTCTGAGGCTTTTTCCTCTCCTTTCTTCTTGATTGGATGAGTGTTCTATTTCCTTTTTCATTTCATCCTGTGTTTTCTTTAGTATTTCCATTTCCTTTTTGAGCTTCTCAATCTCTTCTTGGTGCTCTTACTTCACTGGTTGGCTTCCTTTTTCAGTGTTTCTGCTTCCTTCCAGGGTTTTTTTTTTCTCCCTCTAGTTCTTTCTGGAGTTTGTCATTCTCTTTCTTTAGTTCTTTCCAAAGATTGTCATTGTATCCCTCTAGGTCCTTTTTGAGTTTTTCATTCTCTCTCCTTAGTTCTCTGGCTTCTTTATTTTCTTTAATTTCTCTGCAGAGGTCTACAATTATTCCTCTAAGATCTGTTTCTTGGGTCACCTCCAGGGCCATCCCACTGTAGCTATCTCCTACAAGGATGGTAGTGCTTGGTGCAGAATTATCCTGCACCTTTCCCATGTAATTCCTTCACCATGTCCCTGGCATGAGGGGTTCCCTTTTTTTTTTTGGCCTGTGCCTGACTTAGCCCGTGGTACCTGTCTGGAGCGAGTTCTGGGCTCCTGTGCTTCAGGAGCACCCCGCACAAAGACACAATGGGGCCGAACCAAACCCACCTGGCACCGGCTGCAAAGGCAAAGGCAGCTCTTCCCAGACAGCCACCCCCTACAAGGGTTTAGAGTTTAGACCCTTTTCCAGCAACCCAAGAGTCAATCTACCCTAAAATCTACCTGTCTGGAGCCAATTCCGGGCTCCTGTGCTTCAGGAGAACCCCGCACAAAGACACGGTCTATTTAATTTTTTTTAAAGGCAAGTTCTTCCTGTAGCCACATCCTGCCTGGAACTTGCTATGCAGAACAGGCTGACTTTAGTCTCACAGATATATATTTGCCTCTGCCTCCAAAGTGCTGGGATTAAAGGCACGTGCCACTACTTACTACTAAATGGAACACAGACTACAACTTTAAGGATTTCACATGAAAATTTTTCAGAAAATTACATTCAAGGAGAACAATCTTGAGAGGAATAAAATTAAAGCAATTAGTTTGTTATCAATACAATTGCAATTTGTTTCATACTAAAAAGAATAATTTTAGTATAAGTATAATACTATTCTATAAATACATGCATACACAATAAGAAATGATTCAAATATACTTATATGTGATATAAAAATCTATTTACTTGTAGACAATTTTGGCTGTTTTCTTTTTGATAGCAAAAACCATAAGACCACAAATGACAAATATCTACTGGGATACTCCATTCTGGTTACCATTGCAATGTATTTTAGATGGCATGACTTAGCCAGAATTAGTTTATTTCTGACAGTTATGGAGGGAAAGAAGTTCAAGTTCATGCAACTTGCCTACTTCTTACATGCAAGAGGTCTTCCTGATTCTCAGATTACCACTTTCTCCATAGGTCACCATCTGGTTTTTGCGGGTGACCTGGAGCACAGAGAGATGTCTGGTTCCCTTTCTTATAAGAACACTCACCTTAGTGGGTCATAGCCTTACCCATAATTAATGCTTTAGAGACCCAGTATATAATTACAGAGGTTAGGACTTCAACAAATGACATTGAAGGGACATGAATACTCATTCCATAATATTTTTCAACAAATAAATGGGTATATAAGTTGGAGTAAATACCTGAAAATCAACACCATTCAGAAATTTTACAGAATTCTTGAAAAATGCTACAGCAGACTCTTAAAATAATTATGCTAAAAGAAGTCTTACAAAACACATATCCATTAGTATATTTATTTTTAAAAAGCTTGAGAAAGAGCAATAACTCTTTAATGACACAAGTGTAGAAATGGCCGCTTAGCATCTCTTAAAGGATGGCTGCAGTGTGGAAGACAAGAAGTCTCCAGGAACCACAGAGTAATTTGGGACATGGAGAATGCTCAGTAGCATCACTATAGATACTTAAATAGAATACAACAATCAACAATCAAACTTCTTTTTTGGTCTTTTTGAGACAGGGTCCCCTTGTAGCCCCAGCTGTCCTGGAACTCACTCTGTAGACCAGGCTGGACTTGAACTCACAAAGATCTGCCTGCCTCTACTTCCGGAGTGCTAGGACTAAAAGCGTGCATCACCATGCCCGGCTAATCAAACTGTTTTAAACTACTTCAGGAGCTACTATGGATGATTGAGCCTCATTTTCTTTAAGAAAAATATTTTGTTTTAATTTAGGAGTATTAGTGAACAGCCTGCATGAATGTAATTGCACTCATGTCCTGCAATCCCTGAAGAATCTGAAAAGGGCATCAGATATCCATTAGCTGCTACATGGGTGCTTCGAATCAAACCAGGGACCTCCGCAAGAGGAGATGTGTTCTTAACCACTGAGCCATCTCTCCAGCTCCCTGAGGTTCACTTTTGATATTGTTGAGTTGAGGGGTTTTATGAGTCCTTAAACTTGAAGAATGTGAGCTTTTGGAGAAGTTCAAAACCAAGTTCTCACAGCACCGTTGTATAGATCCTGTAGTTCATTTGCTCTTATTATGACTGAACCTCCTGTTTCCTTCATGTTTTTCTGGGACTGCTTAAGCCTTCAGTACCTTCTCAGTGGCAAAATTTCACAGGGAAGGGGCTGGAGAGATGGCCTGGTGGTTAAGAGCATTGACTGCTCTTTCAGAGGACCCGGGTTTGAACCCCAGCACCCAAATGGCAGCCAAGAACAGTCAGTAACTCCAATTCCAGGAGAACTCCAGTTCCAGGGGAATCCAACACTCACTTCTGACCTCTGCAGCATTGAATGACACAGGTGCACAAACCTACATGCAGATAGTACATTCATACACATAAATAAAATAAATTTAAAAATTAAAAAAAATTCACAGGGAAAAGCTTGATTTTTCTGTAGTTTCTGTGAATATAAAGAAGATAATTTATTGGTAGACTCTTGATATCAAAAATAGAAAACCAGTTAGGAGTACAAAAATACTCTAAAATAAATTAAATGGTCGTGTGACAATGTGAGTGTGCGGAAGAGAAGGAAGTATGGGGTGGGGGGCTATGGAACAGGAAAAGCCTTTAGAAAAAATGCCACTACCACTATGAAAGTTTCTTGAAATATATACATATATATTATTGAAAACAAGAACAAAAGGAGATAGGAGGGGCCAGATTAATCCATTATGCCTGAGTATAAGAGAGCTGGCTTCTTTCCCTAATTTCACCCTGAAAACCTACAGGGTTGGCAGGAGATGAGAACTGCTCCGACTTGTCATATCCGACATCAGACATCTGCATCCCAGCCCACAACGGAAATGTAGCTTAATGAATATCATTCTCAAGTCTTATCCTTCCTGAGGCATGTCTGCCCTGTCCTCTGGAGGAAGTGGCACAAGCCATAAGCTTATCTTGGGGGCTAAGTAGTTTTCCTTCCATAAAACTTAGCCATTGCAGAATGCTTCTCCTCTGTCCCACCTACTGCCTTGTCAAAGAGCCCAACAAGAAGTATATAAGTGCTTAAACCTCTGCAATAATTGAGTTTTGGCCATTGATGCCATTCCCAGGTCTTTCTTCTGATCTTTTCAGGTTTATCACCAACTCAGGGATCACTCTGCTTCCTCCCATTTCTCTCCTTGCTCCCCAGGCAGTTTAGCCATGGTAAGGCAGTACTGCCATACCTATGGGCCCAAGGCTGCTGACCTGAAAGGAGGGAACCTCATGTCACAGATGAAGCCCACAGAGTTACTTTATAACAGGGGAGACATTGTGCCTTCTAGGCATCATAATTTAACAAAACAAAAACTCAATACCAGAAAGGAACTCCTCCAGAAATAGTTGACCAAGGTTCCCATAGACTCTTAAACAATATGTCATCGCCCCTCATCTTTCTTATTCACCCTATTGCTGAAAACAATACATACTACATATATGAGCTGTAGAACAAACAAGAGATATCAAGATGGTGATGACTTCAAACCTCAGTTTGAAGTTCCACTGGCTAGCTTTCATGTTGGAGTATGGTCCAACAAATTCTATGAGAAGGGAAAAAAAAAGTAATTATCAGCCTTACCCAGCTGTGAATCCTGTGAACTATAATAACATCTTGTCTGACAAGATATGCCCACAAGAACAAGAGTAGCATGAAAATTATGAGAGTAACCAATTACTCTAAATGGATTTAAGGTTCACTTCCTAGGATGTACCCTATTCTTAACATTCATGACAGGGTTAGCGTTCTGAGGTAGACAAGTCAAATGGTAGAGGTGACAGCTTAATACTAGTTTTCTACTAAATAGTAATACTAGTAAGCTGACTCTTAATGACTTATTGTTATACAAATAGATTTTCACATCTCTCCACTCTCACACAAGAAGTTTTCTTACATAGGTGATGGTGATTAAGACAGAAAGCTGCAACAAGGCCAATTTACAGATATTAAGAGGATGCAGAGTGCTTATAGCTGAATAAAATAAATGTATCAGACTTCTGCAACTTAAGGCTCAGGATTCGTTGCAGAAGAGGGAGCAGAAAGATTGTACGAGTCCAAGTAGGTGGGTGACGAGAGAGAGAGAGAGAGAGAGAGAGAGAGAGAGAGTTTTGCAGACAAAAAAACAAATATTAGTGGTCACTGAGGCGGGCTGAGGTTCACTTTTAAAGTTGTTGCTGAGTTGAGAGAGATCAGGCCCTAAACTGGAGAAAGATAATATTTTTCAGAAGTTCAGGGAATAAGATCTCACAGCACTGTCATTAAGACTCTGGAGTCCTTACTCTGTTAGCTCTAGTTACAACTGGACTTCCCCTTCCTAATGCTTGTTTTCTCCTACTTTTAAAGCCTTCAGTAATTTCTCAGCATATGAACTCACAGCAATGGTAACAACATCCACACATCACACACAAGCTCATTACAGAAAATAAAAACATAATAGACATGGGGAAATAGGCAAGGAAGCCCCACCCCAACCTAAGGTTCATTTGGCAAGTGATGACTGATGGGAGAGGAGAGTCAGACACTTCCAAGTGAGTGACACTTTGTAGGTTAATGTGGCTTCAATGGGTGGACCTACACTGAAGGACATTTGGGAACACAAATTAGAATCTATAGGCCTTATTACAGGATTCTGTGTGTGTGTGTGTGTGTGTGTGTGTGTGTGTGTATAATAAAGTACAAGAAATTTAGCAAAGACAAAGGAGAGATGGAGATCGGAGAGGGTACATAAATACACTTAAAATACATTGTATGAAAATCCAAACATTCAGTAAAAATATTTTTAAATTATGAGCCAAAAGATGATTCAGTAGGTAGAGGCACTTGCTACCAAGTTTGATGACATGATTTGATCCCCTGAACCTCCATGGTGGAGTAGGAAAATTGTCTCCTGCTAGTTGTCGTTTGGTAAATCATGCACTCTGACACAAGCCCATGCATATGCAAACAAAATAATAAAAATATAATAAAATATTTTAAAATCTTTAATTGGTGAAAACAACTTTAAAATTGGAGTTATTTGTTGATCTCTCTCTCTCTCTCTCTCTCTCTCTCTCTCTCTCTCTCTCTCTCTCCTCTTACATCTTACATTGGAGGTCAGAGAACAACTTGGAGGAGACTGTTTCTTTGCTATTTGGGTCCCAGTGGTCAGAGTCAGATGTTAGTATTTGTCATTAAACTGACAAATACTAAGATCTGACTCTGAACATCTCGTCAATCCCAAAATTGCTTAATTTGTTGATTGACCTAATCATCTCTCACTTTACTACTCGTTTTTTCATTTACCCACTTTGTTTCCTCTGTACCTAGTGGAACTATTGGAACTATCTGATCACCCCACTTTAAAATTTCCAGTTCCTTGTGAAGAAGTTTGTGCAACCTTATGGCCTTATGTTAGAGCCATAAAAATGGATGTTCACCATGGCTTCAGACTTGTCCTAGGTGCATATTCTCTGAACCTACTAGATGAAATCTACCAAAGAAGCTCCTTAATGCACAGATGATACATTTAGATGACAAAAATGAAACTGTTATGGACCTAAAGAATTCTAAATGTTATTAAAGCTGCTTTAAATTTAAATAAGAATTAAATATAAAGCCTTGTATTTTAAATTAAAAATTCACATATATAATTCTGAATGTAGACTACTATGTATATATTATTTATACTTTTAATAAATTCAAAATACTTTTTCACACAAATGAAAAAAGCAAGATATACTGTTTAAATCATGTGTAAGGGAAATTAAGATTTTAGGAATTTCATCTGGTACCTAATGTCTTTATTATCATAATCTAAAATTTACCATTTGAATTTTCATAGATTTCCTGTCTTCAAAATATTTAAAGGAAAATAATACTTAATGCTGCAGAAGTTATCCCCAAAATTTTATTAAATATTTCTGAATATGATGTTTTATTTAACTTTTGAAAATTCCATATGTGATTGTTATCTTTGAGTTATCTCCATTTTCCCAACTGTACAGACCACACCCACATCCCCCAAATTGCTCTCAAATTCTGTCCTCTTATTCGATTACTACAGATGATAAATGATAGATAGATAGATAGATAGATAGATAGACAGATAGATAGATAATAGATAGATAGATAGATAGATAGATAGATAGATAGATAGACAGATAGGGACATGTATGATACACTGAGTCCATTTAGCAGAGCTCATGTGTATCTGGGTTTAGGTCTCCCCATTTGAATTTAGACAATTACTCAGGGAGCAAGCTCCTATAGAAACTGATTCTCCCTTCCACAGCACCCACTGATTGTCTGGAGCTTTTCATGTTGAAGAGCAGCCCTGTGGCATTCTCCCATTCTACCTGGGCATGTCAACTGGTTTTGTCATTATGCAGATCTCATTAGACTACCAAATTGTGAAGACTCCTTTTACACAGCTCCCCTGACATCTCTAGAATGCATTAATGAGCAGCACAATTCTTGTCTGTCTGGCTCTTGCAACCTTCCTCCACCCTTTCTGTAATGTCCCCTAAGCAGAAACTAGGTGTAGAAGTTGTATGGTAGATGTATTAATGGCTATCAGCCTCACAGTCATTTGTTCTCTGCATTTGGCCACTTGTAGAACACTGTTATTGCCTCCATCTGTTGCAAAAAGAGTCTTCATTGAAGAGTGATGAGATGTACACTTGTCTTTAAATATAAAAATATGTATTTTGTAAAATGTAAGGCATTATATTGGTCTAGGTGTGACCTAAGTAGGTTTTTCTCTAAGATCTAAGTCAATCCAGCCATATGTGTATTTGGCTTTGCTTAAAGTACTGCACACAATTTCCTGTCTACTAAGTGAGATTTAAGTCCCATTAGACAACTGCTTATTATCCCCAAGACAATAATATCACTACTGCACACTGGAGATAGCATACTGAGTCATTCATTGCTGTGGTTCATAGAATGTACATCTGGGCAGGATCATTTATTGCTTTTCTGTCTTGGCAGCTTGCATATAACCTTCTGATGATGTGAGAGCTATTGCTCAGGGAAGAGGCTTCCAGGTCAGGTCCAGTTGAGCTCTTTTAAGTCTTGTGTAAAAAGTATTTTGTTCCTTCAACATTATGGTCTTACCTTAAAGTTATTGGAAACAATCATGGCCTTTGGCAATAACCTGTTATTTTATTGTCTCTTGGTCTATCCTGATCAACAACTCAATGGGAAGTCTTGTTAGCATTGTGATTTTTGTTGCATAGTCATTACCTGTATACAGACATTCAAATTTATTATATGCTGATTTTCAGTAGGCTGATTAACTACTCCATTTCCCTTTGGTTTTTCATACCACTCAAGCCTTATCTCACTCTCCTCTCTGTTCTCCTGTATAACACTTCCTCCTTTCTCTCTAATTAACACTCCTCCATTTTCCCATTTCCACCTTGATAGCTCCTGTTTCCTACTAACCCCCTTTTTCTACTGGTTCAACAGTTTAAAGATATTACTATTATGTGCACTGGTAAACAAGTAATAATTTATACCCCTTCACTTAATCATTAACTATCATTTTACCTTTGCTGGATAAATAAAATATTTTCTCTTTGCCATGAAATTTCCACAATATGGTTGCCTAAGTAGAGTTGCATAATGACCACAACCAACTGACATGCCAATGTGTTTGTGGAGGGGATTAAACAATAACCCAACTCCATATGGGATGGACAGTTTTCTTTAGGGACAAATTCTCTGATAGGTATCTAATCCCAAATGATAGCCTTAACAACTATTAATTAGACTCACTGCATTCTCTCTCTCTCTCTCTCTCTCTCTCTCTCTCTCTCTCTCTCTCTCTCTCTCTGTAACAATATTAAAGAAAGAAGAGGACACAATAATGAGACAGAACGAAGGAGGGCATAGGAGCAGTTGGGGGGAGTGAAATTACCAGAGTGTTTATGTATGAAATTTAAAAAATCTAAATCCTTTTTATTTGAACCCTAGCACTTGGGAGGGAGAGGCAGGCCAATCTTTATGAGTTCAATGCCAGCCTGGTCTACAGAGTGAGTTCCAGGACAGCTGGAGCTACAGGGAGACCCTGTCTTGAAAAGACCAAAAAAAAAAAAAATCTAAATCCTTATGCTTTCATTTTACTCTAAATCCCAATTCTGATAAAACTGAACTAGTGCTCTGATTAAATGTAACTTAAAGTATGTCTTGTTTGCTGTTTTATGCACTTATAATTTAAAACTCAGCATAAAACCTATGCAGCATTTTCTTGATCCCTACGTATGTGCTTGCACATAGATCCAGCTTCTGATTTTTCAGGGTTTTCTTACATCCACATTTGTCTCTCCCCTCCTCAGGACACAGTGACCTCCTGAGGCTTTCTCAGTTTAACACCTGCCATCTAATCTTGAGGCATCTCAGGGACTAGAAATCTATGTGCACTCCTTTGTCAGGATTTCTTTCAGTCACAGAAGCATCATGTTTTTCAGTACCACTTTTTCTCTAAGTATCCACTCCTGACCTCTTCCTCTGAGTTTCAGCACAAAGAGAGGACTTCCATTCTCCGTAGTCTATTATCTGTACAATCAGTGGCTCACTTGTTATATATTATTGGTGCACACTTACTTTCTCTGTTTTTTTTTTTTTTTTGTACAATGGTACAATTTATATTGCGACTTTTGTGTAGCTTTATCACAGTTTTCATATACAGCTTAATTTTACAAATGCTAGATAGTTCTTGATTGCTTAAACACCAGTTAGAGAGAGAGAGAGAGAGAGAGAGAGAGAGAGAGAGAGAGAGAGAGGGAGAGAGAGAGATTTACTTATTATGACTACTTAATAATAAGGATTCAATTTATACATCTATTTTTGATACAGATACAAATTTACTAAAAATTCAGTAGAAATAGAGTGTTAATTATAACCTAAAATTGAAATCTTTGCAGTTGGATTGTGAAGAAATTAAATTTTATCTGCTAAGAATATTCAGTCTTCAACAATCGGGCAAGGCTGGAGCAACAGAGATCTATCAAATGGCTTATAAAATAAAAATGTGGAAGATGATGTAATGTAGACTAAAATATGCAACAAACTAGTATTTAAAATTTATAGTTGATTATTATTCTCTTTCATAAATATTTAAACTCGGGGCTGGAGAGATAGCCTAGCGGTTAAGAGCGCCGACTGCTCTTGCAGAGGATCCGGGTTCGATCCCCAGCTCCCACATGGCGGCCGAGAACCGTCTGAAACTTCAATTCCAGGAGAACTCCAGTTCCAGGGGAATTCGAAACCCTCTTCTGACCTCCGCGGCATTGCACGACACGGGTGCACAAACTTGCATGCAGACAGTACATTCATACACATACAGAAATAAAATTAATAAAAAAAAATTTAAAAAAAAATAAAAAAAAATAAATATTTAAACTCAACATTGATCAGAAACCCCATTCTCCATCTTAGTCAAGTCACACACATATGTGCATACAGAATACACATGTCAGCATGCCCTAAACAAGCTTAATTTTATAAAAAATTCTATTACATTGAAATTCACTTTAGAGTAGAAGCAGCCAAAATTTCTTTTTACAGGAGAAACAACAAATATTGGCACATGATAGAGAAACCAAACTTGATTACTGAATTAAATTCATATTAATTATTATTAATTCCATATTAGTAGAAAAGTTTTGAAGATTTAGATAAGTGATTTACAAATAATCTATGGCTAGGAATGCAGTTTTGTCATAGATCCTTGCAGAGTATGCATGGGGACCTGAGATTTCTCCTTTACCACACACATGAATAGCTCAAGTCAAATACTAGCCTTAGAAATATGTTAATTCACTTAGCATAAAATATAGTTCAATCCATTTACCTGCAAATTTCATGATGTCATCTTTCTTTACCGCTGCATAGTACTCCATTGTGTAGATGTACCACATTTTCTGTATCTACTGATTGGTTGAGGGGCACTTGGGTTGGTTCCAGCTCTTCCCTATTGTGAAGAGAGGTGCAATAAACATGGCTCTACATGTATCTCTGCTGTAGGAAAAGTATGATGGATATATACCCAGAAATGTTATGGCTGGGTCAGGTGGTAGGCTCATTTTGAGTCTTTTAAGGGTTCTCCATACTGCTTTCCATAGTGATTATACAAGTTTGCATTCCCATTCAGCAGTGGATGAGTGTTCTCCTTTCCCCCACACCCTCTGCAGCGTTTGGTATCATTTGTTATCTTGATCCTAGACAACCTAATCCTTATCGGAATGAAACAATATCTTAAAGTGGTTTTAATTTGCATTTCCTTAAATATTAGCAATGTCGAACACTTTTTAAGATGTTTTTCTGACAATTGGATCTGAAATTTCATGATGTTTTCTATTTTACCAAAATGAATACTTTAAAAATGCTGTTTGGAGTCTCTAGGAGCTGCACCTGATGATAAATTTCAGTAACACCTTTGGCACTAAACTCCTGTCATTATTCTTGAAATAATAGATGTATGTCCTAGTATAAGTTCTGTCCAAAATTGTGAACTTGCAAAACTGCAGGTTCAAATTTATACCATTTTCTGGATTTGTCTCATTAAAATGAAGTGACTTTGAGTCTCACTTGATACAGTTTTATTTGTAGTTATCAAATATAGAAAGAAAAGAAAGAGAAAAGCACTCGGGAAGTACATTAGACTAGAAACTGCAGGCTCAAAATTGTCCCCATAAAGATGACTCCAAGTTCGGCCTGTCTACCAGTATATTCGTTAGTTTTCTTATCATTTTGACCAAAATACCCAAGAGAACTATTTACTGAACAAAAGACTTTAGCTCTCAGCTTCATGGATAAGAGAGTGTGAAGCAGGAGAAGTGTTTCTTCCATCAGTGCTGAGAAGCAGGGACCCAAAACTAGAGGAAGGAGCATGGTAAGACAGCAAAGAACAAACATTCAGTGACTTACCTAGTCAAGCCTGGCCTGAACTCCTGTGATTTGCCACTGCCCAGTGATGTTTTAGAGTATAAATCAATAAATCATTAAGATACTCATTATATCACTGTCCTTATGATACAGTTTTTGCAGAAAAATCAAATGCAATCAATATCAAATAAGTGTTTTACTAACCATTTAGACTAGTTTCAATCCCATCAAGGTGAAAATCAAGACTAATCAACATGCCTGGCCCAGTACATGATTTTCAGTAACTAATCTCACTCTTTGTCTTCATTTTCCCACAAGATTAGGATAATCATAAAATCTTTAAATATTGAGTTTAAATTCTTAAATATCATTTATGATTAACTCTGAGCTATAGCATTACTCATAAGTTATTTTTTTAAATGATACACTGCTTGCCCAATGGTTTATATTTCAACAGCTTGACTTTTTCCTTTTCAATATAAATGGTTGAGAACTGGAGAGGGTACAACTAGAAAGTAGCTGCTGTACAAGCATGAAAACCTAAGTTTAATCCTCGTCACCTACATAGAATCCCAGCCATGGTGGTGCTTTCCTGTATTTGCAGTACTGGAGAGATGAAGACAGGTTGATCTTTGCATTTGACAGACAGGTAGCCTGGTTGAACTGAGGATTTCCATGTCCTACTAGGTAGATCCTGTTTCAAAAACAAAGTTGATGTCTCCTGAAGAATCACACTCATTGTATACTCCAATATGCACATCATTCTCTCCCAACCCCCCACCTCTTTCTGCCTCTAATCTCCAACCTCTGTGTGTGTGTGTGTGTGTGTGTGCGTGTGTGTGTGTGTGTGTGTGTATTTGTATCTGAGTGACTATGCTTGCTTTCTAAGGACATTTATGATCAAGTACTTGAACTAGCATCATGTAATAAACTTAAAAGAAATTTTTATTGAAACATTCTAGTAATCAAGAATTTTCTTTCTAGAATGAAAATTATATTTCCACATTTTTGTTTCCAAGGTGGATATTACTTATGGAAGCACTAAAAGTAAAAAGTCATAAACAAAAATAACAAGACAAAAAGTGTATGTTACCATTAACCACTGAAACACTTTAGAGCACCTTTTCTGCATTTGTAAGTTGAAAACAGCTCATTTCCCTTTCACTAATGTATCTAGTACAAAAAATACAGAAAGATCTTTATTGTTTTAATAAAATATTTAACATAAAATGAGAACTGGGAGAAATATTGTTAATGTTAATAATTTAATTTAACCTGATTTCTCAAAGATAAGAATTGAGAATAAATGTATAGGCCTGGAAAAATGATTCAGTGGGTAAATTTGCTTGTCTTTAATCCTGACAACCAGAATGTGATCTCTGGAACCCACACACTGGAAGAGGTAATAGAACCACAAAAACTGTCTTCTGACCTCCACATGTGAGCTTATGATCCACCCCCCAACATAAATACCCACACATACTCTAAATAAATAAATAAATAATGCATTGTTTTTAAATTTTATGTGAAATGTATATAGTATAATTTGAAAGTATTTATAAACCTTCTCTACAATGCACCTCCTCTTACTCCCTCTCTATACAATTTAACTTGCTCTAACAAATATATAGCCTACAGAGTCTAAATTTTTTTTGTTTTTTTGAGACAGGGTCTCCCTTTAGCCCCAGCTGTCCTGGAACTCACTCTGTAGACCAGGCTGGCCTTGAACTCACAAAGATCCACCTGCCTCTGCCTCCCATGTGCTAGGATTAAAGGCGTGCACAACCATGCCAGGCTCAGAGTCTAAATTTTGTCTCCAACTATCTTTCAATGTGGGTTCCTCTATTGGAACCTTGTTACCTTATGTTCTAGTTTGTCTTCCATTCCTGTGACAAAACACTCTGACCGACACCAACTTGGTGAGGAAAGGGTTTATTCAGCCCACATCTCCTGAGTCACAGATTATCATTCAGGGAGCCCAAGGCAGGAACTAAGGGCAGGAACCTGGAGGCAGGAGCTGAAGCACAGGCCATGGAGGAATGCTGTTCACTGGCTTGCTCTTCTGGCTCATGCCCAGCCTACCTTGTTATACAGTACACAACAACCTGCCCAGGGTGACGCCACTCACTGTGGGCTGGGCTCTCTCACACTGCTTAACAATCAAGACAATACTCCACAGATGTGGCCACAGGCCAATCTAATGGAGCCAATTCCCCAATTGAGGCTCCCTCAATCCAGGTGTGTCAAGTTGACACTAAAGCTATCCAGCACAATTGACCCCTTGTCAACTTGACACACAAAACACATCACTATTAAACCACCACCTTTCCAGCTCTTATCCCCAAAGTATGATATTAACATTAATTACAGCCTAAGAGAGTACAAACTTAAAAGTCGTAGTCCTTAAAATGTCCAAACACTTAAAAGTTCACAGTCTATTAAAAGTCTCTTAACTGTGGGCTGCTGTAAAATCCAAAGCAAGTACCGTTTTATTTCAAAGGGAAGATTCAGGCACACTCGAACAAAACCTAAGTCCAGCAAGTTGCTCAAGGCTGGACACCTGGGGCTCACTCACATCTTCTGGGTTCCAAAGGGTTTCGGCAGCTCCCCTGGTCTGACTCAGCCATCCATGGCACACACAGCTCATCTTGCAGGCCCAGGCCGACTCCATTCCACACCTGCTGCTGCTCTTGTTGGTCATCCCACGGTCCCAGCATCTCCAAAATGCTGGGGTCGCCACTGAAACTGAGGTTGCTTCTGACCTCTCCTGATGCAAAACCTCAGCTTCTCTTCCTGACCCCTGGAATCCTGGGGTCTTCACTGCAACCAAGGCTGCACTCTGACCAGTGGCCTTTCCTGGCTTCTCATAGTGCCAGACCTCAGCTGCTCTCTGTGACTCCTTCATGCTTTCAACATGGGAACCATATAGTAGACTCTTACACACTACCAAGTCCTGCTTCTGGCTTTATATGGAGGCTCAGGCCCCTTCTGGAACACAGCTTCTGTGTGCTGACCCTGAAGAAATTTTTCCCAGAAGATTTCACCACAGTGATGCTGGTCTCTTGTTACTTATAGCTGATTTTTCAGCCCCGGCTAACCAGCATCAATTGTCCCAGTAAAGCAAAGATTTCACTTCAGATTCTGGTCTCTTGTTACTTACAGCTGATTTTTCAGCCCTAGCTGACCAGAACCCACAGATTAAATAGTCATGATGATCTCTGCTTCCCTTTGAAACTAGAAAATTCACAAGCCAGGCCTCCATCATCTACAACTCTCTCAGCAAATCTGTTCCAAGTTCCACAGCAATGATCTTTAGTCATTCAATGATTTTTTTCTAGCCCAAAGTTCCAAGTGCTTCCACAATCCTTCCCCAAAACACCAAGGTCAGGGCTGTCAGAGCAATACCCCACTTCTGGTACCAATTTCTGTTCTAGTTTGTCTTCCATTGCTGTGACAAAACACTCTGACCAACACCAACTTGGGGAGGAAAGGGTTTATTCAGCTTATATCTCCTGGGTCACAGTTCATCACCCAGGGAGTCCAAGGCAGGAACTCAGGGCAGGAACCTGGAGGAAGGAGCTGAAGCACAGGCCATGGAGGAATGCTGTTCACTGGCTTGCTCCTCTGACTCATGCCCAGCCTGCCTTCTTATACTGTACACAACAACCTGCCCAGGGTGGTGCCACTCATTGTGGGCTGGGCCCTCCCACACTGCTCAACAATCAACATAATACTCCACAAATGTGGCCACAGGCCAATCCAATGGAACCAATTCCCCAATTGAGGCTCACTCAACCCAGGTGTGTCAAGTTGACACTAAAGCTATCCAGCACACCTTACAAGTGTCACATCATTAAAAATGACTAACATCCCTCTCCCAGAGGCCATCTGTTGTCATTAGTCCATTAGGTAGAGTTTGGGTGTTTCTTATTTACTTTCCTACTTCTATGCTGGTATTTTCCCCTGGCTTGAGCTCGCATGGGACATATGCATGTTGTCATCATTGATGTGAGTTCTTATGTGTAACTGACTAGTTATCTAGAAAACTATTTCCCTGTGGTCAGCTACCAACTCTGGCTCTTACAATCATTCCTCCCCCTATTCTGAAATGGTCCTGAATCTTTGGGAGGCAGAAGTTGGATATTAGTGTCCCATTCATAGAAAACCACTCTGTAGCCCCTTGTTCTCTGTACATTGTCAATTCTGTGTTAATACCATGCTTCATAAGCAAGTTTCTCTGCTAAGAGTTGAGGGATGCATTAATCTATAAATATAACAATAAGTCATTATGAATCAATTTGATATTATATCTGTTTACTAGAATAAGTAGTAAGCTGTCCCATATGTCCTGTGACCCATCTAGCCTCTGGTTAATAAGCCTGATATCAATGACAGGTATGGACTCCATCTTATGAAATAGACCTTAAATACAATTAGGAAGTGGTTGGGTATTCCCATAATATTCATGACATTATTAAATTGGTGGGTGTATCTTGCCAGGCAAGTTGTTGAAGTTCATAGCTTTCACAGCTAGATTTGATGTGTTGATTATTTTTTCCTTCCTGTATTATGCACAGTACCTTTCAATTTGATGAAAGCTGGGAATAAACATTAGACTGTGAAGTCAACACCAGTATAAAATCTTGTTCTTTTGTTTTTCTACAGCTTATGTATGCAGCATCACAGTAGTAGGGTCTTCCCATCTAGTTATGCTTAGTAACCAAGAACAAGGGCAATGGCCAGTACTGTTTGAGGATCTGTGTGACCCCTGGTCAGCAGCTTCAAGAGAGTAGTTATTTCCTTACATTGTGATTTTATTTCACAATCCTATGTTTTCTAGTGGGGGCAATGTCCCCTGTTAAAAGGTAACTCATTTTTTATAATTTTTTAAGAATATTTTAAATATTTTTTAAACTTTATATGTGCTGATGTTTTTGCTTGCACATCTCTAATTGCACTATGCACATGCAGTGCCCTCCAGAGGCCATTAAAGGATGTCAGATCCTCAATAACTGGAGTTATAAATGGTTTTTTTTAATTAATTTATTTTTTAAGGGATTCTACAGTACAATGACACAGTTGTTTGCAGATAGCATTGATGTCACTCATTATGTCATACAATCAGGTAATGGGTGCATTTTGCAAGTATCTATGTCCAAATTTTGAACAACCCAAGGTTCCCATAGACCAGTTGGAGAAGCTTGTATGCACAGGCATGTTGATCAATCAGGAGTCCAGACTATTCCTGTAGTCTCATGATTCACCCCTATCTCTCTGCAGCCCTTACAATCTACCACGCCTCCTCTTCCGCAGTTTGTTCCCTGGGCTTTGGGAAAGGGGCACAAGTGGGTGAGAAGAAAACAGTCTAATTTCTTTGGAGTTGTCATTTTGGACTCCAGTCTGTTCAGGTTGTTTCCTTTCATGGAATGACAGCTTTCCCAGTGATACCCTTTTTAGTCATATTAACAAAGCACAAGCTATTGGATGTACAGGCATTTAAGCAGTACCACTTATTATGTCAAGCTAAGCTGTGAGCATAGACACAGATGCTTGGATGGCATGCTAATCCACAAACTGTGGTTTCTCTATAAAGGGTGACAAGTTCTTACTGTGGCTCACAACCTCGCCCAACCACCCGATGACACAAGCTTGTGGCATCCACTGTGAGTTATTCCTCCACGGAGAGAGCTAATAGCCAAATAGATTTGGGATATATATATATAGACACTTGGCTGCCACTGTTGCACAGTATCTCCAGGCTGTTGAGGTGTAGCTGATATTGATGGAGGAGACTTGCTTGTCTCAGGGAGACCAATATTTTGCTGTATTGCTTTAGTGGCCTTTGGTAATGCTCTCTAGCCTTTTCAGAGGCCAGTTGTACGCTAGCAAGTGACGTCTCATAACATTTTTCATGCTCACACCAGGTCTTCGACAACAGGGACTTACTGCCTTTCTCCTTGCATATATCCCACTTATAGGCAAACAGCCTTTATAATTTGGGGGGAGCGGGTTTGAATCCCCTAGCCAACATCTCTTAGGCAGAATAATTCATTGCTGATGTCAGAGCTTTCCTGTAGTAATATATTTTGCTTAATTACACAACTTATAAACACTTTACTATTGAATTTGGCTCTAGTTAGGGAAATATCCTTTCACAGTTCCTATGCCTATCAATCAGTTAATACATCATGCCTGTTTTATAGGAAATTACCACTGTAACAATTGGCTCTAGTTTACAGTTAGGGAGTGGTTTCATTACCATCATGTTGTTCTTTTTCCAAAAAAAAGGGGGGGAGACACATCTGTGTCTATACCAAAGTAACCTACCATAGTAACTAGCAATGTTTAAATACATATATATCTAATGTCTTATGCTTCATTAGCAGGATTGAAAGCCTGTCCCTGGGCAATCGGTCAGCTCATGAAAGGAAACATAAAGAACTGATTAGAGTCCAAAACGACATCTCCAGACAAAGTACACTGTTGTGCTTCTTGTCCACCTGTGCCCCATCTCTAAGCCTAAGGAACAATCTGTGGAAGAGGGGGAGTGGTATATTGTAGGGGCTGCGATAGGGGTGAATGGTAAAACTATGACAATATAGTCTGGACACTTATTTGATCAACTTGATTGAACATTCGAGCTCCTCCAGCTGGATAGTGGGAGCCTTGGGCTGTGTGGGCTGGGGCACAACTGCTTGCAAATTGGTTCTATATGAAGGATTCTTGTGCAAAAAAAAAAGGAGCTAGATACTGGCATTTGAACAAACTGGGAATATAAAATGCTAGTTGTTTTATTTATAGTTTGTATTGGGTTGGTCTCTATATTTTTCTGAAATACACAACATCACAGTGTAACACTTTCTTTTACTTGTAGGACAATTTAAAGGAATTAAGCTTAAATTCTTACTTCACAAATAAGTAGAAGTCTTAGTCCAGTCATATAGCATTAAAGAGCAAAGTGTTTATTGGGTAAAATTTATTTAGCAGGTACTCAACTCTGCCCAAGCTTTATGCACCAAGTATAGGATATTTTAAGGCTTAGTGAATTGTTTAGATTAGTTAAATTTAGGTGTAGGTTTTGGTGGAAATGGTAATACAACTGAACTAATTGGGAATATAAAATGTTAATTGGTTTTATTTATAATTTGTGTTGGGTTAAGGTATACAAATGGCCTATATATTTTTTCTGAATAACACAACATCACATTATAACACTTTCTTTTACTTGTAGGACAATTTAAAGGAACTAAGCTTAAATTTCCTTCCCAAATAAGTAGCATACAGTCAATGAGAAACAGTTTGGGTAAATTTAATGAAAGCTTATGCCTTGGCCCCTGTTTATGGGTATGTGTAATACAACTTAGGCATCTATAGGTCAAAACATAAAAACCGAAAAAAAAAAAAAAGAGGGAGGTGGAAGGTGGGGTACTATCCTTTCTGGGATACAAATGGAAAACTCTGTGTTCCAATCCTATTGATAAATTTTCAATTTTTCTGATCTTGAAACTAACAATGGGAGGAGAATTTTATGTTCCCACAGGTAAAAATCACCAATCTAAATGCCTGAAAACATACGACTTATGGCTGTGCAGGATGAACTGGGGAATGCCAGCAGAGAGGTTGACCCATCTGAACATTAAGGAATGAGGAACCTCAGACTGCCTGAGTCACGGACACTGGGCATCTCTCTGAATAATATTGGGGTTGACTGTTTATAATGGACCCTAACGAAGTTTACCTTCCAGGTGCTGAGAAACCTTCCTACCTCTCCCCCATTTTTTTTGATAAATGGTTTTTACCCTCTATGTGCGTTCTGAGAACTGAACCCTTGTCCTCTGGAAGAACAGCCGGTCTTCTTAAACACTGAGCTAGCTCTTCAATCCCCTTTATCTTGTTTTATAATGATAAGATTTTTAACTAAATAAAACATGCTTATAAAATTGAATGCATTCATTCTTTACCCCTGAAACAGCTACCTATGATTCTAGAAATAATCACCATCCCATTGCAAGTATGACAATGGTGAATGTCCTATTTGAGATCATTCTTTATTGCACAAATGTCACAGGGACCTTTTGTTCACTTTACAGAAATATCTTCCCACCACATCTATGAACAAAAAAAGTATGAAAGAATTAAAATATCCTCAACAGAAGTTGCAAGTGCTGCATCAAGTAGCACCTTTACTGCTTGAAATGGAAATAATGATTTTTCTTACCTTCTCAATATTTGCCCTTAAGCATTATCCATATAATTAATGAAAACATCAAATTAAAAGATGTTATAAAATCAGAGGCAAAGACTTTGTATATCAGAACATTTCCCTTAGTGTAAAATATTTTAGCAGTAAAAATTTTAGTATTTTTCTTTTTTTTTTTAATTTTTTTTATTATTATTTTTCTTTGCATGTGTATGAATGTACTGTCTGCATGCAGGTCTGTGCACCCATGTCGTGCAATGCCACGGAGGTCAGAAGAGGGTCTCGGATTCCCCTGGAGCTGGAGTTCTCCTGGAATTGGAGTTACAGACGGTTCTCAGCCGCCATGTGGGTGCTGGGGATCGAACCAGGGTCCTCTGCAAGAGGGTCGGTGCTCTTACCCGCTAGGCCATCTCTCCAGCCCGATCATGTGGTTTTTGTCTTTCAGTCCTGTATTAGTCAGGGTTCTCTAAAGAAACAGAAGTAACGGNTAAATTTTAATGAAAGCTTATGCCTATGGGTATGTGTATACAACAACATAATAGATTAAGGTCAAAAATAAAAACCGAAAAAAAAAAAAGAGGGAGGTGGAGGGGGGGTACTATCCTTTCTGGGATACAAATGGAAAACTCTGTTTCCAATCCTATTGATAATTTTCAATTTTTCTGATCTTGAAACTAACAATGGGAGGAGAATTTTATGTTCCCACAGGTAAAATCACCATCTAAATGCCTGAAACATACGACTTATGGCTGTGCAGGATGAACTGGGGAATCCAAGCGAGAGGTTGACCCATCTGAACATTAAAGAAGGAACCTCAGACTGCCTGAGTCACGGACACTGGGCATCTCTCTGAATAATATTGGTGTTGACTGTTTATAATGGACCCTAACGAAGTTTACCTTCCAGGTGCAGAGAAACCTTCCTACCTCTCCCCCCATTTTTTTTGATAAATGGTTTTACCCTCTATGGTGCGTTCTGAGAAACTGAAACCCTTGTCCTCTGGAAGAACAGCCGTCGTCTTAACACGGGAGCTAGCTCTCTTCAATCCCCTTTACTTGTTTATAATGATAGATTTTAACTAAATAAACAGGCTTATAAAATTGAATGCATTCATTCTTTACCCCGGAAACAGCTACCTATGATTCTAGAAATAATCACCATCCCATTGCAAGTATGACAATGGTGAATGTCCTATTTGAGATCATTCTTTATTGCACAAATGTCACAGGGACCTTTTGTTCACTTTACAGAATCTTCCACCACATCTATAATAAAAAAGTATAAGAATGTAAAATATCCTCAACAGAAGTTGCAAGTGCTGCATCAAGTAGCACCTTTACTGCTTGAAATGGAAATAATGATTTTTCTTACCTTCTCAATATTTGCCCTTAAGCATTATCCATATAATTAATGAAAACATCAAATTAAAAGATGTTAATAAAATAAGGCAAAGACTTTGTATATCGAGAACATTTCCCCTTAGTGTAAAAATATTTAGCAGTAAAAATTTTAGTATTTTTCTTTTTTTTAATTTTTTTATTATTATTTTTCTTTGCATGTGTATGAATGTACTGTCGCATGCAGGTCTGTGCACCGTTCGTGCAATGCCACGGAGTGTCAGAAGAGGGTCTCGGATTCCCCTGGAGCTGGAGTTCTCCTGGAATTGGAGTTACAGACGGTTCTCAGCCGCCATGTGGGTGCTGGGGATCGAACCCGGGTCCTCTGCAAGAGCGTCGGTGCTCTTACCCGCTAGGCCATCTCTCCAGCCCAGTATTTTTCACCCTATGTAAATGATATATTAACTTCAAAAAAGTTGCAGTTCGATAATCGTTCAATTGGTTTTGTCTTCTAAATAAATGCAGTTAATTAGAAAATACTGACAATTTAAGAAAACACATAATAATTAGCAATTTATGGGGAAAATATACTTTTATGCACATTCTGAAACCTTAAACCTCTTGCAACATAAACTGAACTTGAGAAGCACAGGTAGGTGTATACATGTTCAGATATTCATTCTGTTTGCACATTACTACATCCATTGTTTCAAAGCCAATTCATGTGCCAGCAGAAGTGATTCCAACCTCATCATTTAGCTTGGTATTTAATCTATTAGGACTTCATGAGGTTGTGATAGGTAAACAAAGCAAATATCACCAAACAATTATATTGCCAGTACATAATTACTGTTCAGATCATATTGTCCACTTCTGCAGTAATTCTAGGTATCCTTTTGAATAATGCACAGTGTAAGTGATAATTTCTATCTCAAGGAAATGAGAACATTACAGGATTAAATGTAAAATGTTTAATCAAAATATAGCTTAAAAAGTAAACTAAATCATAAAATTGTAATTCAAAAGGTAGAAGAATATTTGAAATAAACATTTTTATTACTCCTGTATATATTTCTACTTAAACTACATTTATATTCATCTTTATAAAAACAGCTAAATTTACCAAAACCTTTTCTTACTTTATGCAGTTCTCTATATTCTGTCGTTTCACAAAATATAATCTCATCAATAGTCTCATCCATCTTCATTGGAACAGATATATGGAAAATCTCCAAGATGGTCAAAATATCAATATTTCATGGATGATATATGGTCATTGATTGATAATTTCAGTATAATATTTTTGAATTGTGGTCAATAATAACAAAAAAATCACATGTTCTTTAGTGATATGTTGATACTTAGAATATGACAAAACAAAACCAGAATGCATGTTGTCAACTGTAAGCATGTTCAACATTATCCTTTGATTCTAAATTTCTAATTTTTGATTCTTGTATTCAGATGTCTGTCTTAGATATATATCTCATCCTCAGTTTAGAAGGTGTTAGAATACTGAATTTTAAACACTCTTTGCCTCAATAGATAAATTTATAGAAATGCACGCTTTTCTTATACATTTGCACAGAAGGATATCTGGTGTCAAGAGCTTGACTGGACAAGGACATCATAATTTTGGTATATGTGATATATATATATATATATATATGCATATTTTGGTACTATTTGTTTGAGCAATACAAATCAAAGAAGGACAACAACAACAAATGGATTGGGACTAATATTGGGACAAAGAACTGAGTGAAACAGTAAACTCCTCCCCCACGCAATATACCTCTGCATAGAAAAAACTTTAAAAACTACAGAAAAGAATACAAGATTTGTAGAGCAGAAGGCAAAAACTCGAGTGGGGTGGGATCATGGAAAGGGGAAGGACTCTAATTGG
This sequence comes from Rhizomys pruinosus, assembly GCA_009823505.1. Lineage (NCBI taxonomy): Eukaryota > Metazoa > Chordata > Mammalia > Rodentia > Spalacidae > Rhizomys > Rhizomys pruinosus. The sequence continues at coordinate 7,337,814 of VZQC01013591.1, forward strand.
ACTGAGAAATATGTATGAAATGCTAAAATTTCAATAAAAATATTTTTAAAAGACACAAATATCATTTACTATTTATTTATTATTTGGTCATTTAATTCATTCCATAGAGCACTAAACTCTCCCCATTTCATAAATATTCCAGATGTCTGCTCCCGGGTTTATGGCTTATAAAACTTTCTTGAGTTTCAAAGGCACTTTGTATGAGCAAAGTTTATATACAGAATCTAATGCTTTATATGAAAATAAAGATAACTATTTGGTTAATGGATAAATTCAAAGGAAAATTTTAGTAATAATATGAATTATCAAAATATGTGTAAAAGTGTATTGTATGTAATTGTCAAACTTGTGACTTGGTGTCTATTTTTTTTTTAATTTTTAAGATGAATTTTTTTTTTTCAGTTTCATCTTCTTTTTTTTTAAATTATTTTTTTTGATGTTTGTGGCATTCGTACATCATTTTCCAATTCAGATCAGGCATATTTCCCTTTCCCTTCCCACCCCACCCCCACCCCATCCCCAGATCATGTATTCTGGCCATAACGTCCTTGCATCTTCAGGTTTTTTTTTTCATTTTTAGGCTATAAGTGATAATCCATGAGTATAAGCATCCTTCGTGCAAAACCAATCTACAGACTGTTGTGCCCAAACCCCCACAGTCCCACCATTCAGTGGGGGGTGACAGGTTGTTTGTTCAATCAAGTTGATCAAATGAGTGTCCAGACTACATCGCTGTAGTTTCACCGTTCACCCCAATCGCAGACTTGGTTCTATTTTGTGGACATTCTTGGAATCGTCTTTGACAGTTATGAAAAAGAGCTCAGTCTATATGAAGTGTATTCTGAATGAAAACATTCATTTTCTACTTACATTGTGAAATAAGAGTCACATTATTCAGCTTCTGTATATTATGGCTTCTCTTTAGCATACTCCTCTCCTCTTGCCAAGAATGAAATCCAGTAATATAGTGTGTGGAATAAAACAAGATATTAATAAATTTATTCTATGTTTGTAAAGTGAAACAAGAGGTAGTATGAAGTTTTGATTTTTTCTTCTATTATTTTTTCATTTTTTAACAATAAGCAATAATTTATGAGTACAAGCATCCTTCATGTAAAACCAATTTGCAAGCAGTTGTGCCCAAACCCACACAGCCCAAGGGTCCCACCATCCAGCTGTGGGGGCTTGTATGTACAATCAAGTTGATCAAATAAGTGTCCAGTCTATATTGCTGTAGTTTCACCATTCACCCCAATTGCAGCCCTTACATTCTACCACGAGTTTTGATTTTTTTTTCAAATAAATTTTCTTCCAATTTAATGTGTTGTATTTAATAAAAAGAAAGTTCCAGTTAAACTTAAAATAAAGCCTTAAAACGTTTGGCACAATGATAATTTACAGTAATCAAATTTCTACTCATAGAAGAAACACAGTGTTTTTGTTTTATACTGCTGCACAATCTGTGCTATTACTTTCAGTGGGATGCTACAGAGAGCATTTCAGCAGCCTGGGTTTATCTGCTTCATTGCGAGATTTCACACATGGCAGATTGCAAATTATCATTGTGAGGCTCAAACTTATAATCCACTGCTGTTATCACACAGTAACCCTTATCAACAGGAGATAGTCATAGGACTGTATTTTAAGTGGGCTTCAGAAGAGAACACACACACTTTACACACACAAACACACACACACACACACACACACACATATACACACACATCTCTGAGGCATTTATTTTAGAAAACAAAGGTATCTTTCTATTTTAAATGCATTAGTCACTAATTTTAGAAAATCTTGGGCTTTCAGTAATTTAATTTCTAAATGTTTAATCTCAAATTTATATTAAAATTCACGGTTAATAGTCTTCTTAAAATGGGAACACCACAAATTTACCACCCACAACAAATTCTAGACAGTTCAAAGAAAAGAAAGGCCTTCACTTAAATTAAAATTCATTATACTTCAGGAACCAGTGAAAAACTTCTTTATATGTATTAAATATCTTCCATTAAATACAAACATACTCTATAAATATTCCCTGGAGAAACTGAGATAATAGTTTGGTTTTTTAATGTTCTCATTTACAAATGAGACATGTCAAAGCACCGGCAGATAAGTACTGTGGAATATGTTAGTAACACTTTTGATCTTAAGAATTTGTGAAAAAAAATGTATCTAAAAAAACTCCTTGTCCAACCTTCTTCCACTCATTTTCAATGACTCCGACTGCCCCCTGCTGTTTAGTCACAGAATCACACCATCATATTCCTTTAGGGTATTTCCCTACCTCTTCCTTGTCCTCCCACTACTACATACAGAAAATATTATCCCCAAATCCAAGTTGTGAAATAGCCCTGTTCAGCTTGCCAATTTTTGGTTCCTTACTGACTAATTCCTAAAGTGATGAAAACATAGAGAAAGCCACTTGAAGTGTGAATGGATTAGGTTTTAGAGTAACTAAGATTTATTAAGCCCATTAGAAAAATGTCAGTGGTTTAGGGAAAACCTCTGTTTTAATATATATGTGTGTGATGGTTAGTCCTGGGTGTCAACTTGACTGGGCTAAGGAACAAATAAGAGAAAAAGGATCTTCGGATTGCACTACGTCAACCCAGATGGCCAACCCCAAATGTGGGCGTTACCTTCTGTCAGCAGGCAGTATAAAAGGCCATGGCAGAGGGAGCTGGTCCCTTTTTCCTGTGGCTTGCCTCTCTCTCACTAGTGAGTTTTAGAAGATTCTTTTTCTTTAAAAACTATCTTCATATTTTTTTTAATTTTATTTATTTTTGTATGTGTATGAATGTACTGTCTGCATGTAGGTTTGTGCACCCGTGTGGTGCAATGTCGCGGAGGTCAGAAGAGGGTCTCGGATTCCCCTGGAACTGGAGTTCTCCTGGAATTGGAGTTACAGATGGTTCTTAGCATCCATGTGGGTGCCTAGTGAGTTTATCTTGCTGCTGTGATCAACCCTTCAGATCCCAGCATCTACTGAGACTGGCAGATCTCCTGGAATCCATCAGGCCTTCAGCACCAGATTGGGACTACTGAGACATCCAGCCTTATGGACTGAGCAGTTCCCTGGATTCTCAGCCTCTCCAGTGTAGCATGGCTACTGTTGGACATGAGCAAATCAATAAATTGTATATAGCTATATATCCGTCCTGTTGCTTCTGTTTCTTTAGAGAACCCTGGCTAATACAATATATTATCAAATGAATAATGAATACCAAATGAATAACTTTAAAATATATTTATTGATTTGTTTTTAGAATTCCATACAATGTGCTTTGTTCAGATTCACCACAATTGCCACTCTTAAATCCTCTAAGATCGACTGCTACCTCCTTACCTGTACCCAATTATTTGTCTTTATTTAGTAACACACCGAATCCAATTTCTGTTGTCCTTATCTACTGGAGTGCAGTGCACCTACCAGGAACAGCACAATTAAAAAAAAAACTGACTCCTCCCTCCAGAAATCATCAACTTTTTCTAACTCCAAAGTAAGGGTTGGGACTCATGAACCCTCCCAACTCCATGTTATAATGTTATCTACTTTGATTTTATTCAGGGGTGGTGAAGAAAGCTGTGGCTTCTGCTTAGAGTTCATAAGTGCAGCCAAATTGTCATGTTTAGAAGACACTGTTTAGCTCCAGTCTTCCCTGAACCTCTGGAACTTAATAATCTTACAATCCTCATGTCAACTCTTCCAAGAACCTTGCAATACAGATGTCCCAGTGTGGCTGAGTGTTCCACAGTTACTTATTCTCTACACTTTGATAAGTTTTGAGTTTTTCTGTTAAATACCATCCACTGAAAAAAAAATAATGTTTTTTGATGATTTTTGAGACCTGCAGTAATATCCTGCTAAAGTGATATTAATTTAGGGAGCAGGTTTAAAACATTTCCATATAGAAAAATCATAGTAGTGTTCTCACTCCTGGGGCATGTGAGCTCCCAAACATGAGTTCCAGGCCAGATCTGCAGTACTAGATGTGTTTCTTCCTGTAAATCAGGATTTATATAAAATCATTAAGCAATTGGTTGTGCCTTTCCATCCATTCCACAAACCAAAGTTATGTATTGTCATACTAGTCATAATTATAGTTCATAGAGTTCACTGATGGGTGACTCTTGATGACAATTTTGCCCCCAGCAGAGTTTATAACACCTTTCAGTATTACATAAGTTAGCCATCAAGGGAATATTTTCTCCACATTACTAACTTGTTTTCACCATGTCCTGTGACCAATGGGTATGGTATGTTTGGATGTAGTGCCTTCCTTCTGGTGGGCGACCAAGTGAACTGCCAATAGCCTGAACTTCTTGGGCATAGCCAGGAAATCTGTCAGCAACAACTCGAAGGGAGGAATCCCAACCCTGGCACTGAGCTTTTTATTTGTTATTTGGCAACCTGTAGAGCATTCTCCTCTGTGTTGGTTAACGCCGATTTATATATATATATATATATATATATTCTCTCTCTTAATTTGATGTTTTTCATTAATTTTCATTAATTATATGGATAAAGCTTAAGGGCAAGAGAGAGAAAGCACAGTAGCTTTATATGTGGCATTTTCAAACATCCTTGGTATTAATTATTCTTCCACCCTCCACTTCTGCTCTGACTTCCAATTCTCTTCACTTTAAACTACCTCTCCATTACTATTATTTTCCACTTTACATCAATTCTGTTTTACTATCTCTCATCCCTTAAAATAAACTGTGTTGTTTCTAGGAATTTGAGCATATTTGGAAAAATAACTTTGGAGTATGAGTCAATATTACATATACAAGAAATAATTTGTTTAGCTGCTAATATGTATCATTAGCATTCAAAAGATATACCATATAGAATAAACTTTAAAATTAACTTTGTTATGTTTGTTATTTGACAATTTCACACTTGGCTATGATGTATTGCTTTTTTCTTCTGACACTGTCTTATATTTCTTTCACTACTAACAAAGCCCCTCCAAATCTTGTTACCATTTCCTTGTTTTAATTAAAAAGTAATTAATAAATTAAGACTATCATGTCTGAAGTCAATTTATATGAAGTCAATATTTATTTAAGTTAGGCAAAATTTATATGAAGCCAATATTTATTTAAGTTAGGCAACTAGTATTTCATTATATATAATGATAAGGAATTTTCAGAGTCATATAAATTTATAACAAAGAATCATATACATTGAATTGATTTAATGAAAGTGCAATAGTAGATTCTCCTCTAAGTTCTATGACCTCTGGCCAGGTTTATTTGTCTAGGTTTACAGCACCGGACATGAATTCCCTCCTACTAATTCTAATAGACAATTGATAGTTACCACCAAGATAAAAGTGCCACTATTGCATCATAACTTATATTTTGCTGGGGAAATTCTTGTTGTGATTCATAAGCTTTAAAGCCGAGATGAACTACCGATTGCTTTTCTCCTTTGGCATCTTGTATAAGACCATCAGATCCCATGAGTGCTGGTCCTCAGGGAGGAGGGTTCTTGGTCAGTTCCAGCTCAGTTCTTCCAAGTCCTTTGTTTGAAATGTCTGGTGTCTTTAGGATTAGGATCTTACTTTCAAATTCTCAAAGGCAGCAGAGGGAAATGGCAATATACAGCACAATTTCTAACCACATGGACATACAAACATCACTAAAGACACTCATCAGGTTATATATTTAAATATGCACACACAGACATTTATATTTAATGAGGAACTGTTGACAGCTGATCAGTGCTGTGTAAGGGACAGTTTTCTTTTTAAAAAAATACAAAACTATTTTATGTGTGAATATATTGCCTCTCTCTCTCTCTAAATATATATATATATATATATATATATATATATATATAAAGCAATTGAGGAGAGGAGGAATTTGAGAATAACTGAGAAAGATGAGGGTAGAAATGAAGAATACAGTTCACATGCATGAAATTCTCACAAAAATTTAATTTAAATAGTAAGACACATTTTAAGTTATATATGATGATTGTTATCAATACATGTATATTTTTGATTGTGCATGTCAATTATGTAAGAAACAGATGGTAGCTACTGTAAGAGTTCTCATAATTTTGCAGAAGTGACTCAAGCTCTTAAGGAAGAAAAATGAATCAATGGTCTAACCCCAGTTTTAAAGTCTAATAACCACAACAATGATTAGCACAGAAAACTTGATTGGTGCTGTAGTGGAACTTTTATCTTCAGGGTAATTAATAGCTAATTAATTGTAATTAAAACCTACTAATGAGAGAACTTACATGTGGCACTGTAAACACAGCTAAATGCATATGGCCAAAGATGTCAAATAACTTATAGAAAACCCTAAGTCTGTCACATTCCTAGACAAATGTAATTACTTACTATATACTAAATATGGATCTTTATATTTACAGACACATAGGCCAGTCATCATTCATTTAAAAAGCTTCTTTTGTAACCATTGGATATTATTATTGAGTTCCACAACTGGTCACAAATAGATAAGTGTGAAATGCCCAACCCTAAGTAAAGCATTTGCAATGGACTCTCTACACCTAGGGTCACGGTCCATCAACAGACAAAGTGTAGCGAATAAGAGACTGCAGAATGCAGAAGCCCTAGAGAGGTCTTCTATATTAAACTGTACCCACCCACTGAGGGACTATTGTGGAAGAGAGGACAGAAAGACTGTAAGAACCAGGGGAAAAGGTAGATGATCAAAAGGAAACAGAGTCTCACAAGCTCCTGGGAATTTGCTCATATGAACTTACAACAATAGTGACAGCACGGCCAAGACTGATGCAAACTCAATCAGACAAAGACCAGCATAGAACTGGAGAAATAGGCAGGTGGCCACAACTTTGGTGAGGAACCATTAGCAGCTGATCTCCCTGTGTAAGGGAGAGATAGTCTTCTTTTTAAAAAAATAATTATTTGTTTTTTTATGTGTGTGAACATATTGCCTGTATTTGTGTAAATGTACCTGTGTCCTGCAAAGAGACTTGGACTTCTCTAAGGGAGTGAAAATAGATAGGCTGATCAGGCTGCAGCAAAGGACATCAGAGTACACAAGTGACTTCGTAGGCCTTAACATATATGATAAAGTACATGAAGTCATGCATGTGGGCTATGGGGATTGCAGATAAGGAAAGGAGGGCTAAATATGGATTAAGATATTGTAAAAATAACTCAACAATTTCATTTTCATGTTTTAAAGTTGTATAAGGATGTCGGGCCCCTTGGGCCCTCCACATAAAAAGAGCCCTGTTGGACTCCTGATCCTGGCTATAGTTTAGCGACCTGTCTTTGGCCGATCACTTCTGCACGTGAGTGACCCAGCATAGCCCAATCTGAAAATGTCTCTACGCAAATACAGCCTACATGGCAGATTACCATTGGCCCAAAGCTGTCACCCACTCTCCATTTCTCATCATCCACTTCCCTATTCCCGCCCCTCCTGCTGAGCAAATATAAGCCACTGCCTGATGCAATAAAGTGAGCTCCTGCTTTGACAAGACTCCCGACCCTGAATGATTCCTTTTGGGTCCCACTCGCCATCCCACTCAGCCCTGGAGAGAGAGACTGGCTGGTCCAGTTCTCCTCTTCTCCTGCTGCCAGAAAGGCCCAGTATAAGGGGGTTTGAAGACCGATTTTCCTAATTATCTTTTGTTGTGAATTAATGTAGCTAAGAAGTACTTAGTCATCTAAGGACCTGAATCTTTTCCCTTGTTTTGTTCTTAAGGTTTCTTAGTCTCAGGCCTTGTGTTTGTATCTTTATTCCGTTTCATGTAGTTATTGTCTCTCAGTATCTCTGGTCCCTCCTTCCCTCTCCAGCCAGAATTGCCAAGACATCAGATACCAAGCCTGCTAATATATTTGAAAGTAACTTGCATAATATTTCCACGTATTTTAAATTATATTTATGTAATTTATAACACTAATATCAAATAAATATAATAAATATATTTGTTATATTTTATTGCTCAGGGATTAATGACAAATACATGTGCAACTTTTTACACAATTATACACATTTTAATTTATATGCATTAATTATAATTTTTGCAATAATTATAATTTATCAATAATTATGTGTTTTAGTTTGTGCATGCCAATTATGTAGGAAGGAGATGTTTACTACTAGAGGCATATTTTTTACTCTTATCGCATGGCTGAACACTTTTCAGTTGAAAGTTTTCTTGAAATTAAATGGAGTGATATAAACATATATATCATAATCATGATTCAAATGCATGCACATATATATTAATTTTTCTTGGATTCCTGACTAAAACAAAAAATAATCTTCAATTTGGGAGTGCTTACTTAGAATAGAACATAGAACTTAATCCTAGCACACAGGAGGCAGAGGCAGGCAGATCTTTGTGAGTTCAAGGACAGCCTGGTCTACAAAGCGAGTTCCAGAACAGCTGGGGCTACAGGGAGACCCTGTCTCGAAAAGACAAAAAAAAAAAAAGAAATTAGAACTTACTGTGGTTAAGAGTAATATCTCTTTGTGCAAGTGTGTGCATATGCGCACACTAAACATTCCCTGGCTATCGAAAGGGTTGATTTGCAGTACTACAGATTTTCTTCCTTTGAGATCAGAAGAAATACATTATGTTTCCTGAAGTATTGGCTTAAAATTTGTGATCCAAGAATAAGCATGTGGATTTCTTACTGAAATTTTCCAAGTATAAGATATGGAATATGAAATAATAATATAACATGATTTTGATGTGTGACTTCCAATAAATATATTGAGAATTCAGAAGTAGGAAAAAAAACTACTTAATTGAAACACATGAAAGATTAAATTATTTTTTCTTACCATAATTAAGTCTCTTTGCTTAGAATTATTGATGTACCATTATGCTAAAAATGAAATTAGAAAGCATTCAAATAGTTTATATTGTCATGATATTTAACAAGTTTTTATAAATAAATTACTATGCCTTTTGATATCTAGTTTCTAATGATGGACTGCTTCAGAAAGGCATTTTCCATCACATATTTCATTGAACACCATCATTGAGGTCACTCCATTCCCTGTCTCAAATAACCTGAATAAACTCAGAACTCCATGTGATTGATTCTGCTATTCCATTGCACAACGAGGAAACGGAAATTCAAAAGGAATAGCAGGCTTGTTGACATTCACACAGGTCCAAAATTATAGATCTATTCAAAGAAAAGAAAACCCACCATCATTGGAAAGTGGCTTTCTCAGAGATGTTTGTGTGGTAAAGGACATTTTTCTAATTACAAGAAATACAGACACTGATCATTAATATAATCATATTATATTGGTTATTTTATGGAAATTGATAGATGATAGACAAACATACAGACAGATGGAACATATATACATAGGAAGATAATAGAAAGATGGTAGAAGATTAGCTAGGATTTTCTACTGAATCATGACCATTAGGACAAGAACTATTCATGGCACTATGGAGGCTAACATTCTCCCCATCTATGCTCAGCAAGCTGAAGAATCAGAAAGGAGATAATGACTCTATTAACCAGTGTCCGATTCTGAAGGTCGGATTAGTGTTAGCAGGGGTCAAATTGGAAGGGTTCCAATTGTGTTCCAAACAATGAAGACCCTAAAACCTTGAGACACATTTCATAAAATCAGAAGATCAATATACCGGCCCTGGGAGACACAACACATTGAACTTTTGTTTATCATTTTATTCTACTAGGACTTAAATAGATGGAGCAGTGATCACCCACATTGCTACCAGAGATATTCATTCAAAAAGGCCATCCACTTGCTCATCTCTTCCAGAAGAATCCTCAAAGACAAAATAGGCATATTATTGTACAAGCCTTTGAACAACTCTACCCAAATTGGCATGTAAAAAATAGATAGGTAAATAAATAAAGAAGGTATAATATGATGAATGATAAACATCATAAAGAAAGCCTATAGGAACAAACTAGATGCTTTCAAGAAACCACAACAAGTTACATAAAGTTAATAAACCATGAATTAACTTTTTAAATTATATTTTACTAAATACAAACAATGAATCCAAAGGATGCCAGTAAAATATTCTTGGGATATTTAACCTGGTCCATTGGTGGAATTAATGAAAATGGACAGTGGTGAAATAGGTTCACTGTGTTTTTCAGAGAATGGAGTCAGGTACAGCATCTACTCTGTATGTATGAGTCTTGCTGTCTCATCTCATAGATTTTCTCATTATTTAAATTATTTCTGTCATTGAATGGATTTTCACTTAACAGTAGAATCTCATTAGACTTAATTGCAACCAACCTGAAATTTTACCTTTCAAAACAGGCTTGTCTCTTTATCCCTGACTAATCTGCTCTAAATTTCTACTTCATTTGCAATTCCCTTTTTGGTCACTGTGGATCTCCACGATGAAGTCCAGTTCATTATATGCCTCATTATCAATATTACCACGGACCTGTTATTGTCATTTGCTCCAATGACCTTTGGTATCTTCAATTTAGTCTTATTCAGAAGATCTTTGGAAATGCTAAAGCCAGATGATCTGGACCATTTTCAAAGCACAGACTAATTTTATTCTGGTAGACAATGTATCCCAGGGCCCTAGAGGAAGAACAGTCATAAAGTTAGTTAAATTTTTCCTTCTTTTTCCTAGGTGCTAGTGAATTTAAGTTACATTTCTATATATTTTGGTTTATTTGGTTATCATAACATTACTTACTTTTAGCCTTTGGTTGATGTAGAGACCGATAAAGATAAAGTACTAAACTCAGATTTTACCTGGATAATCACTGAGCTCTCTACTTTCATTCTAGGATTCTGACCAAGATCTTTACTTTTGTTTTCATCTGTGATGTGTTATAATTTTAGAATAAAATTGCTAGAGCAATAAGGCAAGAAAAGGATATTAAAGGAGTACTAATTGGAAAAGAGGAAGTCAAACTATCCCTATTTGCTGATGATATGATTGTTTACTTAAGGGATGCAAAAAACTCCACCAGAAAACTCCTAGAAATGATTATCAGCTTCAGCAAAGTGGCAGGATACAAAATTAACCTTAGAAAATCAATGGCCTTTCTTTACACCAACAACAAGCAACTGGAGAAAGAATTCAAAGAGACCTTCCCACTCACAATAGCCTCAAAAACAATAAGATACCTAGGAACAAACCTAACGAAAGATACCAAAGACCTCTACAACAAAAATTTTAAACCCTTAAAGAAAGAAATTGAAGAAGACCTCAGAAGATGGAAAAACCTCCCATGCTCATGGATTGGGAAAATTAACATTGTAAAAATGTCCATTTTACCAAAACTCTTGTATAGATTTAATGCAATCCCAATCAAAATCCCCAAGAGTTTCTTCACAGGCTTGGAAACAAAAGTTCTTAAATTCATTTGGAAAAACAAAAGACCCTGAATAGCTAAATCAATCCTGAGTGAAAAGATCTACACAGGAGGGATCTCTATACCAGATTTTAAACTATACTACAGGGCTATAGTCATAAAAACAGCCTGGTACTGGCACAAAAACAGACCTGTTGACCAATGGAACAAAACCGAAGATCCAAATCTGAGCACATACAATTTCAGCCATCTCATATTTGACAAGGGGGCCAAGAAACCACAATGGAGAAAAGACAGCATCTTCAGCAAGTGGTGTTGGCAAAACTGGATCACCACTTGTAGAAGAATGAAATTAAACCCCTACCTCTCACCCTGTACAAAAGTCAACTCCAGATGGATTAAAGACCTCAACGTGAAACCCCAAACTCTGAAGGTGATAGAAGAAAAAGTTGGCAGCAGACTACAAGACATAGGCGTAGGAAAAGACTTCCTAAATCAGACAGCAGCTGCACAAGAATTAAGGTCGACAATTGACAAATGGGACCTCATCAAACTCAAAAGCTTCTGTACATCAAAAAAAACAATCAAGGAAGTGAAGAGAAATCCCACAGAATGGGAGGAAACCTTCACTGCAGATACATCTGACAAAGCATTGATTTCCAGAATATATAAACTACTCAAAAAACAAAGAAAAAAGAAAACAAACGACCCGCTCAATAGATGGAGCAAAGAACTGAACAGAGACTTCACAAGCGAGGAATTAGAGATGTCTGAGAAACACCTCAAGAACTGCTCAACATCACTAATCATTAAGGAAATGCAAATGAAAACCACTTTAAGATATCATCTTACTCCAATAAGACTGGCTAGGATCAAGAAAACAAATGATACCAAGTGCTGGAGAGGTTGTGGGGAAAGGGGAACACTCATCCACTGCTGGTGGGAATGTAAACTTGTACAGCCACTATGGAAAGCAGTGTGGAGAACCCTTGGAAGACTTGGAATGAACTTGCCACCCGACCCAGCCATACCACTCCTGGGCATGTACCCTCAAGACTTACGCCACCACAGAGATACATGCACGGCCATGTTTATTGCAGCTCTCTTCACAATAGCAAGGAGCTGGAACCAACCTAAATGCCCCTCAACTGACGAGTGGATAGAGAAAATGTGGTACATCTACACAATGGAGTTCTATGCAGCAGTAAAGAAAGACGACATCACGAGCTTTGCAGGAAAATGGCTGGAGCTAGAGGACATCATGCTGAGTGAAGTAACACAGTCCCAGAAAAACAAACGATGCATGGTATCACTCATCTGTGGATGCTAGTGTCAATTACCCAGTTGTAAGTATTTCTTGTGTAGGGCCCCCTGAGCTTTTGTACAAAGCAGTTGGGCATAATGCATTTTGGAAACAACAACAACAACAGAAAAGACTGCATCAAAGAACTGACTGAAACAGTGAACTTCTGCTCAAAACAGTCAACTTCCCCATGGAAAATATTGAGAAAGACTAAGAGATGGAAAGCATGTTTGGCAGAATGCACGAGCTCTGGTGGGGTGGGGGAATGAGCGGGAACATGGGTCTAGATTTGTTAAAAATAAATGAATAAATTTATGTGAAAAAAAAAAAGAAAACAAATGATACCAAGTGCTGGAGAGGTTGTGGGGAAAGGGGAACACTCATCCACTGCTGGTGGGAATGTCAACTTGTACAGCCACTATGGAAAGCAGTGTAGAGAACCCTTGGAAGACTTGGAATGAACTTGCCACCTGACCCAGCCATACCACTCCTGCATATATACCCATAAGACTCGTCTTACTGAAGAGATACATGCACAGCCATGTTTATTGCAGCTCTCTTCACAATGGCAAGGAGCTGGAACCAACCCAAGTGCCCCTCAACTGACGAGTGGATAGAGAAAATGTGGTACATCTACACAATGGAGTTCTATGCAGTGGTAAAGAAAGACAACATCATGAGCTTAACAAGTAAATGGATGGAACTAGAAGACATCATGCTGAGTGAAGTAACAAAGTCCCAGAAAAACAAAAGAAGAATGGTATCACTCATCTGTGGATGCTAGCACCAATTACCTAATTGTATGGCAAACTGAGCAATGTCAATATGATCTGAAAACAACTGTGCTCTTATATTGTGAATCCCTTAAAAATAAAAAAAATTAAGGTAAAATAAAGTATTTAAAAAAAATAGAATAAGAAAGCAAAATACTTGATGTCCCTGAGTACATAATATAAATCTAAGGGTCCATTATAATTCATGATATTATCAGCAGAAATTAAGGTTCTAAACATAGCTACAAATGACTTTTTATGAATATTAAATATTTTATATGTTTTAAATATTATGTTTACTTAGCATTTATACATTTTAGACAATTGTTCCTAGTTAAATTTAGCCTTCCTATGTTCCAAACCCCCATTAAAACTCATGCATCACATCATCTAACTTAAGCCCTATCCAGTCAAGATTTTGAACCCAGATGTCTTTCTGCACAAATTCATCCACTGGAATCAAGTCAGCCCATCTAGAGATTGTAAGTAGGGCATAATCTTCCTCACCCAGCAGTAATCAGTCACCAGTAGCTCTCAGTCCAGTGTGAGACCACCACCCATTTCTCTTGCTCCACTCTGAGACCTCTTCTGATTTAGTATGGGTCCTGTGCCTGATGCCAATGTAGCCACAAGTTCTCATGTGGCTGCTTCCAATAATCTGAAGCCCTCTGCTTCCCTAAGATACAAAGGCTACTTTAAGGTTGTAAAAACATGTTGATTATTTGGTGGAAGTATAGAAAAGCAAAGAGGTGTTTTAAATAGTACAGTTGATGATAATAAATGCTTTCCTAATATCTCCTTTAAAATATTAAACCTGCAGCCCATTATCACCATTATTAAATAACTTTCATATTTATTATCATTTATAAATTTAAATATGCTGTGAATCAGAGTTCTAGTTTATTCTGAATTGAAAGATTTATGAGACTTAAAAAGAAAACTACATAGTATTTATCTTTTCTCCAAATAGAAATAAATAAAGCCCAACATCTTCCTAATATAATTTTTTCAATTATGGTCTTTGAAAATTTGTACAAATAGAAAAGAAGTCCTAAATTATTGCACATTCTAAAGTAATTCTTGAAATATAAAACTTTTTCCAACATAATTTTAATATTTCAGTATTACAATAATAATTTATATAACCCAGTTTGGGCAGACTACTTTCCGACCCCCAGACTTTTTAATTTAAATTTATTTTATTTATTTTATTTCTTTTCATTTCATTTCATTTCATTTATGTGTATGAGTGTACTGCTGCATATGTGCAAGTGCGCCCATGTCATGTGTTACCCACTGAGGTCACAAGTAGGCATCAGATCCCCTGCAACTGTAGTTACTGACAGTTTTTAGCTGCTAGATAGGAGATAGGAATTGAATCTGGGTCCTTTGCTAGAGCAGTCAGTGCTCTTAACCACTGAGCCATCTCTCCACCCCTCAACCACCAGCTTTTTAGTTGTCTCTTGTAATTTGTGCCTTCAATCATAAGTTCTTTCTCTGCTCCTTGGAAATGTGATTATTCTTTTTTAAACATTTTATTATTTTATTTTATGTGTGTGAGTGCTATCATTATTTTATTTTATAATGTATGTTTCAAGTTAGTTTAAACCCTGAATCATCTAAGAGCAATTGCATGGGGCACTTTATAAGGAAAGAGAGAAGCTTTTGTAGCACTAGGAGTCAAGGCAATAGGAGAGAGCAACTAGCTCAACAAACATTATGCCTGAATGTGTGTAAGTGCACCTGTGTTTTGCAATGCCTGTGAGGTCAGAAGAGGGTGTAAGATCCCTTGGAATTGGAGTTATAGATCATTGTGTTAACCGCCATATGGTTGCTGGGAATCAA
Organism: Rhizomys pruinosus; assembly: GCA_009823505.1. Lineage (NCBI taxonomy): Eukaryota > Metazoa > Chordata > Mammalia > Rodentia > Spalacidae > Rhizomys > Rhizomys pruinosus. The sequence goes on from VZQC01013591.1 coordinate 7,353,053, forward strand.
ACCCAGGTTCTCTGTAAGAATAGTGAGTGCTCTTAACCACTGAGCCAACCTTCCAGCCCAGAGATGTGAATACCCAGAATTATTTGTCTAAGTCATTGAAAAGATATCCAACTCCCACAATCTCCTGGAAGAGACTAATGTCAGTTAACGTCCAGCAGCAAACACTGCTAAACTATGCACTTGGATTAGCCTTCTGTCTTATGGTGCATCTAAAACTTTCTCTCTCTCTCTCTCTCTCTCTCTCTCTCTCTCTCTCTCTCTCTCTCTCTCTCTCTCTCTCTCTCTCTCTCTTCCCTCTATGTGGATCCCAGAGGTTTAACTCAGGTCATTGGGTTGGCACAAGCACCTTTTGCTGATTCATCTTGCTAGCCTTTATTGTGCTTTTTACTTATTTACCCTCAATTTAAATTTTTTCTTTCCTTTTGTTCCAGTGATTGAAGTTGAGCTACCTTCTCTCTCTTATTGTCCTGACTCCTAGGGCTACAAAAGCTTCTCTCTGTCCTTACAAAGTGCTCCATGCAATTGCTCTTTGATGATTCAGGGATTAAACTAAATTGAAACTTTGCTCATGTTAGGTAAATCCAGGCACCTGTTGTCAATCCTGAGGAACAGAGTTCAATGTCTGGGATCTGCCTAGTGGAGGAGGAGAAGTTTCTGCAAGTTGTCTCTGACATCCACTTGCACACACACACACACACACACACACACACACACACACAATCAGTGCAATAAAATGCTCCAGTATTTAGTAAAATATGTCTCTAGGTAATCATATTCATTTCAAAAACTAATGTTTTGACTAAAACTCCTAGGACTCAAAGCTCAAGCTATTTCTGATTAAATCTGAGCCCTCAAGACACACAGCTTTCTTCACAGTTTTCCTCTGTTGTCTCTTATGTATTTGGTAAACCACACAAGCCTTTATAAGAAAGATGTTTTTATTAAAATATACAAAATGCTCCCTGCACCTCCTCCAATGTTGCTTTTTAAAAAATGGCTGTTTATTTCAGAGTTTCTGCTGTAGCAGAACACATTTCTGATGTGCTTTGCATTTTGCATTTTGACTCCACAGCAGGGAACAGCTTATTAGTGGGTAGAATGAGATCCAGCCGTGACTAAGCCAATATATAGAGACCTAAGTTAACTTTAGCTCCTTTTCACACAGGAATTTGTAGGCTACAATGACTTGCAAGACACGTGCACTGTGAGCTAAGTGAGGAGGTATTTGAAGAAAGAAGGCAAGGCAGACTGCCAGCTTACCTGGCCCGCTTTCATCTCCACAGCTGCGTGCATACAGAGGATGTGTCTCTCCCTGCTCAGGCTTCTTCATGACTGTTATTATTTCATTTACAATAACAATTTACAACACGTCACCAAATACCTGTTGTTTACAAATAATATTTTGAATACAATGTGAAAATACACAAAGCCATATTCACTGTCCCAGTGAGATGGTTCTGCAGATAAAGGAGGCTGTTGCTAAGTCTGAGGACATGATTTTGATCCAAGAGACAACATAGTCGGACAGAAGTTCTCCCACAAGTTCTCCTGTGATTTCCGCATGAGTACACAAATGATAAATAAATCTAAACTTAAAATACATTCATGAAAACTTCATAGCATAAGTGAAACATACAACCAAATCATTTTTTAATTGTTTATGCTAAAGATACTTTTCAAAAATTTTTAAATTATTTTTTTTTCTCTTTTTGAGACAGGGTCTCTTTTTAGTCCCAGCTGTCCTGGAGCTCACTCTGTAGACCAGGCTGGCCTTGAACTCACAGAGATCCGCCTGCCTCTGCCTCCTGATTTTTGGGATTTAAAGGTGTGTGCCACCATGCCCAGCTCTAAAATTATTTCTAAAATTGTAATACCAAATGAGCAAATCTAAGTGTTTCACTCATTTTTCTGATAGCTGTGACAAAATTCCTGAGAGAAGTAACATAAGGAAGCAAAGGTTAATTTTGAAGTGAAGGTTCTTGGTTTGAACCAAATATAACCCATCATTATTGGAAGATAAAGGGGCAAGAGTGTCATAGAGCTAGCTACAAGGTGTCTGCTGTCAGGAAACAAACACCCGAGTGCTGGTGTTACCTTTGCTCACCTTATTTTTATTAATTTGTGACTCTCCTGCATAGAATTATTTAGTCCAGGATCACAGAAGACTTCTCACATCAGTTAAGCCCATCTGGAAGCACCCTCACAGAAACACTCAAGAGCTGTGTCTCTGAGGAGATTCTAAATCATACACTTGACAACCAAGATTAATCATGTAAGTTACTCAACCAACACAGAGACAAGATATGGTGCTATCATGCATGGACTACAGTTGGAACTCAAACAAGCAACCCTGAATAATCTAGAGCTGTAATTATGATAGAGGAAACAAACAAAAGAACAACATTTAAAGATACTGTGTTGTGAAAAAGAACACAAAAATGCATAAAAGGACCAACTGACATAGGACAGAGAATATGGAAAACTACAGAGGTGGTATGCGTGCCAGGGAGTGAGTAGAGAGTATCTATTCACTTCAAGCTGTCAGCAGTCATAAACATGCAGAGGCAGAAACAGGTTACTGTATAGTGCAGTGATGCTTAAAGGCAGGGCCTTTCTGGTAGATCTGAAGTTTATATAACTCTTGGTCAACACACAAATATGCTGTGTCCAAAATTCTTGAACTGGGCACCCTAACACCCAGTCTCTTGTGTTGGTTTAGCATTTTGTGTTACTTTTGTGGTTTTACTCATTGAATTGGGGAATTTTCTTTTTTTATTATTTTCTTTTTATTTATGTGTATGAGTGTAATGCTTGTATGTATCTAAGTGTACACATGATGTAAAATACTTGCAGACCTCAAAAGAGGGTGTCAGATTCCACAGAACTGGAGTTGCAGATGGTTGTCAGCCACCACGTAGGTGCTGGGATTTAAACCCAGATCTTCTGCAAGAGCAGCCAGTGCTCCTAACACCTGAATCTTCTCTCCAGCATAGAAATTTTGGTATTTTCATACAAAATAATTTAATAGAATTTAGATACCTTCATCCACACATTCACTTAATGAACTCTGCCCAATTTAATATAACCTGTCAGAAATAATAAGACTCACAGAGCATAATTTATATCTTCAAATATTCTTCAGTATCTTTTTTCTTAAAGGTCATTTTACAAATATATTTGTATAAGTTAATAAGCTACCATTAGAATTAAGTAAACCAAATGCTCAGTGCATTCTGCAAACACTTTCTGTTTGGACATCAGCAAATATGGGACACAGTATAATGCTCACATCCACCAAAAACAAGCATAACACTTTCTACTCTGTTGTTTTTCAGCAACATCTGTGCTTGGCAGAACTCGGTATTAACACTATTTTCTTTTCAGAGTTACATTATCTATGTTCACATTAACTATCTTTTTTTCCATAACAATTTAGACATTAATTTTACCTCAAAAATTTCTTTGGTATCTAATGTTTGTGTTATGAAAAATGCTGTCAGAGAATGTGAGTTAGGAACATTCTGTGCTTTCTTTCATGATTATATTCTCAAGAAATTTATCTTCAATTTTTGGATTCAAAAGTAAAACATTCAAAGTATAACCCTCACAATTTTCTAAGTGCACCATTGAAGAATATTGTATTATGTTCCTAGGACATTCTAAATCCTGTGACTATCTAGCTTCATTTTTATGTCAAAGCTAATGATAAAAATTTTAGAATCACTTAGACATTCACACATTTTTTTGAAACTACATTATCTTTTAACTTACAGTGACACTACTTACTGTTTATATTATTAAAATATTCTTATTTTACTAATGCAAATTAATGCAAATGATCTTCAAGGCCGAACTGAAATTTTAAGAAATGATTATAGAAAATAACATATAGCTTCTACATTAAAAATGTTGAATGTATCATTATGGCTAAATATACAAATGAAAATTATGAAATTAGTTCACTGAAAAAATAAATACAGGCCCCAGATGTGTGGCTCAACAGCTAAATGCACTTGCTCCTCTAGCAGAGACCCAGGTTTGGTTTCCAGCAGTCATATGGCAGACTGTTACTGTCTGTAATACAGTATAGCAGATCTGAGCATCTTCTAACTTTTCCAGGCACTGATATGTGTATTTTCCATTTGGGTAGGAAGTCATATGCATGAAATAAATTTTTATCTTTAAAGAAGAAAACAGAAAAAAGGGGGATGTGAAAAATGTGCTTAAAACTGGATTATTTTACAATGTATACCTTAATGGAATTTTGTGCATTTCATACAAAACATCTTAATCACCTTTATACTCTATCTCCAATTCACACACTTTAGAGGCCCCACTAAAGATTCCATGCATTTTGTCATATATGTTAAGAACTATGGAGTCAAGACTGTGTTCATAGTCATCCCTCAGTGCAACAATGTAGAGCCTCTCCCTTAATGAAGATCAACACTTCCTCAATCAGCAGTAATCAACTGTCAATAGTTCTTCAGCTAAGGTTGGGGCTCTCTACCCATTTCCCCAGTTCTATGAAGAGATTTTGTCTGATTACTTTTTTAAAAATACTTTTATCAAGTTTTTGAGAATTTCAAACATTGGATTTTGATTTAATTCAGACACCTTCCCCCAAATGCTTTCATACACATCTCCAAGCCTCACCCCCTTACTTTATGTTTTGCATTATTTTTTATTTTTTATTTTTATTTTTCATGTGTATGAATGTAGTGTCTGCATGTGGGTCTGTATGCCTGTGTGATGCAACATGCGGAGGTCAGAAGACGGTGTCGGATTCCCCTGGAACTAGAGTTAAGGATGGTTCTCAGCCACCATGTGGGTGCTGGGGATAGAACCCCGGTCCTCTGCAAGAACAGTCAGCTCTCTTAACCACTAGGCCATCTCTCCAGCCCCTATGCTCTGCGTTATTTTTAAGATTTAGAGAGTGTTATTTGTTTTACTCAAATGTATTTGGTTGTGGGCCCACCAGTTGGAGCCTGGTAAGCTCACCGGGACACACACTATTAAAAAACTTAACTCCCCCTGTCCCAGAACCTATCAGTTAGCAGCAGGTCCTCATTCTAGGGTCAGAGCAGCTTGCCCACCTTCCACACCCATTCTTGATGTTTGTATACCTTGGATTTGCACAGGTCTTGTGTGTTTTGTCACAAGTGTTGTATATGTGCAACTGCCCTATAGGGTCCATAAAAGAGTGCTTCCTTTGTACTCGTTCACTGTTACTGGCTCTTACAATCTTTCTGCCCCATCTTCTACAATATTCTCTGAGCCTACAGAAGAAAGGGTGTGATAGTGGCTTCCCATTAACTTGAGCACCTCCCAGTCTCCCATTTTATGTTGATGAATTGTGGATCTTTGGGTTTATTGTTCTCTGTTCCAAGAAGAACCTTCTCTGGTGAGAACTGAAAGACGCATTAATCTATGTGCATAACAATAGCTCTTTAAAAGTCAGTGTAATACTGTGTCCATTGAGCAAGTTAATAGCAGTAAGCTCTTCCTATGGCTTGTGAACTGTGTAGCCACAGGTTCTTAGCTAAGATAACAGTGTTGAGTATGGGTTCCATCTTATGAAGAAAACTTAAATTCAAACAGAAAGTGTTTGTTTACTCCCATTGCATTCATGACACTATTTCACTTGTGGATGTATCTTTCCAAGATAGTCATTACTGTATCTCATAGGGTTCACAGATATATACTGTTGATTATTTGCTTTTCAAGGCAGCATGCATAGCACATTCCAACTCGATGAAAGGTAGCCAGTGTAGATGAACCATGAAGGTCAATAAAAGCTTAATTTCTAATGTTCTAAGAGTCACATGGATAGTGTTTTAACAATAGGGTCTGCTGTCAATTTCTGACAGGTATCTGAGAATAATGCCCATAGCCAGTATTGTTTGGAGTCCATTTGAACCCTCTGGCTATCAATTCCAAAAGGCCTGGCCTTTTCCTGGCATTGTCCTGTTTATTTGATATCCTGTTGTGTCTGATATGACACTCTCCCTAAACTATAGGTTATATCTTTTAAAACTCATTTTATATATGCACAGGTATTATTTTAAGAAACTTCTCCAGTAGTTAGCTTCCATTCCATTTTTTTCATAGCCTTTAAGTGCTAGTTATCCCTCCCGTTACCCTCTCCTCTTTCTTGCCTTCCAGTTCCTCTTTGTGAAGTATACTGATGTTGATCATTTTCGAGACTTATTTTACAATGTCCATAGTGTTGTGAAGACTAAAAGAATGACTTAACATGGGCTAATACAACTAGAAATCTGTTGATGTTTATTTCAACAAAAAATGAAGGATTCTATTCTCATGCCTAGTAATTTGGTGCATAAAATTTTAAATTCATTGTCTTTTTACACATCATTTTTTTCTTGAGGGAAATATCCTCACCTTTCTTTTAAACAGGCACACATTTCTACAATATTTCCCCTTTTCTATTGGCTCTTCACTATTATTTCATTTACTGTATTTCTGTGGAAGCAGATTTTTCACTTGATTTTGTATTTTTGAATACTGTCTCAAAAATTATTGTGGGAAGGAGAAGCTAGGCCTGCCTGGCACACAGTAGCTTTCTATAAACAGAAATAGAGTCATGGAAAGTTAACATCATCTACTATGTCTATCTTCTGTAATCTACTGTCATCAAACATTTCTTAAATTATTTTACATGTATTATTTGATGTATTATTTTTTATTTATTTTATTTTATTTATGTGTATGAATGTACTATCTGTATGTAGATTTGGGCACCCGTGTCGTGCAATGCCGTGGAGGTCAGAAGAGGGTGTCGGATTTCCCTGGAACTGGAGTTCTCCTGGAGTTGGAGTTACAGACGGTTCTCAGCCGCCATGTGGGTGCTGGGGATCGAACCAGGGTCCTCTGCAAGAATGGTCAGTGCTCTTAACTGCTAGGCTATCTCTCCAGCCCCTTGATGTATTATTTTTAATCTAACTCAATCTTAGCTTATAACTCATTTTATAATTAATTATAAATTATAATATTTATTTCTACTAATTATGGAGATAATTATAAAATATAAACGAATGTTTTTCATTTTCTTAGTACATTAAATCAGAAGTGAATATTCATTATTTGTTTGGTTATTTATCCATTTGTCTATTGATTGATTGACTTAAGCTCTAACACCAGATCTTACCATATAGTCCATGTTGCAAGCAACTCACATTATAGCCCATGCTGGCTTCAAATGTGCAGTCTTACCTCTTCTTCCTTTCTGAAAGGATTATGAGACTATACCACCATCTTAGTTTACATGTTCTTAATTCTCACATTTTTCATTTTCTTCTAATTAATTATTAATCTATTTAAAATTTTATAATGTTGTTCTAATTATGAAACACATAGCAATTACTTAGCAGAGGGATCATCTTGATAGTAATCTAATATTGTATTTGTTTGTCTTAATCGTCCAATGAGTTTCCTATTTTTAGCACTAATTTTTCTACATTCTATTTAAAACTTTTAAATTATCTAGTGAATATATTATGTTAACATGAAAATCTTAAAATCAATTTTGATTTGTTTAAATGTAGAATATAACTGGTGGCTAAGATCTTAAGCGAAAATTTTGATAATTCTCTAGAATACCTTCATAATATTTAACATTAAAATTATTACTTGAGACCAGGTTTCATATTTCCTCTTTAGGGCTACTTGCTGAATCAATTTTTAAACTATATATTGATCAAAAATGTTTCTGAAATAATGTGCAAAATATTTCATAGTAAGGGTTGTTGAGCTTAGGAAAGTCTGCCTTATTGATTTCGTTTTCACTGTTAGATTATTTTTCTTTCTGATTCCTGCAATACATATCTTTGTGTGCTGTGCCTCTCCAAGTTTTCCTCTGGGTATCATCATTTTTTGCGTGTTGGGCAATTTTTCTGTATTTTCCACATTGTTATCTTCTTCACTATGTTTATGTTCTATGATGTCAATTCCACCCCAGAAGCAATTTTTTTTATTTTAATTTTCTTTTATGAAAATAACATTTAAAAATTGTGGAGAGGAGCTGGAGAGATGGCAATACAGTAAATAGTATATATTACTCATGCAGAGGACCTGATTTGGGCTCCCAGCACATCTGGGGTCTCACCGCCTGTAACTCCAATTCTAAGGGATTCAACACTCAATTCCAGAACTCCCAATCACCTGCATTCACATCCATGGAGCATCCCCAACACACGCAGAAATACAGAATTGAAAAATTAATGTCATTTCTGAAAAGTAAAGAATTTCCCTGGGGGAATGTAAGGCACTCATTGAAGATTTTAAGTTGTTTAAATTTCTTGTGATGCTTTGATATCAGTAATCACTTATCAAAGGACCACACAGCTTCTCATTCAAAAGTAGCAAGTGATAATTTGTCCTGAATCAGATGGGACTGGCCATAGTCCAAGGATGTGAATTTTTATTCCACTTTCCAACTTGGCAATGGTTGCATGAGCCTTTATCGTAAGTAACATAACAGAGACATAAAAAAAAAAATACATCTACCAAACCCATTTAATGGGAACATTGGCTGGAGGGTTCAAGCAAACTACAGTAATCTCAGCTATAGATTCTGATATTGTCTAATGACATTTTTAGCTTCCAGATTGGTTGTAGCTAAAGATCTGCTAAGTTAATAAATTCCTAAAGTTTGAACTGGATGGTAATCAACTGGATGTTAGGACAGGCACTGAAAGGACTGATGAATAGCTATTAGAGGGTTAAAGACAACTCAAGAGAACTTTGACTGTCAATCTACATCTGAACTCTCCGCAATTGTGAAGTTCTATGTAGTCAATTAATCTACATAATTTCCAATATAAATGTGAATTTTCACGGACCTTTGGTCCATAGTCTAAGGGTTTATTTTTGTTGTTGCTGTTCTTTTCTCTTTCTTTTGCTCTACCTGCCATATCATCTAAAAGAGGCTTCTTGTGCTCCTTTCCCAAAGCCCAGGGAACAAACTGCGGAAGAGGAGGTGTGGTAGATTGTATGGGCTGTGGAGAGATAGGGGTGAATCATGAGACTACAGGAATATAGTCTGGACTCCTGATTGATCAACATGCCTGTGCATACAAGCTTCTCCAACTGGTCTATGGGAACCTTGGATTGTTCAAAATTTGGACATAGATACTTGCAAAATGCACCAATTACCTAATTGTATGACATACTGAGTAACATCAATGTTATCTGCAAACAACTGTGTCATTATATTGTAGAATCCCTTAAAAATAAAAAAAAATTAAAAAAAATAAATAAAAGAGGCTTCTATCTCTGGAAAAAAATTGTTTATGCTATATCTTCCGTTAGGCACACAGACATTCTGAGCAAAATATTAATTGATGTGCTGAATCAGATGTTATCTTATTACTTTATAGTTTCACAATGTATTATACACATCACGTTTCTACCATATACATATAGGTATATGTGATACATGTGTGCATGTGGGCATAAATTTGCATTCATACTCACACCCATGGACCCAAGATGTCAGTTCTCTGCCTCATTTTGGGGGTAAGGTCTCACAGTGAACTTGAAGCTTGCCATTTTGGTTATGCTGGCTGGTCAGAAATTTCCCAGAATCCAACTGTGTCTGATCCTAATCACTGGGCAATGGGGTTACTGGTGTATCTGAGCATGTCTGGGGTTGGAGATTTAAAATCAGGTCTAATTGTTTTTACATCATTGCAGTCTTACCAACTGAGGCACTTTCTCAACCATGGCATGTGTGTGTGTGTGTGTGTGTGTGTGTGTGTGTGTGTGTACATAAAACCATAGTTATATTTGAGGACTTTCTGAATGTAATGATAAATAATTGCAGAAAATGTACATCAATGAAAATACTTTTAATTACTCACTTTCTAAAAGAGGGTGTCAGTCATTTTTATGGATGATCTACTATTTAGGATTAGGCCTTTCGGAATGTGAAAAAAAACTACCTCATCCGCTCTTATCAAATGGTAATTCTTTTCAAAATGTAGAATAAGTTGTAAGTTGTATATCTTCACAAGATCTGTTGTGATGGTACAATCCAAGAAAGGTACCCCATGTTTGCTTTTGTTTAACTGTGGTGATGGTCTGATGCTTCTGTTTAAGCGAATGTTTCCATGGGCTTTTGATTTGGAGAGGAAAGGAATCTTTAAACATGTATAGCCTACAACCACCCCTATAAAGAAGAGTCCCATGCAGAGAACAGATTTTTTTTAAGATGTTTTGTTTGCATGAAGGAACTACTTAATGAGCAGATTTCCACAACAATTCTTTTAAATTTTTTTGTTTTTTTAAGTTGTAATTTTCCCCTGAGCCTTTAAACCAGTTTTTTCAGCCAAGTGCAAAACAATATAGAAGATGAATTTTCCATTCTTTGCAATGATATCTGAAGATAAAAGAAGCAATGAGATATGTGTAAAACATTCAGCATCATTTTCAAGATACAAAAATAAATCAGCAGCTCAACAATGATGAGCCATTATTGGGATCATGGTACCATTCAGCTGGTTTGGCTCCATCCTAAGATCTTTTCAGATTCAAAAATTACCTTCAAATTCACTCTGTATTTTTCTAACCCAATCAATGCATGCAGAGATCTTACACTTTCCTTTTCCACAGCAGAACATACCTGTAACTTTTTCTATTAAATATTAACTAAACAAACTGTCTTCACATTTTAAATTTATTTTTTCTTAAATTCTATTAGACCAATTCTTTGATACCGTGCCCTTTATTATTGAAAAATGTTTACTAATATTCAAATATATTCCAAACTTCTCTACCAACTTTATTAATGCATTTAATTTATTCTAAACCCCTTAAGTATCTGATTTGCACAAAAGTTTGCTCTCAAAATTTGATTTACTAAATGCCTTACATTTACATATTTTGTGTGGTTTGGGGTTAGGTGTGTGTGCATGTGAAATAAGTCATTTAAGAAAGTCAAAGTACTTGATTCTCCCTTCCAACTTGTGGCTCCAAAGGACCATTAGGCTTGGTGGCAAGCACCTCTATCTGCTGAGACTACTTGCCTACCCACAAATTTGATTATTATTAAGTTAAACATTAAGGTGTTTAACACAGCCATACTATGAAACCCTGATTGGGAATTAAAATACTGGAAGACAATCCCAGCAGATCAACTCCCAAATTACTATTTTTAAAGTTAATTATATCCATGTCCATTTTGTTTTATTGTCTCCTAAGGAGACTTTTATTAATTAACTGTCAATATTTTTACAAGGCCCTGAATATTGCAGAAAATCTCTGTTACTTGTTATTTAATGTGCTTTGTTTTATAATTGAAAAAGAGTATTGTATTAAGGTGTAAGGTTTTTATTCTTCAACAAAACTTAAATCACTACATACTTTCTAGTATTATAATTGCTGATGATAATGTCTTCTATAAACTGGGCTATTTTCATTAAATTGCCTCCATGTTTATAGAAGACATAACAGATGATTAATGCCTAGTCTATGGTAGAATAGGCTTTGGAAATTACTTAAATAAGTTTTTGTTAATACCTTTGGCAGTAATTGCTATTGGCTTATATAACTTGCAAATGAGCCAAATCATTTTTTTTCCTGTGAACATTTAGCAAAGTTGTAGCAAATATACGTTTAGTCTAAAACTGGGATCTGTTTATTAAGGCCGGTCCATAAGTTAATCTAATTGTTATTGCTAGTTTTAGATAAATATATTGATAATGTACATTTCAGTTCTAAAACAACAACAACAACAGCAACAACAACAAACTCTTCAAGTCAACTTGCAACAGAAAAGTCTTTAAGAATACTGTTCAGGTGCCAAGCGTGGTGGCGCATGCCTTTAATCCTAGCACTTGGGAGGCAGAGGTAGGCGGATCTTTGTGAGTGAGTAGCTGGTGCTACAGGAAAACCCTGTCTCAAAAAGACCAAAAAAAAAAAAAAAAAAAAAAAAGAATACTGTTCAGATCAGGTGACCTGTAGAGAACACGGGCAAGATGGCGGTGGTGGTGGGCCTGGTGCTGAGACCCCTGCAGCAGGTTTCCAGACTGCTGAAGAGGTGTTTTCACCACTTGGCTCCCGCGGCGGTGCAGCTGACAGTTCATGAAGCCTTAATCAAGGTATGGATGAAGAACTAGAAAGAGATGAGAAAGAAGGTGATCCTGCTTTGGGAAGAAGTTGCCCAGGAGGACGGTGCGTACAAGGTTAGCCGAAGCCTGTGGAAGAAGGATGGGGACAGGAGGATCATTGACACTCCCATATCAGAGATGGGCTTTGCTGGAATTGCTGTAGGTGCAGCTACGGCTGGGTCGTGACCCATTTGTGAATTTATGACCTTCAATTTCTCTATGCAAATTATCGAGCAGGTTATAAACTCAGCTGCCAAGACGTAATACACGTCTGGTGGCCTCCAGCCTGTGCCCATAGAATTAAAGGGCCCCAATGGTGCCTCTCCAGGCGTAGCTGCCCAGCACTCACAGTACTTTGCTACATGGTATGGGCACTGCCCAGGCTTAAAAGTGGTCGACCCCTGGAATTCAGAGGACGCGAAAGGACACATTAAATTAGCCATTCGTGGTCACAATCCAGTGGTGATGCTAGAGAATGAACCGATGTATGGAGTCGCATTTGAACTTCCTGCAGACACTCAGTCAAAAGATTATCTGATTCCTATTGGAAAAGCCAAATTCGAAACCTGTGAGCCACTGTGTGGAAGCTGCAGCTGTGCGGTCTAAAGAGGGAACTGAACGTGAGGTAATAAATTTGCGTACCATCAGACCGATGGACATTGGAGCCATAGAAGCTAGTGTCATGAAGACAAATCATCTCATAACCATGGAAGGAGGCTGGCCTCAATTTAGAGTAGGAACTGAGATTTTTGCCAGAATCAGGGAAGGCCACCTGCATTCAATTACCTGGATGCTCCTGTTCTTCCTGCCACGGGTGCTGACTTCCCCAGGCCTTATGCAAAGATTCTAGAAGACAACTCCACATTAAACATGTAATTTGGATTTGAGTATCAAGTCATTGAAATTATTTAAAATACCTGCTGGGACTTCACCTGAATTGTATTGGAAGACCATACTATTCATGAAGTAAATTTCTCTCTAAAGCAGCAACACAGTGTCTCTGTGCTGGTAAGAAGTTTAACTGTGTTTGGTGAAGAACTGTCCACTCCCCTGCTCTAGATCCAGGATTTCTTTGTCTGTTACAGTTACCCTATTCTTTAATAAGACTAATGACTAATGTAAACTTTTACCTTGTTTTACTAGAAGGTCAAAATATGAATGTTGCAGAGTCCTGATGGAAACTATATCCAAAAACGTTAACTTATATGTCTAAAAATATAGTGTATATAAAATGTACATGTGCTGTTAGGTGGTTTTGATAAGGAAAAAAGAGGATTCCTATCTTAAAAAAAATCATGTTCACCATTAACCCCAATTGAAGCCCTTACATTCTATCACGCCCTCTCTTCCGCAACTTGATTGAACATACAAGCCCCCCCCCCCCCGCTGGATGGTGGGACCCATGAGCTGTGTGGGTCTGGGCACAACTGCTTGCAAATTGGTTTTACATGAAGGATGCTTGTACTCACAAATTATCACCTATTGTTAAAAAAAATGAAAACAAAACAAAACAAAAAAGCAGAGAAAGATGCAGAAAACTTATGGCAGAATGCATGATCTGTGATGGGTAGGGGTGGGGTGGGGGGGAAGGGAAGGGGATATATGCCTGAACTGAATTGGAAAATGATGTATGAAATACACAAAGCATCAATAAAAATAAATTAAAAAAAATCATGTTCAGATACATAATCAAACACTTTCTGGTTGAATTTAAGGATTGGTCCCCAGAGAAAATAATCTGTGGCTAGATAGGTCATAGAAAGCAGAGAAGAGTCTATTACTATTATTTTGTTAAATGGACAAAGTATTAATTCAGCTCCTAAGATTTCTTGTCATAGCGGCAGAAGGAAACAGTGATTTCTGGACATAGCAAGGAAATTGCACGTATGAACTCACAGACTTTGTTAGAGCATGCACAAAACCTGCACGAGCTAGAGTCAGACAAGATCCCAGAATAGAGTAAGGAAACTGTGCACAAAGTTCCTCCCCCAGCTTCAGACTGACAATCAATAACTACTGCAGAGAGTCAGTTTTCCTTTTGCTTGGGATGCATCCACACCAAGGACATGATCATGATGTTCATCAAGTAGGGTGGAGGGAGTGGATCTCAAGAGAGAAGGCAGAGAGAGATGAATATAATTAAAATATATTTTTAAACTGTTCAAATACTGGTTAGAGACCTAGCTCAAGGGATAAGACCCTATCTGAGGTAGAACACCTGGATTTGAATCTCACCACCCACATGATGGCTAGCAACCATCTTTAACTTCAATTCCAGTTCTTCCATCACTCTCTTCTATCCTCCACAGGCACTGCACAACATATGTCCACTTATATGCATGCAGGAATAACACTGATACACATAAAATTAAAAATACAAAAGTAAATAAATAATTGACAAAATCCTATTATAAAGATCAAGATCTCTGAAGACTAGCTTTCATAGATCCAGAGGAAGGTAAGCAGGCTGCTCAGGTTGAAGGTCAGTCAATGGCTCGGTCCAGCTGTAAAGCCTAATAACCACAAAAACTGGCACAGCAAACTATCTCTGCTGGTGCATTAGTGGCACTGTTCTCTAGGGGGTAATCAACCTATCTCATGGGTATCATAAATTCTGGAGAAAACCCTATCTCTATCATATCTCTAGACAAGTCAAATTTCTTACTTTATTCTAACTATGGATATTTATATTTACTGACAAGGATACTGTGGTGGTTTGAATGACAGTGTCCCCCATAGGCTTCAAGTATTCAGACATTTTGTCCCCAGTAGGTGGCACTGTTCTGGGAAGTCTTAGAAAATGTGGCCATGCTGGAGGAAGTACGTAATTTGGGGGTGGTCTTAGTGAGTTTAACAAGCCTTGCCAGTCTCCAGTCTCTCTCTCTCTCTCTCTCTCTCTCTCTCTCTCTCTCTCTCTCTCAACTTCTTGTATTCATTGCAAGATGTGAACCTCAGCTTTCTGCTCCAGCCCCGGCCACCATGCCTCCCACCACAATGGATTCTGATTCCCTGGAATCATCAATCATAAGCTCAAATAAACTCTTCCTTTTATAAGTTCCCTTGGCTGGTGTGGTTTATCACAGCAACAGAAAAGTGACTAATACAGATACCATACATCATTCATCAAATAATTTTTTGTTGTTGTTGTTGTTGTTGTTTTTTCCAACACATGGAGGATATTAGAGTTCCAGAACTGGTCACACACAGAGAAAATATGTTTGATAGATGACCAGACCTAATTGATACATCTACAATACATCTTTACTAAAGGCTTATGGAACATAGTGGAACAGGCTGTAGAGAGAGTACTAATATATCCTCAACTCTCACTAAACTGTGCCACCTATGTTCCAGGAGCCAATGCAGAAGAGGTGGTAGAAGGATTATAAGAGCCAAGATTATTGGGTGGACATAAGGAAACAGAGGTTTTCAAGCTTCTGAGAACGTCTGCATGAACTTGCAACAAAGGTGACAGCATATACAAGATCCATGCTAACTGAATCAGACAAAAACCCAGCATAGAACAAGCCTAGCACTAGCCTAGCCTAGCACTACTGGCAAATGATCACTGCAGGGTGAAAGAGAATCAACCTTCTTTAAGGGAGTGTCTCCAGATATACTGCCTAGATTCCAGTGGATGAACTTGCACCAAGGGACATCTGTTTGACCAGCTAGGATTTAAAATATATATGACAGATCATCAGAAATGGGGGAGTTTGGGAATGGGGAGGGAATCTAATTTTGATTAGTATCTATTTTATGAAATGCACAAAAGTCAACAAATATTTGTCAAAAATAATACCCAAAGTCATGAATCTGAAAGAGGGACTGATAGTGATGGGGGTGGTGTGTAGGGATTGAAGGCAGATTAGAGAGGAGGAAGGGAAAGGGTAAACTAAATAAATTATGTACATACATGGATTTGTCAAACTAACAAATTAAATCAATGAAAAAGATTAATATGAAAAATCACAATATAATAGGTATGCTTTTATTTTCACTTTTAAAGCCATATTTTATGTATACAATATACATATTAAATAATTCCATTATATATATATATATATATATATATATATATATGGAAACATTGCATGGTAGAAAACCCCTCTCCTCTGAAATTATTTTAAATTAACTATTTTCCTAATTTCAGTGCAAAAATATTCGATAGTTACTCATGTCTAATTGCAACTGTGCTTAATGTCAAATTAATTCTATAGAAAGCCAAAATTTAAATATCTTGCCCTCAAAATAACATGTAGGAACCTTTTCTGAATGCAAATCTTTTCTTGTTACTTCAATACCCAGAAAGTATAATTCATATATCCACAACAACAACAATGAACAGATTTGAACCTAGAAAAACAAATAAGTTTAACATCATCTTTGATGACTCATGAAAACATTACACAGAGGGTCCTACTACTTACTCCTCAATGCCTTGTCAGTCTCATTTTATTTGATTGAAAAATATTGGTTTCATTTGTTTTCTGAAGCCCTTCTCTGCCCATGGTCTTACATACATAAAACGGTGAATTGACCCATTTTTTTCCTCCTCTATGGACTCTTTACCATGAAATTTATTTTTTTTATTGATGCTTTGTGTATTTCATACATCATTTTCCAATTCAGTTCAGGTATATATCCCCTTCCCTTCCCACCACCCCACCCCTAGCCATCCCAGATCATGCATTCTGCTGTAACTTTTCTGCATCTTTCTGGGTTTTTTTGTTGTTGTTGTTTTGTTTTGTTTTGATTTTTTTTAACAATAAGTGATAATTTGTGAGTACAAGCATCCTTCATGTAAAACCAATTTGCGAGCAGTTGTGCCCAAACCCACACAGCTCATGGGTCCCACATCCAGCAGAGGGGGCTTGTATGTTCAATCAAGTTGATCAAATGAGTGTCCAGTCTATATTGTAGTTTTACCATTCACCCCAATCGCAGCCCTTACATTCTACTGCCCCCCGTCTTCTGCAGATTGTTTCCTAGGCTTAGAAAAGGGTCACAGGTTGATGAGAAGCAAAACAGTCTACTTTCTCTGGAGCTGTTGTCTTGGTCTCTAGTCAATTCTGGCTGTTTTTTTTCATGGGCTGCCAGCTTGTCCAGGCATAACCTTTCAATCCTACTAATGA
Source organism: Rhizomys pruinosus (assembly GCA_009823505.1). NCBI lineage: Eukaryota > Metazoa > Chordata > Mammalia > Rodentia > Spalacidae > Rhizomys > Rhizomys pruinosus. The sequence goes on from VZQC01013591.1 coordinate 7,370,316, forward strand.
AGCACATGCAATTAGATATATCGGTATTTAAACAGTATAATATATAGCCTTTCGATCCTACTAATGAAGCACGCACAATTAGATATATAGGTATTTAAACATTACTAATTGTTATGGTAGTTTACTTAAGTATAGACACAGATGTTTGGATGGTATGTTAATCCATGAATTACATTTTCTTCTGTTAAGTATGACAGGGTCTTCGTGTGGTTTATAACATCTCCTAACCATTAGAGGATGAGCTAATAGCCAATTAACTTTGGGATATACAGACATATGGCTGCCACTGCTGCACAGTATTTCCAGGCAGATGAGGTGTAGCTGGTGCTGACGGAGAAGTCTTGCTTGACTCAAGGAGACCTATATTTGCTTTATTGGTTTAGTGGCCTTTGGTAACACTCTCTGGCATTCCAGAGACCATCCGTATGCTTGCAATTGCAGTCTCCATACATCTTTCCCATGTTTATATTAGGTCTTCAACAGCAGGGCCTTATCGCCTCTCTTCCTGCAGATATCCCAGTTCGGAGGCAAGGAGCCTTTACCTTTTGTGGGGGCTTGGATCCCCTGGCCAACATCTCCTTGGTAGAATAATCCATTGTTGATGTCAGAGCTCCTGTATTAATACATTTTGCTTAAGTGAGTACCTTAAGGAGACTTTAGCATTATATTTGGTTCTGAATAGAGAATAATCCTTTTCATTACCATGAAATTTAAACAGTCATTTTGTTAACTCCAAGACACTGCTTTTTGAAATATTTGAGTTGGTTTTTCTTTGTTTCTCTATTTTGTTACATCTTTCTGTCTAACAGTGCCAATAATAAGCACTGGGAATCCAGCCTCTACTACTTTCCCATCAAAACGCCCACCAACCAAGTGGACAGTAGTTTACTTAGTGAGGACTCTTGTTATTCTATTGCCATTAGCTGTTTACTTGGCTTCCCAGGAATGTGGGAAATTTCTTTCTTCTCAGTTTTTCTGTCTATATTAATAGCTATAAATAATAAACTCTGGTGATGGCCTCATATTTCATCTGTCACTATTAAGTATCTTAATGATATTTAATGAGATTCATTAGATATAGAAATATTCGTTAGAGTTTTTGATGTGTGGCTTCAAAAACAAGAAATTTGATTTTTGTTCTATCTAAAAAGAATTATTCTAAAGTAAACAAGGAGGAAATAGTGACTTGAATTAATCACTCTTAATGAAATGAGCATACTAGTCATACCACATCGAAATATTTGTAATATATATATATGGGGATCATCTGAAATAAGTGTATTACACATATGAGTTTTTGTTCAAGATATACATATGAACACTAGGAAGAAAAACCCAGGTGTTGAAACTCTGAACAATTCCTCTAAACTTCATATCAGTATATCCGTATGCTTCTGAATATATGTATTTATTGTCTATTACAGGGAGGACTACAGTCTGTGGATATGCATGCACACTTAAATAAGCAAAGAAAGAGTTGCATATTATAGGACTATGCTTAAGTTAGATAAAGGATTATTCACAGTTACCATCGGTGTTTCATGTGATAATTTATATAATCTGGAATACTTAAAACTTGAAAGTTGAGGTTAGAGTGAGACTCTGTTTTAGTATTTATTTACTGGCCTATAAGGTACACTAAAGGTAACATACAAACAAATACATATTTATGCACATATTAAATATTAGAAACTCTGAGCCGTTTAAATCTTACTTTCCATTTTCTTTTTTTTTAAACCTTTTTTTTTATTATTTTATTTATTTTTGTATGTGTATGAATGTACTGTCTGCGTGTAGGTTTGTGCACCCATGTCGTGCAATGCGGCGGAGGTCAGAAGAGGGTCTCGGATTCCCCTGGAACTGGAGTTCTCCTGGAATTGGAGTTACAGATGGCTCTTAGCCGCCATGTGGGTGCTGGGGATCGAACCTGGGTCCTCTGCAAGAGCAGTCGGTGCTCTTAACCGCTAGGCTATCTCTCCAGCCCCAACTTTCCATTTTCTTATCTGTGCCAAGATACAATACTAATAATTGTCTTGCAAAATTGAAGGAACGTTTCAGAGATTTCTGTTTTCACTTGTTTGGTTAGACTCTGAATGCTTATTATTGCTTAAAATGAATCAACGCACTTTACAAATTATATTCCTTGGATCAAATACTTCTAAATACTTCTAAGCCCTTAAAGATGTGAAAATCTTAATCGATTTCTTGAATAAGAGAGATCTATAATTTACTTGATTTACTTTGGTAAAAGTATTATGTCTTCTGGACATTTATGGATACTTCAATACAAAGGGTCTGGTGTGCTAGCCTGAAATGTGTTGATGTTTAATTTAATACTATTGCTACTGTTCTGACATTAGATTGTTGGTTTCTATATTTTCCTGTATTTGGATCTTAGGTTCTTTTGTTCCCAAATCCTGTAAGTGAACAAATTTTCATACTCCCTCTTATATTATCTAGCTTGGATCAATATTTTTTCCACAAAAGATTTTGATGTAGTCAGTACTTAGCTACATTTATTATTTTACCTAGCATACCTCCTGTAATTAACAGTTGTATTTACAGTATGTCTTCCATACTTAAATCCTTTCTACATGGAACCATTTGTTCTAGTTTTGTCCTGTATTCAACAAAATATGTTTACCATTGAAAGTAATCTTGTAGGGGGCTGGAGAGATTGCTTAGCAGTTAAGACCACTGTCAGCTCTTGTAGAGGAGTGTGGTTCAATTCCTACTCTGAGTCTAACAACCATCTCTAACTCCATTTCCAGGAGAATCTATCACTGTCTTCTGATATCTGTGGGCATTGCACAGAACAGATGCACTTAAGCACATGTAGGCAATACACTCATATACATAAATTAAAATAGTAAATAAAATATTTTAAAAATAATTTTAGCACTTTCAAAAAGTGATATGCAGGAAAAAATCAACTTAATTGGAAAATTATTGATGATATAACAAATAAGCTTCCAGTGAAGATAATATATCCATTTTACTTTAAATGCTTTAAAAATAGTCTTCAAAATATTTGAGATTTACGTTTGTGTGAACCATTAACATTTTTGGGGGAGAATTATAGTACAAGGTTGGAGGAAAAGCCCTTGAATAAAAGTGACTTTAATTCATACTTGTTGGCTTCAGAGTGAGATTATTAATGCCCTACAAGATATGTGCACAATCCCTCTTGACATATATGCTTACAAGTCATCTAAAATAGAGAGCACTCAAGGGATTAAATCATTTATGTTGTCTATGTTTTATGTGAAAGAATATTTTTGCATCTGGTATAAAAGCTACTTTTATGGGTAAATGTATGGGGCATATATTCAGCAGTAAAAAACTCCACAGATGTTAATGTACCTGGGAAGATAAAATGGCTTGACTGTTCTATTCATGAAGCTTATGTGTTTTGTTTCAATGTATACTTTTATTGATTTTTTTGTGGACTTCATACAAACATATTAATCATCTTTATACTGGCTATGGGGAAATCATGAGATCATCAGGCATTCAGGTGAGGAGAAGGAGTTTAATTTACCCTAGTAGGGTGACGCTTTGGACAATCTATAATGGTGCCAGCCCCCTGCCCAAGTTTTTTGGGGGGCATTTATACTCATATGTGAGGAATGCAAGCAGAAGGAAAATAGCAGGTACATATATGATAAGTAAATGATTTGGAGTCAACATAAGCACACAAAGGTTACTGGAATGTGGTAGTTTGGAAAACGAATATTTCAATCCTGGGTAACCTCAGAGAGAGAGAGTGGAGAAGATACCTGTTTAGCGCCCCATTTCTATTTCCTATGCCAAGGCCCTTAGAGCTCCAAAGCTTTTAGCAACCATCCTAAGGGGTTTATTACTATTACACTGCAAGAGCTTTTAGCAACCATCTTATTAGAGCAGCAAATAGCCTCATAAAATTATCTGGTAAACACTATAAAATTTCCACTCTGTCTGTTGAAAGACCTACCTTTCCTGTCCCACCCCTAGGGAAGCAAGTTCACCATAAGTCATGCTAAATAGATGGAATACCTATCATGTTAATGAGATAGTAAACTTTTCCTGCCTGGAATCCCACCTCTAAGCACAGTGTTTCTGTATCCAGGGACACCTTCCTTCTTTTTCTTCTTTCTTAGGCTTGATTGTGTTGACACTGTTTTCTATTCTTGATGGGAAAAGGAAGGTGAAAAGGAAGAAAGAAACTATTTTTTTTTCCACAGAAAGAGATGAAAGACTGGCAATCTGGTATGGGGTCTAAAAATGGTTCTGTTTAATACTATGTAAAAAATGCAGACTTTTTTGACTCAGGTACCTGGATTTACTGCACCTGCTTCATGTTTTCAGCCAAAGGTCACAGTCAATACAGTAAAACAGTCACCTGACAAGCACAAGGAATTGCATCTTTGAAGCTCTAGCCTATTACTGTGAAAAATTCAAACCTTCCTGCTCTTAGGAAAGGTTTTCCAAAACAACTGTGAGTCCTTGAAGTAAATCCCTGGGAAGAATTGGAGCAACACACACACAAATGCTGCCCTTCACAAGTGTTGAAAGTCCTGAGGAAAAAGGAATTAATAAGAATAGCAGTAGGATTCTTCCTAGGGCTCTGCTGAGATTTGCCGTCGAGGAGAGAGCTCGGCCTTGTGTTTTCATAGAATTCTGTGGAGGGTTTAATCCACTCCAGGTACTCAGCTGTCTTTGACTTAATTACTTGTTTTGCTATAGTTATAGTTGCTATAGTGGTTATAACTGCATTTATGGAATAGGAAAGAAAAATAAATCTTAGTTAAGTTTAATAACAAGACACAAAAATTGAAGAACAACTTTGGCATTTAATGGCAAATAAAGATATTAAAATATAATCTCCTATGGAAAACCAAGACTTCTAAATATATATATGTGTATATATATATATACACATATATATATTTAGAATATATATAATACATGTTTTCTAAATATATATATATTTAGAAAACATGTATTATATATATAGTAAATATATATATATATATATATATATATATATTTAGTATGTGTATTATATTCACAATGCCTGGAACAGCAAACTATAGCCCTGCAGTAGTGACACTTTTATTCAGAGTGTAATCAGCAGCTATTTAATTGTTTATATTTCTTGAGCACTACAAGCTCCAATCATGAGCTTTTCAAGGTATGGTTTTCAGTGTGTTAGATACAATGGCGCAAACCCCCAATAAAAGACAGGCACAAGATGCTTAGTCACTCTGGGAACATATTTACTTCAAGAATTGCCAGGGCATGGCAGCTGTGGGAACCTGGAGCCTATCAGCCAGCAAGCAAGATGGTGACTGAAGTACTCTCCTTTATAGACCCTGGGCGGTAATTGATTATTGATCTCTTCATTTAAAGCTCTACAAACATTAAATACATCCTTTAAAGATAGTAGGGTTCAGTTTAAATTTTGAATGACAGATATTAGAGCACAGAGTATGATCTGGGCTATGATATGTATCTCTCATGTACCAATCTTTGTAAACTCTGAACTGCTGTTTCATCTGTCTTTGACCTATCTACTATTGGGTACTGTGAACCGAAGTTCCCAGAGAAACCTATGGTCTTCAAACTGGAGTTCCTTCTGCAAGGCTTATTACCTGATTAGAGCTCTCACTATTGTGGAGAGTCTGGAATGTTTCAGGTACAGAGCCTCATATATTTTTAGCCTCTAAATAGCCATTTCTTTGCCCATCTCTGTTTCTGACCTAGCATTCTATGATTAACAGATAAAAACCTTTTTTTGTAAAGTATTTATTAGCAGACCAGCATATTCCACTGTCAACAAAGCTAAGAAGGACATCGGATGGCATCTGAGACCTACAGTAGAAGAACCACGACCCCACACACCACACACACAAAGCTGGTTTGCTTTGATGTGCTTACTGAATGTGTTCTGTATCCTCCAGTGTATTTGAAAAGTGTCTTGATTTATGGCTTTTCTTTGTTATGTTACTATAAAAAGTACAACAAAACCCTTCCAAAAACTGATATCAATTATGATATGGAATTTGAAGTAAATTGAGTGTGTGTTCCCAGGCCATGGTCACTCATATTTGGCTCCCAAATAAATTCTCTTGTACCCTTTGAGGTGACAGTTATGCTTTTCTGTCCACAGTAGCCATTTGGAGTTAGTCTGCAAAATTGCCAGTTGTGCAGTCTGACAGTGTGTTTATTCAAGCTGACACCAGGCTTTATGCTCATTTTATCTCAGAGTTAGACTGTGCACTGGGGATTTACTTTAGGTAGGAAGGGTGAGGCAGGACCTGGCCTGACACACATGAGCACAAGACTCAGAAGAGTCTAGTTTTCAACAGTTCACAGAAGGACTCTCAGTGGCCCAGCAGCCTATGAATATTTTTTTTTCCTAACACACTTGATGTATTGCTTCAAATTGCTGTTGAGTTGTCACTTTGCATACTATTCCACAGACAGGCCTTGAGTAGCTCTCGGACTGTCTTCCCAACAGAGGCATACTTCCAGCTCTCTATGCTGGATAGCTTTAGTGTCAACTTGACACACCTCATTTGAGGGAGCCTCAGTTGGGGAATTGGCTCCATTGGACTGGCCTGTGGCCATGTCTGTGGAGTATTGCCTTAATTGTTGAGTGATGTGGGAGGACTCAGCCCATTGTGGGTGGTGCCACCCCTGGACATGTTGTTGTGTATTATATCAGATGGTAGATTGAGCATGGGCCTAGAGAGCAAGCCATTAAGAAGCATTCCTCCATGGCCTGTACTTCAGCTCCTTCTTCCGGGTTCCTGCCCTGAGTTCCTACCTTGGGATCCCTGAGTGATGAACTATGACCCAGTAGATGTGTGCTGAATAAGCCCTTTCCTCACCAAGTTGGTAGTGGTCAGCATGTTTTGTCACAGCAATGGAAGACAAACTAGAACATTCTCCTCCTCCCTTCTTCTCCTTAGATTCGTAATATCTTCTTTCTCCTATTTTTCTTTCCCTTTTTTTTTTTTTTTCTTTTTGAGACAGGTTCTCCCTGGTGCCTTACTATGGAGATGAGACCAGGATGTCCTGGATCTCACAGAAATCCCCATGCCTCTGTGTCCAAAATGCTGGATTAAATGAAGTAACTGGTATTAATCCATATTTTCCATTTAATTTAGTGTGTGTGTGTGTGTGTGTGTGTGTGTGTGTACTATGTGCATGTACATGCACACGTATGTATGCCCAAACTTGCACATACAAGGGCAAGACAAGAAATTAGGCTGTTGCTGTACCACTTTTTGCCTTCTCTTGAGAGTCTTTCAGTGAACCTAGAACAAGCCTGGCAGCCAGCAAGCCCCCATGATCCCGATCCCCTGATCTCTGGGGTGACCAGACTGTGTGTCTGTGCATAGTTTTAAGTTAAAAATTATGTGTTTATTGAGTATCCAAACTCAGGACCCCAACCTTGCACAGCAAGTGCTCATATCTTCTGGGCAATTTCCTGGCTCTCATCAATGAATCTTTGTCTGATTTCATTCAACTTTTGAGAGCTTCATATAATATATTTTGATCATATTTAGACACCCTCTTGCTATATGTACCCCCTTAATACCCACACCCAACTTAATGGCTTCAAATATGTCATTCATTTTTACACAATGCAGAGCTGTGTATGAAACGTCAAGTTATGAGAGGAAAAGTGAGAGAAAAGATGATGATGACTCACTGAACTAAGCAAGCATGAGTGGGAAATCGAGTACAAGTTTGTGTATTTAGTGACTTTATATTTTCACATTTGCATTTACATAAAGCTCATGAAATAAATCTAATTGTATGTAAAATTTGCAAGTGTACCTAATGAAAAAGTTCATGGAACTCAAACACCATAATAGTCTATGTCTGAAAATATGAAATAGCAAGATGTTGCATTATACTCTGTGAATTCTCTGAAGTAGAATGAATCTGTACCAATTATTTTTATAACAATATGTATGTATTTGTTAAACTCCTCAGTCACAATTCTAGGTGATCCGTCTGTGCTCTCATCTCCCATTCTACTACAGAATCATGCTATTTTAGGCTCCTAGTGAGGACCTTTATCCCTATTTATGGTTCCCTCAGCCTCAATTTTCGCTTGATTTCTTGTCTCACAAGTTAAAACTACATGTATGCTTACATACAAAGTATACCCTAGGTGCATTAAATTTCATTCCCAGTGTGATTACCTATGCACTTTTCAAGCAAAATAATGTAACATTTAGAAGTCTTAAAGGTCTATGGGGGCAAAAAGAGAACTTTTTGTTCATCATCTCTCTCCTTAGATTTCTCATAAAGACCTTTGACATCAGTACTCTGCATCAACCTGATAGGTAGCAGGGCATAGTCAGCCACATACTAGCATTTTTCAGAACAAATTTACATTAACAACTAGAGAAAAAGAACCCACTGCAGATGGCACGACTTCAAAAGGTGTTTCAAGATAGAATGAAGATATTATTCAAAATGGTTGAATTTTTTAGAACTGATATTAGAGTAAATAATACAGTATTAGTGCAGTTAAATAATTTTGAACACAGTGAAAAATTGTAGGGTTATAAATTTAGAACAAAAGAAATAGGTGTAAATTATACTTTTCTCTTTTTAAATAGGGATTCAGAATAGTTCATTTCTGTCAGATTAAATATCTGAGATGCTGAAAACATTATTTTCACAGGTAGAAATATAGCAGTAATTTTTAGACTTGATTATTGCATTTGGTTACAGTGATGGCTAATAAGTTATTTGAAACTATAACTCCATTAAACACAATTTATAACTTTTGAAATATTAAATAATTCAAAAATTACTATGAAACACTATTTTGTTAATGTCTCAAGAAGTATACATTACTTCTACTGAAAAACATGGAGAAAAAAGATTGTAGATGATGATTTTATGCGTTGATATTATCCTAAACTTCTATAATTGGGTTTACTGGTGTTTTCATTATTTTCTTCAATAATAATTCATAAATATCCATGTAGCTATAATCTAAAAATTACTAATAATCACCTTCAAGGTTTCTTGCCCTCTATTTAAGCAGTTTCTTATTTGTATAATGGAAGGCTGGTAAGTATGTTATTAGAGTATGGTATTATGGTAAGTGTGGTATTGTTAGAGAGGTATTATAGCATATATATTAATTAATACATGGCCCAAATTAAAGATAACATTTTAATAATTAGTTAAATGTTTAAATTTATGAAGTACAAATGTAAGCTTATAAAGTGTATATATGTGATTAAGTTTGACTCAATTAAAGAAGAAAAATTATTTGTGGGAATTTGAAAAAAAAATTAATTTTATTTATTTATTTATTTATTTATTTATTTATTTATTTATTTATTTATGTGTATGAGTGTACTGTCTGTAGGTTTGGGCACCCATGTCGTGCAATGCCTCAGAGGTCAGAAGAGGCTGTCAGATTCCCCTGGAACTGGAGTTCACCTGGAATTGGAGTTACAGACGGTTCTCAGCTGCCATGTGGGTGCTGGGGATCCAACCCAGGTCCTCTGAAAGAGCCGTCAGCGCTCTTAACTGCTAGGCCATCTCTCCAGCACCAGACTTTGAAAAATTTTTATAACTAGGTTAAAGTAAACTCTCGATTCTAAACATCTGATGAGTTGACTCTATTTTCTTCATAATATTCGTGGTCTTGTCTTTTCATAGGTGACATTTGAATGAGTCCTGCAATCTTCTCTGAAAGGAAAGACGATAAAGTGAATATACTTTTGTTTTTCAGAAAGATACCAAAGTGAATAAAATAAGGACAAAGATTCAAACACAATTAGTCACTTCCATAGATGGAATGATTTTATGTTCACATGCAAACGTGAGAAGTTTGAAACTGGGCATGTTTTAGGTATACAAGATGGCTCAATAACTAAAACTACTTTTCCTTTAAGTCTTACAGCCTGAATGTGATTCCCACAATTCACACACACATACACACACACACACACACAACACACACACACACACACACACAAACACACACACTCACATACAGCAGATGTGGTGAACTGTAATTCCAGCACTCCTGTTAAAAGGGAGGTAGAAACAGAAGAATCATTCAGAAGCTCAGGACCCACCAAGCATGCAGTACACAGAGGAGCTGAAGTGATGCTTCCTCAACAGGTGGAAGTCAAGAACTGATCTCCAAAAGTTATCTTATGACCTCTACATGCATGCACTCTAGCAAACATCTGCCTATAATCACTCACACATAACACACACACACACACACACACACACACACACACACACACAGAGTGGGAAAGTTCCAAGGGCTATTATTTTCCTCTTTCATAAATAAATACTAGTTATGAATCTTTATATATGTATGCTTCAGTTGGAAAATCCAGAGAAGGAAGGAAACCAATAAGGAGGGCTTGGGTGGGGGTTAGTGAGAGGGAGAGAAAAATGTCAGAATAAATAGTGGGATAGGACAAGAAAGGAAATGGCTGGATAAGGAAAGTACAATGGGCTGGGTAATAGGAAGGCAGGCCAGAGAGAAAGTGTACAGAATGATGACTAACACTATACATATGCATAGATGATAGATAGGTAGATGATAGGTAGATAGATAGATAAATGGTAGATGATAGATAGATATAGATATATAGATATATGTCGAGAGTGTGTATTTAAATGAACTTATCATATAAGTATTATATAAAACTTATATAAGTTTTCAATCTTATATAAGTATTATAGGTTTTCAATGGCCCTAAAGAGCAGCAAATGTTGGCATATAAAATATGGATTCCCTCTTCAGGGCTTCTTGACCAAAGGAATGTCATAGAATATCAAACAATACCAGATATTGCCATTGTTCTTGGTTACTCAGCAGAAATATATGGTAAGACCCTATTGCAAAAGACACTACACAGATGAATTGTGGAACAAATGAGGCGAAACAAAGCTGACACTGACTTCAAAGCTTCATCTCTACTGAGAGCTTTCATAGGAATATGAGGCGTTATACATTTTACTGAAAGAGAAAAGCAATCATCAGCCTTACCCATCTGTGAACCCTGTGAGCTGCAACATGCAACAGCCCCTGTCCTGGCAGGATTTATACTCCATTGTATTCCTATCCTTAGCCCAATATCTACATAGGTCTCTTCCTCACACAATTCTGATATGGATCCTGTTGCACTATCCCTTCTCCCTCCCCTTCAACAGCCTCAATTTACAAGATGAGGCCCATACCTAGTCCTGTTATCAAGGTCATTGCTCTGCTAGAGATAGTACTAAACTGCACTCTAATGACTTGTTAAAATGCATCCCTTATTTCTCACCACAGAAACTTCTTCCAGCACATCAGAATGTGTTTTAATTACATTTATCATTCAATTTGTTTGTGTATGCAATATAGGTAGATACACACTTGCCTTTGCTCGGGACTGTAATTCAGAGAAGTTCAGAGGACAAGTTATGGAAGTCATGTCCTCTTTCTCACACAATTCTGATATGGATCCTGTTGCACTATCCCTTCTCCCTCCCCTTCAACAGCCTCAATTTACAAGATGAGGCCCATACCTAGTCCTGTTATCAAGGTCATTGCTCTGCTAGAGATAGTACTAAACTTCACTCTAATGACTTGTTAAAACGCATCCCTTATTTCTCACCACAGAAACTTCTTCCAGCACATTAGAATGTGTTTTAATTACATTTATCATACAATTTGTTTGTGTATGCAATATAGGTAGATACACACATGCATTTGCATGGGATTGTAGTTCAGAGAAGTTCAGAGGACAAGTTACGGAAGTCATGTCCTCGTTTCTACAGTTTGGGTCTAGGGTTTGGATTAAGATCATCAAGGTTCTCAGGAAACATCACTACCTGCTGAACCATTACATCAGAAAACATTTTTTGGGGGGGAGTATTATTGAGGGAGGGTCCCCCTGGAGCCTCAGCTGGCTTGGATCCAACTCGCTATGGAGCTGTGCAGATCAAGCTAGCCTCTATAACTCATAGATCCACTGACTTGTGCCTCCTGGGTGATGGGACTAAAGGCATGTGCCATCACACCTGACTCAATATTTCTTTTTAATTTTTTATTATTTACTTCTTTCATGTGTATGAATGTACTGTCTGCACTCAGGTCTGTGCACCCGTGTCCTGCAATGCCACAGAGGTCAGAAGAGTGTGTTGGATTCCCCTTGAACTGGAGTCAAAGACGGTTCTCAGCCGCCATGTGGATGCTGGGAATCGAACCCGGATCCTCTGCAAGAGCAGTCGGCACTCTCAGCCACTAGGCCATCCCTCCAGCCCCCTCAATATTTCTTTTATATAAATAGTCTTTACTAGAAATGTTGCAAATAGGTGGCTTGCATAGATTAATAAATGTTCACTATCATTATCTTATTTAAGAAGTAGGATTATATTCCAACTCATTCTTGACTATCATGATCTTGAGAAAATCTGTTCATAAATGAGGAATGTATGTTCTGGGGGAATATTTTAATGAGTCCAGCACTGATACAGATAACTTGAGTCAAATGTGATATGCTGTTAATATTTTTAATTAGAGAGATGAATTTCAAATGTTAAAACTTATTCAATGAATTTGAACATGTGTCTTTGCAGGGATCTGACATGAGCTCTAAGGAATGATAATACTGGCTGGGCTCTGTGAATTATACTCCATTGTATTCCTGTCCTCAGCCCAATATCTACATAGGTCTCTTCCTCACATAATTCTGATATGGATCCTTTTGCACTATCCCTTCTCCCTCCCCCTCATACAACCATTTGCATAACAGGACATGGATTTTGCTGTCAGTTTTTCTGAGATAGAGTAGGCAGAGTAAACCTAATTTCTCTTACACAGGAATGATCAGAAATTAGTAAGATTTCAGAGTATTTTACTCTTTTATGAGAAAGATTTCACACCTGCTAATAGAGACTAAGTCCAAGTGCTATTAAACACAGTACATGATGATTTACAGTGAATACTGAAATAGGCATGCCCACATTACTCCAAACTCAAGGATTAAGAAAATACTGAAATTGGGGCTGGAGAGATGGCTCAGTGGTTAAGAGCACTGACTGCTCTTGCAGAGGACATGGGTTCAATTCTCAGCACCCACATGGCAGATAAAAACCATCCTTAGGCCAGGCATGGTGATGCATGCCTTTAATCCCAGCACTTGGGAGGCAGAGGCAGGTGGAACTCTGTGAGTTCAAGGCCACCCTTGTCTACATAGTGAGCTCCAGGCCAGCTAGGACTAAAGGGAGACTCTGTCTCAAAAAGACAAAAAAAATCTGAAATTAAGTAAGAAAGACAAGGCGAGAGAAGGAAAATTCTGAAGTGTAGGAAGATCCAGTTTGAATTGGGGGCTAATTCTCAGCAAGCACCCTTCAGGGCATCACGTGGTTGGGAATCAGGGGATCTCTCTGACCCTACCCCAAGGAGTAGCAAACAATGTGGCCTTGGTGTGTGACGCTGGGTAGGGCGGCAGTGTGCAGTGGTGCAGAATTGGGGGGGGGGGGCTGTGATTGGCTCTGGGAACTGACGTCATTTGGCTTATAAAAGCAGGTTGTAATGGGCAATAAATCGAATTCTCCATTAACATCATTACAGAATTCCTGGCTGTCATTTTTGTTTTTGTGCACATACAGGCCAAAGCAGACCCGCATTTCATTCAAGTGGCCAGTGGGTTGGAAAGAGGTCCCAGTGTGGACCACCAACCTGGATAGCTGATGTGAATTGTGAGTGGACATAGGCTGAAGATAGGCCATCATCCAACAGCCGTAAATTCTTGTCCAGGGGTCAGCAGTCTCTGGACAGATGGGAAATCAAGGCCAAGAGTGGGAAAACACGTTTGGTTGGTTGTCCCGGGCTAAGGGCCTGAGTTGGAAGTACCTGTCAGGCTGGGCTATGGAAGTAATAGGCTGGTCTCTATGCTGAGAGGCCAGTTCCCAACAGTGGCTGGAGGAAGGTACGGTGTTCCCCTGTCGCTCTCCTTGTCGCTTTCTGTTCCCGGCCGGCAGGAAAAAGGAGAGGACACACTCTTGTTCTTCCAGACACAGTTTATTCAGGCAACTCATACACCAACTCTCTCTCCCTCCCAGCATCCCCTACTAATATACCCTTCTCTCAACCTCACCTCCTGCTAGCATGCGAGCGCCGTGGCAGTCTCTCATTGGTCTGTAAGTGGTATGCGCAATATACGGAAGTCAGCAGACATGCTAATGAGGGCTCAGGTTTGGTGTTCTCTTATTGGCTGGGGAATGAGCTGGGCAGTCAGGCAACAATCAGGCGATAGTCATAAGACCTGGCCAGGGTCCAAAGTGCCATTTTGGCCAACGCCCACTCTCCACATCTCCCCCTTTCTTTTATAATATGGCAGAGAGAATGCCTGTCTTAGGTTGCCCCTGCAGAGGTATTCCTTACCTATCATGGGGTTAAACAAACAGCATAGGTTTGTTCCCTGTCTTAGGTTGGTAATACATGCAGTGGGTCTTACCTGTCTTTGACTACTTCTCTAGCATGCCAAGCCAAACTTGACACCACAGACACAATGACCCACGCAGGATTATACTGCAACCCAAACCCGCTGTTCCAGCCCACTGCTGTAGGTGAGACACCGCCTTCGACTTCCAGGAGATAAAACCCTCAGACATGGACAAGTCTACTCGTGTAGAATTGATGTGCACAATGGATGAGCGGAGTTCTTCCAATAGAGAGTCGAGTTCACCGGACCAGTTTCCTGTTAAATGATGTGAGAGACTGTGTGATAGATTAGCTGCATGGCTCAGATTCTGAAAAGATACAGAGGTAATACAGAGCCCAGAATGTCTCCATTCACACCCCAACTGTGCTATCTGTATAAGCATGTCGAGCTGATCCTGCACCAAATCAACCCTTTGATTGAGTAACATAATGCCTGTTTTGAAATGATTATTAATATTCTGTTGATTGGTCATAACCTCAGCAACACCAGCCGACAAATTGTTAAGTGCAGCCGCTGTCTGAACAGTTGACATCAGGAAAACTGCTGCAGCTGTAGCCACGGCAACTGATGCTGGGATTGCCATGAAATACCACCACTAGAGAAAAGGTGGTAGCATTCCAGCATCATTAAATCATTACCCCATGCTCCACCTGCAAACATGCTCATGGGTGTTAAGTCTGTGCAGCTGCCGTTGATCCCACACAGCATCCAATTGTCAAAAGGGTTAGAACGCAAGGCCATGGTTGGGTTTTGATATGTCCAATTGTATCCTGCCCAGGTAGCATTATAGAAGGTACTTATGTAAGGTGAGAAAGTAAAATAATCACGGACAACCCAAGCCACCTTCTTGGCTTGACACCCAGTCCATGGGGGTAATCCCTCATGACTTCCCCTACAAGAAGGAGTCCATCTTGGCTGAGGAGGTATAGTAGTATTTTTTTTAAAAACCATAATGGGCCAAGCTCCCCTGAGCCATGTGGCTTTGGACCGGCTGGTCCCCGGAGGGGGTGCATCAAACCAGCCTCCTGTCTGGTTATACCTACGTACACAATCACTGTCTTGGGATATGTTAGTAATCAGTTGGGAGCACAGTAATCCATTTAGGGGCAGGTGTATGGTCTCTTGTACTGCTGCTAATGTGTCATCTAATGGTAAAAAAAAAAAGGGAACTCCATGTTATCATTGGTTGCAAAAAAGTGGGGGAATACTTGCACTGAATGGGTGACTGGGAAAGGTTTAGGGAACACTGTCATCAGCCCCCAACGAAGCTCTTCCATCATCGCCATGGGCCATGGCACCATCATCACGAGCATCCCACACTTCCACATCTTGAACCACTTGGGTGAGCCTTTCCGGGATCCAAAGAGGTTGTTGATGATCTTGAGGAAAAACACAGACAGATCCTCTCGCCCACGTTAGGACCAGGTCCGGACCATACTGCTACCGACTGGCCCTCCAGGGGTCATGGGCTTCCAGGATCCTCTTGGCAGGAAAAACACAGGGTTGGTGAACGGCATACAGAATGAAAAACTAAGAGAAGTTTTTCCAAATTTGCAGCACTTTATTGAACTGGGGCAGTGATTACATAGTAGTCTTAGGAGAGGGCAGAACAAAGGATTTGGCAGAGCTTTACAATTACATAGGTAGGTAAAAAAAGTCAAGATTTACACATTAACTGAAAAACTTATTATCTATATCATGATTGACAAGATACAGAGCACACAGATTTACACATTAACTGAAAAACTTATTATCTATATCATGATTGACAAGATACAGAGCACACAGAGCAGGAAACTAAAACATCACAAAGTTTAGTTAGGAAATGAACTTTCTTTGAAGTAAAATGTAGAAATCTTAAGATAACCTTTACCAAGGAAATAACATTTAAGAAGAAAAAGGAACATCAATAGTTTACAAGTCATAATTGAAAATCCACAGCACACCGAGTAGTAATTACTATGTCACAGTACAAAGTTCTTTAGCAGCAGATATTAACCTTAAATCTTTATCCTAAATCTAGAGTAAACATATCTTAATATCCTAAAGTTAATAGTTTCTTTTAAGTTTCTATTAAAGTAAAAACATTATTCCTATAATATCCTAAATTACCTATTAGTTTTTCTAACTTTAACTGCTAGTCTAAAGTTTTAATCTTTACTGAAAACTAAGAGCTGTTCCGACTGCTTGATCCAGCTAACAGTTTTGTTTTTGTTAGATAATTGGCTGGTGTAAAGTAACTTAGTTTCTGTCTGGCTTTGCTGGGAGTGTCAGGACTCAGACATTTAGTGAGTGCATAAAGCTAGGAAAAGTGTTTAATCTGTCTCTTTACTTAAACAGAGAAATGGGATTAAAGAATCTTTTTATTTTGATTGTTAAAGAGGAGTTTCTACTTTATTTTAAGTGGAATGATGTATTTTGTTTTTTGCTACACACATCACTGGGACTTCTTTTTCTTTAGAGACAGTCATAGAGACATTACCTCTATATAATTGTTTTGTTTTTCAGTTTAGCACAGGTTTTTACATTGCAATGTATATTACGAGAGAAATTTATTACTTAAGATTTACAGAAAATTCTTGCTTCCAGGAAAAAAACCCTGTGCCCAAGAAAGGCATTTTAATTGTCAGTTCTTGGCACATTCAAATAGTTTATTTTGTATCTATAAGCTGGCCTTAAGAAAAAAATCTTTTTGTGCTCAGTATCATGCTAAGTCCAACACCAGAAAAACGTAAGATCCTAGGAGAGCATCTCAATCTCGGGGGTGATTTTAGCCGAGTGTTCTGCCAGGGACCTCCAGGGGGTCGAGCCCCATAGGACATTGCTCCCGCACCTGCCTTGAATATGATTTCTCATATTGTTTACACAGGTGAAACTGAAGTGGGTGTGGCAGACGCGGAGGTGGATGCCGCACCATACCATTTTCCTGTAAGTATGTCTTTCCACATTACAAGCCCTTTTGAAGTGTTGTCTGTTTGTGTGTGCCTGTCCGCAGCTGACTGCCCGTGCTTATCTAAATTTAAAAAATTAATAGTAAAAAGAGCAATCGCAAGTCTTTCCTTTGGAGGAGAGCCAGAGGCTATTCCCCCCTTTTGTTTTTGAAGGCACTCCTTTAGTGTACGATGAGCATGCTCAATAATGCCTTGTCCTTGCGGATTGTATGGCAAACCGTGAGTGAGGCGAATGCCCATCATCAAACAGAAGGAGGTAAAGGAGCCTGAAGTGTAAGCTGGGCCATTGTCAGTCTTTAACTCTTTAGGCTGTCCCCAGGCTGCCCACGCCTGGAAACAATGTTCGCGGACATGACGGGCCTTTTCTCCAGAGTGTAGGGAGGCAAAAATGATTCCTGAGGCGGTATCAACAGAGACATGCACATATTTTAATGTGCCAAATTCAGGGATGTGAGTGACATCCATCTGCCATACATGTAATGGGAGGAGACCCCTGGGATTAATCCCAAGGGACTGTTGCGGCAGAAGTGGGGCACATTGATGACAATTTTTTACAATATCATGAGCATCGGCTCGAGAGATGTGAAATCGGGACGCAAGCGTTTTAGAATTAACATGAAAGCGGGAGTGAAAAGTGCGTGCAAGTTCCTGAGGGGAGGAGAGAAAACACATCAGAGCTCTGGACGCCTTATCAACTGAATCATTACCTTCAGCTAGCAGGACGGGCAGTCTGGTGTGAGCCTGAATATGCTGGAGAATGAGCATGTGTAAAGTACGCAGAAGAGACCCGACGGCTGACCTGAGATTGATCTTTCCTACTATCTCGAGCCTTTTTAGGATATTAACAACATATTGACTGTCAGAAATCAGGTTGAAAGGAGCATTAACGATCTGAAACACTGTTAT
Source organism: Rhizomys pruinosus (assembly GCA_009823505.1). NCBI lineage: Eukaryota > Metazoa > Chordata > Mammalia > Rodentia > Spalacidae > Rhizomys > Rhizomys pruinosus. Next base: position 7,388,656 of record VZQC01013591.1, read on the forward strand.
GACTATCTTGAGCTAAATAACTTGAGGGGAGGCAGGAGAGAATGGTACCGTGACTGGAGGTGCTCCTGCCACCATATAAGCTCCTTGGCCTGTCTTAGATCCATCTGTGAATATGAGAAGGGCACTGTTTAGCGGGGCAGATGCAGTGATGAGGGGGAAAATCACAGGATGAGCAGAAGCGAGATGCAACAAAGGGTCCCTAGGATAGTGATTGTCAAGTGTGCCCAGGAAGGAACAACGTAGGATGGCCCAATCATCTAATGCTGCAGATAGGATCTCAAATTGTTGTTTGGTGTAAGGAACAATGATCACCTGTGGAGAGACTCCAAAGTGCTGAATGCACTGCTGGACGCCCAGCAGGGCCAGAATGGCCACAGCGGTTGGGTAATGTTCAAGTGTTTTTGCTGGAGAGATTTTTGGATGAACCCAGAGAAGCAGGCCGCCCTGCCATATCACCCCAGTGGGTTGACAGGGAGACTGTAATATGCAGAGTGTGATAGGCTGAGATGGATCACGGCGCCTAACTGCAGCGGTCTGAATCTCCCTCTCAACTAGTTGCAAAGCCTGTTTAGCTTCTGGAGTAAGGCAACTAGGAGAGTGAAGGTCTGTCTCACCAGGCAGGATATCATACAAAGGTTGCAATTGACAATTTGGGATATGTAGATAGGGTCGGACCCATTGAATGTCTCCTAATAACTTTTGAAAATCATTTAAAGTCATCAAATGGTCAGTACGTATACACAACTTTTGTGGCCGAACTGCTTCTGGGGAGATCATTGTGCCCAAATAATGGACCACCATGATCTTAACCATGATCTTAACTACCCCTGTGTAGTCAGAATCGACAACTCGAGGATGAACAATCAGGCCTTTTAAGGCTGCAGTACCATGACCTAATATGATGCCCACAGTCTCTTTAGGTAAGGGGCCATGGAAATCTGTTTCCACCACTTGTACTCCTTGTCTTGGGGTTAATATGAGTCTGGTTGTGGAACTGAGGTCAAGTCCTGTGCTCCGTTTGGTAGCTCTCTTGGCCATGCCCAGTGCATGGGTGGTCTGAGGCTGGGCCACAATCCCTCCTCCATAGCCCCATATATTTGAGGGCCCTGAGGCTGCCGGGCCCTCCTCCAGTTTTTTTGCAAAGCCTGTGGGGCATTCAACTCAGAAGAGCGACCATTAGATGGTGGGAGTGGCCTGCCATTGATATCTTTGACTGATCTGCATTCATTTGCCCAATGATTCCCCTTTTTGCATCTTGGGCACAATTTTGGCATGGGGGGTGACTTCTGCCAAGCACCACCCACCTTTCTCCTTTGGAGACAATCTCTTTTCATATGACTGGGGTCCCCACATTGGAAGCACCCTTGCTGCCCCGTTCCCATCTGCCCTTTTGCCATTTGCATGACTGCAGCTGCTAGGCCAGAATTGGTAAGAGGGCCGCCTAATTCCCGACAGACCTTCATCCACACTTCAAAGCCTTTATTTTTGTAAGGGTTTATTGCCTGCCTACATTCCTTTGTACATTGTTCAAATACCAATTGTTTAATAAGCAGCATGGCAGTGTCAGGGTCACCAAATACCTTTCCTGCTGCCTCCACCATTCTTGCCACAAAGCAGAAAATGGCTCCATTGGTCCTTGTATTATTTTGGTCAAATTTCCGGTGACTTCCCCTTGGTTGGGCAATTTTTTCCATGCCCTGGTTCCCATATCATTCATCTGATTGTATACTTGGACAGGATAATTAATTTGTTGATTAGCAAAGCGTCCTTGCCCCATTAACATATCCACATCCCAGGCGGGCTGGTTGTTGGCCCAGTTTTGCAAGGCCTGATCATAGGCCAACTCTAGATATATAGCTTTCCAATCTAAGTATTGCCCAAAAGACAAACAGGCTAAGGCTAAATTTTGCCAATAACCAGGGGTCATGAAATACCTGTGGAGATTATCTACCTGTGAAATCACGTAAGTGGCAGTCACTCCATATGAGCGCACACTTTCCGCTATATTTTTTATGATTTTAAAATTGAGTGGCTCATGATAACGGTTATTGTCCTGTTGGTTTTGGAAGACTGGAAAACATAGGGCTGGATTTTGAGTGGCTATCTCCCTCCAGCACTCCAGATGAAACGAAGTGCCAGGTACTGCAAAAGGCGGAGGGGGTCCTGGGGCTGTCAGCAGTAGCGGAGGTCCCGGGGCTGCCGGCTGTATGCTAACCTTCACTTGCTCCATTCTTTCTACCAAACTCTCCAACTCATCAGCTGACATATCCTGCTCTTCGTCCTCAACCCCCTTGGGTGGCACCTGTTCCTCTTTTAGCTGCTGTAGAAGTTCTTCCCCTTTTTTTATTTCTGCTGCGCAGCTCCCTTCATCGCCCAAGCAATTTCCTATTAATTTCCAAATCGGAACTACACCTCTCTGCAGAATTCCTTGTTCCTCAGCAAACATTAGGTCCCCTCCCAACTTTCCCCAACAATGTGGCGTGAGGTTTCCAGTCACAAGAAATCAGGGCGCGATCTCATCTACTGCTCCTAAGAACTCATCTAAAGTTTGGGTCTTTATGCCAATTCCTTTCATTTTCAGCAGTTCCTTTAAGGCATCATGCATTGAATTTGAATTCCCCATGGTCTCTACTCCCGAGAACCTTATAGTCCCACCTTACCTGGGAACTTACTGGCTAGCCCATCTGCCTGCATCTGGTTTTGAACCGTGCTCGCACCAAAGGAGGTTCCCCATACAGGCCGCCACTTGTTGCTCTCCTTATCGCTCTCTGTTCCCGGCTGGCAGGTAAAAGGAGAGGACACACTCTTGTTCTTCTAGACGCAGTTTATTCAGGCAACTCATACACCAACTCTCTCTCCCTCCCTGCGTCCCCTACTAATATACCCTTCTCTCAACCCCGCCTCCTGCTAGTGTGCGAGCACTGTGGCAGTCTCTCATTGGTCTGTAAGTGGTATGCACAATATACGGAAGTCAGCGGACATGCTAATGTGGGCTCAGGTTTGGCATTCTCTTATTGGCTGGGGAATGAGCTGTGCAGTCAGGCAACAATCAGGCGATAGTCATAAGACCTGGCCAGGGTCCAAAGCGCCATTTTGGCCAATGCCCACTCTCCATATTCCCCTCCCCTTAGCAGGGCCACATGGTACCTGCTCCATACAAAGAAAGCTTCCTACACTGAAGACTTTAAAATCTCTACTGAATAGACTTTAAGATCTCTACTGAATGTTAAAATATCTAGCTTTGGGGCTGGAGAGATGGCTCAGTTGTTAAGAGCGCCAACCGCTCTTGCAGAGGACTGGCATTCAATTCCCAGCACACACATGGTGGATAAAAACTGTCTTTAACTCCAGTTCCAAGGGAATCCAACACCCTCGTCTGACCTCCATGGCATCACGACAAGGGTACATCAACCTACATGCAGATAGTACACTCATACACATAAAAAAAAAAATCTAGCCTCAAAATCAGTATAGACTCTATGATTCCTAAAATACACTTGTAAACTATTGTTAGGGACTATTGTCCTTCCCATCAATTTATGCTAATAGATTCCTCTAATCATAGTTGTATGTTTGCTATAGTTTCAGACTTGAAGAAGAAATATTCATCTATTTGCTCTCTTCAGCTTCTGCTATTGCCATGAGAAGATAATACCCTGGTATCTTGTTACCCAGAAAAAGTAATAGACTTATGGATAAAAAGACCTGTTAGACAGAAGCCTGGCCCAGAGCAGCCTACCACTGGCATAAATGTTTCTTCCTTAGAAGTGGGAAATAAATTTGATCTGAGCAGAATGAATTTCAAGGTTTGTTAGAAACCATGTTAGTCATACAGCAGCTGAGATCATGTGAGCCACCTTAGATGTAAAGTAGTACCAAAAAATTAACAGCCAATGCTGAAAATAACACTGATACTGGCACTGCATGTTTAAGATTAGTTAGAAAAATGCAATGATTGTACTTTCATGAAAACCAACTATTCCCCATTAGCTTGTTATTTACAAGGCTAAATACCAATGACACTGAAGTTTTAAAAGAAATCTTAACACAATCTCCATGGACACAATATATAGTCTTCTAGAAAATGTTAACAGTGGTAATAAATAATCATAGACCAAGGAGTAACTTTAATACAAGTCTTGAGAATTGGTTTTTACCTCAGTAATTAACATTTGAAAATGTGCAGCATGTGTACCCATCAACATTTTTTTAGCCATCAGGGAAAGGCAAATTAAAATAACTTTGAGACTGCATCTTATAACAATCAGAAGGGGTAAAATCCAAAACCACAAACAAAGCAACAAAAACAAACAATGACAAATGCTGGCAAGGATGTGGGGAAAGAAGCATTTACTTACTTTTGGTGGAAGTGCAAACTGATGCAGTCATCATGGAAATCGGAGTGGAGTTTTCTCGAAAAGTTAATTATAGGTGTCCCACATGACCTAGCCATTTCCCTCTTGGGCATATACTCAAAGCTCTCGGTATCTTACTACAGAGATACCTGCTGATCATTGCTGCCTGTCCACAAATTTCCATCTGGGATGCTTTGCATGCAGCATAGAGTGTCCAGGCAAAGTGAAGTATGAGTTCCTCAAACCACACTTTGGAAAATCCTGCTGAGTTTATTTGGGCTTTCTAACAAAGCAATGAATGAGGGGGTTACTTACAGAAGTGGGGGGGGAGTCCCCTTCTAAGGCTACACAGCTTCTGTGACTAGAAGCCTTCTCCCCGGTTTCCTCGTATTTACACCCCTAGTTCTTCCCCCATGTTCAATGAAGGCCAGCTTGTTGGATGGGAGGAGGCACTGAATTTCTCTGCTCCTCTCCAGCAGAGCATCAGCAGTTATGTTTGTTAGCAATGACCAGAGCTAGTGGGAGAATCTAAACTTGGAAAGAAGGCATACAATGCCCAGATGTACATGGTCAATCAATCAGAGGACAGCCCATGCTACACTGTCCTATTCAGAAAGCCAAGAAATAAAAGAATCTAGATGTCTGTAAACTTATTAAAGCCTAATGACCATACGGTGTGTTTACATAATGGAGTACTGTTTAATTAACAGAAATGAAATTATGAAATTTATGGATGAAAACAATAATCCTAAATGAGGTACTCCAGTACCAAAAAGACATACATTCTGTGTTCTGGTTCATAAATGTTAGATTTTATTTTTTTAGATAGGTGTGTTTCAATCAGAAAATCCTTAGAAGTCAGGAGACTAAGGGACTGTGTCAGGGTCAGGCTTCTTTATAGAAGGAAAGGTAGAATATAATAATACAAATAAGGAAGGGGGGAAGGTTAGGAAGGGTTTGATGGGGTTGGAAAGGGGAAGGTAAGATAGAAGAAGGAGTAAAATCAGGAGTAACTAACTGCAGTAATTTTGAAAAATGAAACTTACTATAGAATCTTATTTCACTATATATACACATGATATGAAAAGATTTTAAAACGGGTTACCCTATAACAAGGATTCGCTGACCTTAATAAGCATCTGATGCTAGTTAATAACAAGCCCAATGCACGGACCATCAAACAACACTGGTTATTGCCATCGTACTTGGTTCCTCACCAAAACGTTCTACCCTCTCTTCCACAATAATTTCTGAGCCTTGGGAGAGTGTGCCATCTAAGTGTCCCAACTAAGGCTGAGCACTAGTCTTCTTTCTCCCCTGTCTCAGAAATCATTTTGGAAGAGGGTGCAGAATGATTAAAAGAGATGGTCATGAATACATGGAAATTGTGTTCTCTGGAAACCATACATATGAACCCACAGCCCTATTACAACATGAATTATACCTGGGGAAACCCAAGCCAGGCAGAGGTGCAGGACAATTGTGGGAGGTGAGGAAGATGCCCCAGGTTTGGCTGAGAATCTGCTGGCATTTGATAGATGCCGGGAGAAGGTGAGTTGGCTTTCCTCACTGGTTTGCTTCCGGCCTGGTTAGCTGACCAGACTCCAAGGGATCGACCCCCAACAGAGAGCACTTTGGGAACACTGATTAGAATTGACAGGCCTTAAAAAATAGAAATAATGCAGACAGTATATTTATACACATACAAAAATAAATAAAATAAAAATTTTAAATTAAAAAATAGAAATAATGGCAACCATGTTAGAAATTGTTCTTCTTATATCTGCTTCTCATTTCTTCCTTCCTTCCTTCCTTCCTTCCTTCCTTCCTTCCTTCCTTCCTTCCAATTTTGCTTAGGTGTGTTTGTACTTCTCTGTTGGTATTGGTTTGGGAACATGAGTACAGATGCTTCAGGAGGTCAGAAGAAGACACCAGATCCCCTGTAGCTGGAATTAAGGCTGGTTTTGAAGTACTCATGATGGGATTAGGAGTCAAACTCAAGTTTCCTGGAGGATAATCACAAGCTCTTCAAAAACACTGAGTCATCTCTCCAGTCCCTTACGCTTTCCTTAAATCTTGTATTCAAATGCAAACAATACCCATTTTATAAATTGTATTTATTTATTTATTTAATTTAATTTTATTTATTTATGTGTATGAATGTACTGTCTGCATGTAGGTTTGTGCACCTGTGTCGTGCAATGCCATGGAGGTCATAAGAGGGCATCGGAGTCCCCTGGAATTGGAGTTCTCCTGGAATTGGACTTACAGACTGTTCTCAGCCGCCATGTGGGTGCTGGGGATCAAATCTGGGTCCTCTGCAAGAGCGGTCACCTCTCTTAACCACTAGGCCATCTCTCCAGCCCCAAATTGTATTTATTTTTTTTTGCCTTTTTTATTTATTTTTATTTTTTTATTTTTAAGGGATTCTACAATATAATGACACAGTTGTTTGCAGATAACATTGATGTTACTCAGTATGTCATACAATTAGATAATTGGTGCATTTTGCAAGTATCTATGTCCAAATTTTGAACAACCCAAGGTTCCCATAGTCCAGTTGGAGAAGCTTGTATGCACAGGCATGTTGATCAGTTAGGAGTCCAGACTATATTCCTGTAGTCTCACGATTCACCCCTATCTCTCTGCAGCCCTTACAATCTACCATGCCTCCTCTTCCGCAGTTTGTTCCCTGGGCTTTGGGAAAGGGGCACATGTGGGTGAGAAGAAAACAGTCTAATTTCTTTGGAGTTGTCATTTTGGACTCCAGTCTGTTCAGGTTGTTTCCCTTCATGGGTTGACAGCTTTTCCAGTGATACCCTTTTTAGTCATTCTAACAAAGCACAAGCTATTGGATGTACAGGCATTTAAGCAGTACCAATTATTATGTCAAGCTAAGCTGTGAGCATAGACACAGATGCTTGGATGGTATGCTAATCCACAAACTGTGGTTTCTCTATGAAGGGTGACAAGTTCTTATTGTGGCTTATAACATCTCCTAACCACTAAAGGACATAAGCTTGTGGCATCCATTGTGAGTTATTCCTCCATGGAGAGAGCTAATAGCCAAATAGATTTGGGATATATATAGACATTTGGCTGCCACTGTTGCACAGTATCTCCAGGCTGTTGAGGTGTAGCTGATATTGGCGGAGGAGTCTTGCTTGTCTCAGGGAGACCAATATTTTGCTGTATTTCTTTAGTGGCCTTTGGTAATGCTCTCTGGCATTTCATTATTTTTAAAGTTCCAAGATCCTCTGGTTGAATAAGTAATTGAATTGTTAAGTGTACCCAGATCTTCTGCCTTATTTGCTCATATATGGTAAGTACATTCATCGCCATGACAAGAATTAATGATGCATCTAATATACATGATTCAAGATGAAGATATTGCTCAAACACAGCTGAGAAGCAAAAAAGGAAGGTGACTAGGAGAACAGAGAATCAAGGCAGGAAACAAGGCCTTACTCTGGAGTCCTGAGAATTTCTGGGTCATAGTATTGGATTCTTATAATGCATATAAAATCATTTTCAGTTCCTTTGAAAATACTTTTATTAAATTTTTGAAATTTTCATAAAATTTCATCAATATAAATTGATGGTATTTCTATACCTTCAACTCTCCATGCCTCTCTGCCCAATTTAATGTACTCTATTAAATATGTAATAAGCCCTATAGAGTGTAATTTGTGTTCCATATTGCCAGCCAGGTTGTGTCCATAAATGAAGTCTGCTTGATCTATCAAGAGTCCCATCCTTGGACAAGACTGTCTCTGCATTCCCAGTAGTCTTCGGTTGCCAAAAGCTTCTGACTGAGTTTGGGTTTCTTAGCCACTTCTCCATGTCTGTGCTGGTTTGCTCTTGCATGGGATTCACGCATATTCAGACTCTGTGTGCGTGTGTGTGTGTGTGTGTGTGTGTGTGTGTGCAGGTGTGTTTGTGTGTGTGTGTGTGTGTGTTTTAACATGGAGAGTTAGATACTTGAGAAACCCCAATCATATGCTAATTAAGCAGAGCAGTTTTCATTTGAGCAGTAAGTTCACCTGGTTTCAAACTGGAATGAGTGGCAGTGCCTACAGATCTTGTAGCATTGTCTGTTTGTAGAACGAACTCTGTGTTTGGACTTCGGTTTGGAAATCCTTTACATACAGATAAAAATAAATAGTTTTACCAAATACTTAGATCCTAAGAGAACCTATGTCATGAATGCTGATCCTCCGTATGCTTACAATATTTTAGTGTTCATTCCCATCAACTTTGGTCATGTTACCCAGAATAATAGGGTAAGTATTTCCCTCATCTTCAGTCCTATTACTGGATGTTCATTTAATAAGATTGGCAATGAGTTCTTTTAAATATTAGCTTAATAATAGATTGGGCATCATGAATACATTTATTTCTGTAAAATAGTATAGCTTTATCATAGAATTGTCTGGACAGATATGCTTATTGAAAAAAAAAACTAGAAAAACTTGAAAAGTCTGAAAATTTTAGAAACTGAACAGAAGTGGGGCCAGATGGATCCATTATGGCTGAGTATGAGAGCTGGCTTCTTTCCCCCATAACCTAGAAGGCCGGCAGCAGATAAGAGTTGCTCCCACTTGCCATGTTGGACATCAGGCATCTGCAGCCCAACCCCTAGGGGAGTGTAGCTTGAAGAACAGCATTCTCAAACCTTATCACTCCTGAGGCATGTCTGCCTTGTCCTCTGGAGGCACAAGCCATAAGCTTATCTCAGGGGGCTATGTTTTTCCTGCCATAAAACTTAGCCATTGCAGCATGCAAGTATACTTCTCCTCTGTCCTGCTCACCTCCTCATCAAAGAGCCCAGAAAAAGTATATAAGTGCTTAAAACTCCTGCAATAAATGAGTTTTGCTCATTGACACAAGTTCTAGTTCTTTCTTTGGATCTCTTCAGGTTTACCACCATCTTGGAGACCTCTCTGCTCCCTCCCACTTCCCTCCTTGTGGCTGCCCCCAGCAGTTGAGCTACAAGCTATGGCAGGGCATGACTGCCATACCTAAGGCTGCTGTGAGGCTGGTGACCTGGGAGACAGGAACCTCATGACAGGGAGGAAGCCGACAAACATATTTAATATAGAAATAATCAGACTGACAACTGAATAATCATGAGACATATAATATTACATAGTGATCTAATATTTCACCCTATATAAACTTTAATAATGAAATTATGCACATTACTATTAAATATAATTGCATTTATTATATTGAAATTCAATTAAAAAAACTATAAGTACTAGACTTTTTAAATTAACATTTTACAAATTGTATTTAGACATATTATATTATGTATAATCCATATACATATTTGTATGAGAGTTTTGATGCAACATATGAATGTTAGGTCTAGATAATAGACATTTGCATATTATTAAGAATAGTACACTGTTTATTTTTTTTAATTTTCATTTTTATTGATGCTTTGTGTATTTCATACATCATTTTCCAGTTCAGTTCAGGCCTATTTCTCTTTCCCTTCCCCCACCCCACCCCACCCCATCCCAGATCATGCATTCTGCCGTAACGTTCCTGCATCTTTCTCTCAGTTTTTTTTTTCATTTTTTAACAATAAGTGATAATCCATGAGTACAAGCATCCTTCATG
>VZQC01013591.1:7398658-7451158 GCA_009823505.1 Rhizomys pruinosus
GGGGGGGCGGGGGGGTGGGGGGGGGGGGGGGGGGGGGGGCTTGTTTGTTCAATCAAGTTGATCAAATGAGTGTCCAGACTATATTGCTGTAGTTTCACCATTCACCCCAATCACAGCCTTTACATTCTACCACCCCCCCTTCCACAGATTGTTCCCTAGGCTTAGAAAAGGGGCACAGGTGGATTAGAAGTAAAACAGTCTACTTTCTCTGGAACTGTTGTCTTGGACTCTGGTCAATTCTGGCTGTTTCCTTTCATGGGCTGACAGTTTGTTCAGGAATAACATTTTGATCCTACTAATGATGCACAAGCAATTAGATATATAGGTATTTAAACAGTACTAATTGTTACGGTAGGTTACAGATGTTTGGATGGTATGTTAATCCATGAATTACATTTTTTTCCTTTTTAAGTTGATAGTATATTTATTAGAATAAGAGATTTCATAAACAACTGGGTTAAAATGGTTAAAATGATTTTCATACAATTTTTAGGCACTATACACGTTGTTTACAATAGCATTGGTTCTTGGATTGGAGGGAAGATATTTCTCTGACACATTTTAATGCCTTGATCCATTGGTGACATTCGAAATAACTCCACTATTTTAGAAACAGAAACTCAAACTTAAAAGAGACATACAGCACTAAGTACCCCACACATTATATTTAAAAATAAATATAGAAATATAACCAGAGGTCTACAGATCATCACAGGAGACAGACTGGTGAAGCCCTAGGTACCATGGCAGTGATGGGCTCTGGTTAGAATTACACTTTTTTTTCTGTTAAATATGATGGAATCTTACGTTGGCTTATAACATCTCCTAACCATTAGAGGATGTAAGCTTGTGGCATCAGCTGTGGGTTATTCCTCCAAGGAGAGAGCTGATAGCCAATTAGATTTGGGATATACAGGCATATGGCTGCCTCTGCTGCAAAGTATTTCCAGGCAGGTGAGGTATAGCTGGTGCTGATGGAGGAGTCTTGCTTGATTCAAGGAGACCCATATTTGCTTTATTGGTTTAGTGGCCTTTGGTAACACTCTCTGGTATTCAGAGACCATCTGTACACTTGCATGTGTGGTCTCAATACATCTTTCCCATGTTAATGTCAGGTCTTCGACAGCAGGGCCTTATCACCTCTCTTCTTGCAGGTATCCCAGTTTAAAGGCAAGGAGCCTTTAACTTTTGTGGGGGCTTGGATCTCCTGGCCAACATCTCCTTGGTAGAATAATCCATTGCTGATGTTAGAGCTCCTGTACTAATATATTTTGCTTAATTGCATAGCATAAGGAGACTTTAGTATTATATTTGGTTCTGAATAGAGAATAATCCTTTTCACAGTTCCTATGTCTATTACTCAATTAAAGAAGGCAGCTTTACTGGTTTTATAAGAGATTACCTCTAAACAGTTGGCTCCAATTTAGTACACTGTTTATAAATATAGATTGTTGAAGTAAAAAAACCAGGAAATCACTTTTGGTACAAAATACTCCATATAACATTCTAATTGTTGACATATCCAATAATTATATTCTTTGAAAAAGTGATTACATGTTCAGGTTTAAATGTACTAAAAAGCAAAAGCTACATTTCAGTTGTATTTATAACTATTCTTTATCCATATGTTGAATTCTTAAGTCAAAGATAAAAATGTGTTAAAAATCAGAGAAGGACTGGAGAGATGGTCTAGTGGTTAAGAGCGCCAACTGCTCTTGCAGAGGACCTGGGTTTGATCCACAGCACCCACATTGCGGCTGAGTACTTTCTTTGACTCCAGTTCCAGGGGAAACCGACGCCCTCTTCTGACCTCTGCAGCACTGCACAACACGGGTGCACAGACCCGCATGCAGACACTACATTCATACACATACATAAATAAATAAAAATTAAACAAAAAAAAAATCAGACAAGACTAAAAGTCTGTTAAAGGCAGGGATTGCCATCCCATTTTTGCATGCATTCTTCCTTAGGCAGCATCATTTCCAGCACAGATGAGCATTGCTTACTAAGTGATGAAGAATTGCAATAGTGATAATCACAAATGCACTAATGTGCATTTACAATCATTTTTACAAATATTTGTGCTCAGGAAAAAAGCAACACTAAGCCTGATTGAAATCCATTTTCAACACTGAGTTTCTTGTTTCTATTACTTCATTTTACAGTTAACATTATCACTAGGGTAAAATAATCATTTAAAGGAAAAAGTATTAGCAAAATATTTTACTCCTGAAGGCTACATATTCAAGCAGTTCATTTTAACTAAGATTTGATTTTATAGTCTGTAAAGAGCAATGCATTCAATACTTTATGAATGTGAAACTCTATCTGCAGTACACCATTTATCTACAAACATTTAAATTTTAAAATAGAATAAAACTAATGTGTTTCAAAGATGCAATAAAAATCTAATACATTCTTCAACATGAAAACATGTTTTGTTTTGTTTGAGATATGGTCTTGGAATTGAATTCACAAACTTTCTGCCTCAGTCCCCTAAGTGTTCCTGATTAGGGTATGAGACACTCAAGATCAAGACATATAGCACATTTGATATGAATTCATAGCAAGCTTCTTGTTTCTACCAAGTGCTGGCATCAAAAGGGTAAGTCACCAACCCACCAAACCAGACTAATTTTGCTGAAAATTTTACTAACAAATTGACAAGACAGAACTATGTATTAATAAAATTTTACTTTAGAAATATCATAAACGTCCATTTTAAGAACTTTTCAGTCAAGACTATTTCAACAAATTGGGAATTTCCTATTCATTATGGTGTACACATTTTAAAAAGATTGTCTTATACAGGAGGGTTTTTATAACTATACACATGTAAGGCTTTTTTTTTCTTTGTGCCAGGGCACTCTATAGGTAAGCCCCTGGAGTAAGGCTGAGGAACACATATAACACTTTTAAAGAAAGAGTTTAAAGAGTTCAAGGCCAGCCTGGTCTACAGAGCGAGTTCCAGGCCAGCTGGGGCTACAGGGAGACCTTGTCTCGAAAAGACAAAAAAATGCTTCATATACAACACAGAAAATTATAGAAAATGTTATTTAAGTATGATCTTTTATTTTTACTTTTTTGGATTTAATTATGCTTATTTTATGTGTTTATCTGGCATTTATATAAATAAAGTCATGTTTTGCAGTCCCTGTGGAGGCCAGAAAAGGTCATCAGATCCTCTGGAACTAGAGGTACAGATGGCTGTTACCTGCTTTGTGGGTGCTGATAATTGACCCTGGGTCCTCTGCAAGAGCCACCACTGCTCTTAACCACTTAGGCAACTCTCCATCCATATGATCTCATCTTAAGAAGATCTTATATAGCACCCATTTTGGCAACAACTATGAATATAGAATCATAACATGTTGTAAATACACAGTGTGAAGAATATCTACTAAGTTCTAGTTTTATGAAAACGAACAATGTACTCATGGTCAATACTGTCATTCATAAATTTGTCACTATACCCAGTGATTAAGACTTTATCCTATATCTAGTCCAATACACATTTTCAATATGATGGATTTTCTGTAAAATCATTTATGTCTTAATTGTTTCCTAAGGAAAACAATTATATTTTGAAGTTTTGCTGTAGAATATTAAGGTTATTGGAATTTTATTTATTTATTTTTGTCTTTTTGAAACAGGGTCTTCCTGTAGGCCCAGCTGTCCTGGAACTCGCTCTGTAGACCAGGTTGGCCTTGAACTCACAAAGATCCGCCTGCTTCTGCCTCTTGAGTGCTAGGATTAAAGGCATGCGCCACTATACCTTGCAGGTTATCGGAATCTTTGCACATTTGCAGAGTCCCTATAAAACATGACATGACATTATTACAAGTAATTTTTTCCAAATTTCAACTGAAAACTAAATCCAACCAATAAAAATGCAGACTTTAGAAAATTAAATTCAAACTTGTTATATAATTTGATGAAGCAAAAAAAAAATGCTGGTAATTTAAATTTCAATCCAGACCAATTAAAAGATTACTGTTAATTTTTTGTGTATCATGAATTCTGGTATTGAAGCAGAAGCTCTGTCTTGGGGAAGATGACTTTGGCTTCCGCTAGTCTTTCCCCTACTCTTCTCTCTTCACATGGTATCTAAGTCTAAAAAGAGGTCTCTGTGATGACTCAGGTCTTCTCACCTGATAGCCATTGGCTTACAGAGAGTAATGCATCGCTCTAAAAGGAAAATACAGATTCAGGTCTCAGAAAGTAGAAATTCTAAGAGATTTTGATGAAGATACTGAGTGTGGCATGCTTTGGAAAGGAAGACCTCAGCTGGCATTGATCCCAGCTTCAGTCTCTCTCTCTCCTCTCTCTCTCTCTCTCTCTCTCTCTCTCTCTCTCTCTCTCTCTCTCTCTCCTCTAATCTCCTCAAACACCGAGATTTGAGGGTAAAATTGTTCTCCATCCTACACAGGACCAAAACTTCCATTAGGCCTATTTTTCTTATTTTATTTTTTTTTTTTTTTTTTTGTTTTTTTTTTTTCTTTTTTTTTTTAAATTTAATTTTTTTATTGAGCTTTTTGTGCATTTCATACATTTTTTTTCTCCAATTCAGTTCAGGGCTTATTTCCCTTTTCCTCCCCCCGCCCCCCCAACCCATCCCAGGGATCATGCATCTGCCCCATTGACTTGTCCTGCATTTTCTTTTCTCTCAGTTTTTTTTTTTCATTTTTTTAGGCTATAAGTGATAAATCCATGAGTACAAGCATTAATTCTTTCAGCAAAAAACCTATCTGCAGGCTGTTGGCTCAAACACCTACAGCCCCACCCACCAGTGGGCACAGGGGAAGGTGGTGGACAGGTTGGTATTTTTGTTGTTCAATCAAGGAAAAATCTCAAGATGAGGGTGTCCCAGACTACATCTGACTCTGCTATGTTTTTCGACCATTCACCCCATCGCATGATAGCTAGTACGATTTCTACCCTACAGACGCCACATTCTTCCGGCAGGTTGATTTCTAGGCTTTAGAAAGGGCACAAGCGTGATGGAGAGGGTAAAAAACGTCCACTCTCTCTGTGAAGCTCTGTTTTGACTTGGACTCTCTGCGTCGAATTCTGGCTGTTTCCTTTCATGGCTGACAGTTTGTCCAGGAATAACCTTTCGGATCCTGACTAAGAGAAACCAAGCAATTAGATAAATATAGGTATTTAAGCGAGGATAATGGTTATGGTCAGGTTACACTTTTAGCATAGAACACAGTTTGGGATATGTATCAATGCTCATGAATTACAAGTTTTGCCCCCTGTTAAATATGACAGGTCTTACTCGCTGCGCGTTGATAGATCACAGATCTAACTGTAGAGATCTAGCTTAGTGAATGTATATGCATCAGCCATGCGTGTTATTTTTCAGGCAAGGGGGGAGGGAGAGCCAATAAGCCAATTAGATTTGGGATAAGATACAGGCTTTGCTGCCTCTGCTGCACAGTATTTCCAGGCAGGTGAGGGGTATCTGGTGCTGACGGTGGATCTTGCTTGACTCAGCGGAGGGAACCCATATTTGCTTTATTGGTTTAGTGGCTTTTTGGTAACACTCTCTGGGATTCCAGAGAGGCCATCTGTTACACTTGCATGTGTGGTCTCAATACATCCTCCCATTGTTAAACGTCAGGTCTTCGGAGCAGGGTCTTTATTGCCTCTCCTCCTGTAGGTAACCCAACTTAGAGGCAAGAGAAGCCCTTACCTTTTGTGGGGCCTTGGATTCCTGGCCAACATCCACCTGGTAAGAACAATCCATTCTTGTTGATATCAGAGCTCCTGTATATAATATATTTTTCTGAGTGCATAAAACTAGACTTTAGTATTATATTTTGGTTCTCTGAAGGAGAGTAGTCCCTCCACAGTTCCCATGTTCTAGTAGTCAATTAAAAGAAAGCAGTTTTACCGGTTTTATTAAGAGTACCTCTAACAATAGTTTGTCTCCAATTTACAGTTGGGTGACGACCTCATCATTGTCATATTTCTCCTTTTCTATGGGTGGGTGGAAGGCCAAAGGAAGTCTTCTCATATCAGAACCTTTGTGGGCACCTAGAAGGTGAAGTTCATTAGGACTTCATTATAAACTAGGTTTTACATTAGGATCCACCAGAGGGTTCGATGTTTAGGCATCTGAGGCTTTTCTTCCTTTATATGTTCAGACGGGTCAGCCTTTCCGTTTGCCACTTTTTGGCTGCATCCTACTCAAATGCAAAACCTGTATCTTTTCTTCCTCAGACATTAAGTTGGTGACGTTTTTTCCTGTTGGAACAAACAAATCTTTCCCATAGTTTAGTTTTAAGATTTGAATGCAGGGGTTTGGATGAAAATGTTTCATGTCTTTCTGTAATCCCCCCCCTTTTTTTTAGCGTATGAAGTCTCCAGAAGATAGTTGTATTATACATGACTATAGGGTGGAGTCAAGGCAGATTTCATCAAATATCACCCATGTTGTTTTGGGTGACTATATATGATTAATTTGGGAAAGCAAACTTAATTTTTACACTAAATAATCTTAAAGAGGGGTGCTACAAGGTTGATACTGATTACAACAGAAGAAAATTATAGAAGGAACATTTGTATTTGTGTCAATCCCAAAGTTTGCTCTACAGATTTTATGTAAAGCAATAGTGGGCAAACAGCGAATATATACTCCATGTTAATTCAAGGATTTGCATTACCATCTTTTATCAGATTTCTGTAAACCAATTGTTGTTTAATATACACCATTGTTTACGTTTTATCTTATACTAAGTCCTAAAAAACAACCATGTGTCCTGTAGACAGTGTCTAGGCGAAAACTGGGTACTTGCTGGAGCTTCACGTCAATTAAATATGCCTTAAATCGAATACACTCCGTGTCCATCATCTCCACTCCACTATACCACCGTGTCCTCTCCGCCACCCATCCCCCCTTTTCCAATTCACCTTTCAGTTTCATTTTCTGATTGCAGTCTTTTCTGTTCTTTACTTATGCCTCCCTCCTTCCATGAGAAAATATTTATATCTGGGTTTGTTTGGTAACTAGCATCACCATATGAGGGACACCATGTTTGTCGTTTTGTTTTTCTGGACTGTGTGTACTTCACTTAACATAATGTCTTCCAGCTCCATCCATTTACCTGCAAATTTCATTATGTTGTCCCTCTTCTTTACTGACTGGCATTAGTTATTCCATTGGTATACATTACCACCATTTTCTCTATCCACCGTCAGTTGAAGGGCACTGGGCTGGTCCAGCTTTTCGCTATTTGTGAACAGAGGCTTGCAATAAACATAGCTGTGCTTGTATCTTTTCAGTTAAGTTGTGTCTTGTGGGTATATACCCAGGAGTGGAATGACTGGGTCACAAATGGAAGGCTCATTTGGGTCCTTTCCAAGAGGGTGTCTTCCTCCACACTGCTTTCATAGTGGCTGTACAAGTTTACATTCCCACCAGAAATGGATGATGTGTCCCCTTTTCCCCACAACACTTCTCTCCAGCACTTGTCTGTCATTCATGTTCCTGATCCAGCCAGTCTGTCTTATTGGAGTAAGGTGGTAACTCAGAGTGGTTTTAATTTTGCATTTTCTCCTAATTATCAGAGATTGTTGAAACACTCTTAAAATGTTTTTCCGGCCATCTCTAACCCACTCTCTGCTGTCAGCTCCATTCTTGTAGTCTCTATTCAGATCTTTGTGCTCCATCTTTTGAAATGATTCAATGTTTATTTTAGTTTTTCTCTCTTTGTTTTTTGTGCTGTAGCTTTATTATACTTGGAAATTAATGATGCGCGATTTTGTCAGATGTATCTGCTGTGAAGGTTTCCTCCCACTCTGTGGGTCTTCTTTCCTCACTTCCTTTATTGCTTCCCTTTGATGTACAGAAGCTTTTAGTTTTAATGAGGTCCCATTTGTCATGTCGATCTTATTTCTTTGGCAGCTGCTGTCTGGTTAGGATCTTTTCACTACCTATGTCTTGTAGTCTGCTTGCCAAGCTTCGTCTTCTATCACCTCCAGAGGTTTGGGTCACGTGAGGGTCTTTGTATCCATCTGGAGTTGACCTTTGTACAAGGTGAGAGGTAGAAGTGGTGGTTTATTTCATTCTTCTACAAGTGGTATTCCAGTTTGCCAGCACCACTTGCTGAAGATGCTGTCTTTTCTATATTGTGTCTTCTTGGCCCTTGTCAAAATATTGGAAGGTCTGAAATTGTATGAGCTCAGGTTTGGATCTTCTTTTTTATTCCATTGGTCAACTGGTCTGTTTTTGTCAGTAACACAGCTCTATTTTATGACTATAACCATGTAATAAATTTAAGTCTGGTAAAGTGATCCCCCCCCCCTGTATTGCTCTTTTCACTCAAGGGTTGCTTTGGCTATTCCGGCGGTCCTTTTTTTTCCAAATGAAATTGAGGATTTTTTTTCCAGGCCTGTTGAAGAAACTCTTGGGGGATTCTGATGGGATCGCATTTAAATCGTTGTACCTAGTAATGCTTGGGTATCTAGGATGGACATTTTTACTATAATTTTAGAAGGATACAAAATGGAGGGACATCTCCCAAATTCCTTCTATGAAGCCAGCATTCCTACTACCAAACCAGGGAAAGATACAACCAAAAGAGGAGAACTATAGGCCCATCTCCCTAAGAACACAGATGCCAAAATTCTAAACGAATTCTGGCAAATCGCATACAGACTCAACATCAAGAAATCATTCCACCATGACCAAGTTGGATTCATAACCAGACATGCAGGGGGTGGTTTCAACATAGAATCAATAAACATCCATCCAAACATATCAATGGATGAAAAACAAAACCACCCGCCATTCATCTCCATATGATGCGGAGAAAGCTTTGACAAAATCCAGGCATCATTCATGTTTAAAGTCCTGGAGGGAATTGGTCTGGAGGGATCATTCCTCAAATGTAATCAAAGCCATATACACAGAAAACCCACAGCCATATCATCCTAAATGGGGAAAATTGACAGAAGCATTCCCCTTAAAGGTAGGAACCGCAAGCTGCCCCCTGTCACACTCCTCTTCAATATAGTGCATAAACCCTAGCTAGGGCAATAAGCAAGAAAAGGAAATAAAGGAGTTTCTAATTGTGAAAAGAGGAGTCAAGCTATCCTTTTTTGCCTGATGATAATGATTGTCTACCTAAGGGGATGGCTAAAGAACTCCACCAAGAACTCCTAGAAACATTAAAAGCTTTGGTTAAAAGGGCAGGATACAAAATAAACCTAGAAAAAATCAGTAAGCCTTTCTGTAACCAACAAACAAGCAATTGAAGAAGGACTACAAGGAGACCTTCCCACTCACAATAGCCTCAAAAACAATAAAATACCTAGGAACAAACCTAACCAAAGACACCAAGGATCTCTACAACAAAAATTTTAAACCCCTGAAAAAGGAAATTGAGGAAGACATCAGAAGATGGACAAACCTCCCATGCTCATGGATTGGGAAAATAAATATAGCCTATTTTCTTTAATTAAATTCTATCTGCTGGGTATCCATCATAGCCGCAAGCTGTGTGAAACTTAGACTCGTAACCTCATTCTTAATAAAGCTTCATTTTATGTTGAAGAAGAATCTTTGAGAAAGAGATTGAAGAGAGTTTTCTTAGGGTACCATATTTTATTTGTTAATATGGAAACATTTATTTTTATTATTTTTATTATTTTTTTATTTTCTTTTTCTCCTTCCCTGCCAATACCCTCACTCCCTTCCATTTGAATTGGTAAGTCCAGAGATCATGCATTCCAAACAACTCATTGTAGAGAGAAAGAATCAAAAGCACAAAGATCATTTTGATCACAGTGTCAAACCAATTCGGAAGATTGAAAAGTGAAACTGAGGGCTAGAGAGATTGCTCAGCAGTTAAAAGCACTGGCTGGAATGCATGAGTTCTGGTGCAGGGGCATGGATGGGGAAAGGGGTCTAATTTGGATTAAGAAATGGTGTATGAAATATACAAAATCTCAATAAAAATTAAAAAGAAAAAATAAAAATGTATATTGAAAAGCATAATATAGACTTTCTAAATAAAACATGATAAAAAAAAAAAAAGTACTGGCTGGCCTTGCAGTGAAGCAGGGTTCAATTTCCAGCACAGGTATGATGGCTAACAACCATCCTTAACTCCAGTTCTAGGTGATCAGATGCTCTCTTAAGTTCCTTTTTATGCTTTCCTACCACAGATAATTCCAAGCAGGTTGGTAATAAGCTTGGGAACAGAGAAACATCTCTATGGGCTTAATGCTAACCATTAGATGAGGTAAACAGCAGTAACTGTTTTGTTTTGTTGTTGTTGATTTGGGGTTTTTAGTTGTTGCTGTTTGGTTTTGTTACAGGGTGTCCCTAGTCCTAGCCTACCAAGAAGTCACATTGTAGACCAGGCTGGCTTCAATTTCATAGAGATCAGGATGCCTCTGCCTCCTAAGGGTGTGTTTGAAGGCCTCTACCACTATGTTTGGCATCCCCATCTGTGTTTGAGAGTATCTCACTATGTAGCCCAGACTAGCCTTGACCTCCAGACATTCCTGCCTCTAACTCCTGAGTCCCCCAAAAGCCCCAGCTCAATTTAAATTTAAAGATTATTTATTTATTTAATGTGTATATATGTGGGCCCGCTTGAGTTTATGTGCAATACATGTGTTCAGGAGCCTGCAGAACCCAGTAGAAAACCTTGCATATCTTTGAACTGGGAGCTCAAATTTGAACAGGTGGTTTTAAGATGTCACTTAGGTGCTGAGAAATGAACTCAGGTCCTCTGAAAGAACTGTATGTGCTCTTAGCAACAGAGCCCCTTTTCCAGTCATGGAATTTCAGTTTAGGTAATACCTTTATTTAAGAATATTAAAAGTTAGAGAAGTAACAACACAATAGAAATGTCTTGGTTTCTTTAGGGGCATCCACTTGTAAGAAGCCACATAAATAGCAGATAGCCATATTGATTTTCTGTACCTGATTATTTTAATTGTTTTACCTCAATGGTTCTTTATATTTTTAGGTTTTATATTGTGTTCTCCCACACAAATAACTCTTTTGACCTCAGAAAATTTTCATCTGTAAAGAGAAAGTTAAATTTGCTAAAGTGCTATGTTCTTATAACTTGAAAAGTTTATGGAACTGTAAGTACATTTCTATATTAGTGGGGTGAAACAATAATCAAAATCCATTATATAGCTTTTATTAATTTCTTTTGTAAAATGTTAAATTTGCTAAAGCGCTATGTTCTTACAACTTGAAAAGTTTATAGAACTGTAAGTACATTTCTATATTAGTGGGGTGAAACAATAATCAAAATCTATTATATGGCTTTTATTCATTTCTTTTGTAAAATGTTTGAATGAGGGCAGCAGTCACAAGCTAAATCATTACATTTTGTCCTTCTCTGGTGCTCTTTTTTTTTTTGTCTTTTTGAGACAGGGTCTCCCTTTAGTCCCTTCTGGCCTGGAGCTCATTATTTAGACCAGGCAGGCCTTGAACTCACAAAGATCCACCTGCCTCTGCCTCCCAAGTGTTAGGATTAAAGGTGCGCACCACTCTATAGTCACTCTTTGGTAACTTTTAGCCTGAATTCTTGATATAATAAAATATATCCACCATAATTTTTATAGTAAATGAAGAAAATATTCCAATCAATAGTAAGCCTTACTGGACAGATAACACCCTTCTATAAGGGAGCAGCTGCCCCAGTGTATGAGTCCCATGAATAAGAGTGACCTTCCTATATAAAGGAGGTTGTTCCTGCTCAGTGGCTGATAAGTGGTGACAACTACTTATCTCCTCTTTCAGGACCAGAGTTGAGAAATGTTCAGATCACTGGGGAGACCAGAAGATGTACTTACTCTGTTAACTATGTTAGTTAACCCATGTTCCCTCTTTTGTCTACTGTTGGTTATAAAACTTCTATCAACTCCTGGAAGACAGAATTATGTTTGCAGAGTGGGCAGGTTCATTGAATGTTTCTTTCTGTCTACCATCACTGAACTGTTTGACTTTTTGAGCCTAGTTCATTAGGGGATCCAGACCTGGCACTTTTGACATAAAATTCTTTATGCAGATTTCAATTTTCATCAGGATAGTCAGATATTCTCTTATGTGGCCAAATTCAGGGCAAGTCAAAGTTACTTCAACAGGGCAGACAAGAGACCATTTTTAAAAACTCATCATAATTTTCTAACATTTATGTATTTTCCAATTGAATCACCCATAAAAGGAATTTTCAACATTAGCACCAAGTTATAAAAATGAACATGTGGCATTTACCTTTTTGGGTGGGTCTGGGTTACCTTATTGAAAGATTGTCTCCAGTTCCCCACATTTACCTACAAATTTCATAATTCCACTTTTCTTAAGAGCTGAATTGTGTAAACATATATTTTTATTGTCTATTTATCAATAGATAGATATCTAGATTGTTTCAATTTCCTGGCTAAAGTAACTAGAACATCAATGAACATAAGAACAGATATCTCCAAGTATATTATAATTATTTGGGTATATACACAAGGGTACTATAGGTAGATCAATATGGTAGATTTTTTTTTACTATTCATCCTGCTTTATTTTTTTCACATATATTTATTTTTATTTTTTTAACAAATCTAGAGCCGTGTTCCCGCCCATTCCCCCACCCCGCCAGAGCTCATGCATTCTGCCAAACATGCTTTTCATCTCTTTCTCAGTCTTTCTCAATATTCTCCATGAGGAAGTTGACTGTTTTGAGCAGAAGTTCACTGTTTCAGTCAGTTCTTTGATGCAGTCCTTTCTGTTGTTGTTGTTGTTGTTGCTGTTGTTGTTGTTGTTGTTGATTCCAATATGCATTACGCCCAACTGCTTTGGACAAAAGCTCAGGGGTCCCTACACAAGAAATACTTACAACTAGGTGATTGGCACTAGCACCCACAGATGAGGGATACCATTCGTCGTTTTTTGTTTTTTGTTTTTTATGGCTTTTAAGGAACCTCCACCTTGATTTCCATGATGGCTGTATCCATTGCACTTTCACAAGCAGTGACTAAATGGTCTCCTTTCCCCATATCCATACCATCTGTCACCTTTTCTTTTTTTAGAATGTATCCATTCTGACTAGGGTAAGATAAAATTTCAGAGTAGGCATAATTTTAATTTCCCCAATGAATAATGATGATGAAAAACACTATTTCGTAGCTATTTGTCTTTCATATTTTGGAAACTCTTTGCTTAGTGCCTTCCCCCCATCTATTAATTGGGCAGCAATTTCTTTCTTTGTCTTTTAAGGACTGAAGAGGTATTGGGGATATTCATGAAAGTGGAGATAGAATGCAGTGATATAAAGAGGAGAAGAAAATAATGGAATACGAAGGATTAAAAGGAGTGGGAAACAGGAAGGGAGAGCAGAACAGAGGTTATGGGGAGTGATAACTAACATTAAAGTCCTTTTGAAAAATTATATGTAAAACTAGTACTGTAGAACATACACGAAATGAATTCATTATGTTTGTGACAGTGTGCACAAGACCTGAAAAAATCCAAGCAAGGAGCAAGAAGATGGCAAATCACCTCCCCCTCCCTGAGGAGATAATGGCAATGGATAGTTCCTGAGAGACTCAGTTTTCATTAAAGGTGTGATGCTGGACTCACATCCAGGAATATTTGGGAAACAAGAATCAGACTCCATATGCCCTAAAAAAATGATTGAAAACATGAAGGGAGTTGGGAATGGGGTGGGGTGGAGCTTAGAAAATATTAAGGAGTGGTCTGAATATGATCAAAATGTTATGTGAAATTATCAAAGAATAAATTAAATATTATTTAAAAACTTATCATAATAAAAATATATTCACTTTTAATATATGCTTGTTGGTAATTTGAGAATCTCATATTTTTTCAAATATTAACCTCTCCTCTCCAATTCTTTCCACGCACATTCCCCACATTGCGGCCAGTACAACTTTGTACCTCTTATCCTCATTTTTTAAGATAATATTCTATTGATTATTTTTGTATTTCATACATAATTTTTCAGTTAAATTTAGACATATATCACTTTCCCCTCACCCCATCCCACTTTGTGCTTTCTGCCATACATGTCCTGTATGTTTCTCTCAGTCTTTTTAAAGTTTTTCTCCGCAAAGGTTTATGACTTTGGGCAGAATTTAACTGTATCAATCCATTCTTTAACCCAGTTCTTATGTTGTTGGTCACACCCATTTATATTGCTCAAAAATATGCCTATATAAATGTCATATATGGGGGCTGGAGAGATGGCCTAGTGGTTAAGAGTGCCGACCACTCTTACAGAGGACCCGGGTTCGATCCCCAGCACCCACATGGCGGCCAAGAAGAACCGTCTGAAACTCCAATTCCAGGAGAACTCCAGTTCCAGGGGAGTCCAACACCCTCTTCTGACCTCCACGGCATTGCACGACATGGGTGCACAAACTTGCATGCAGACAGTACATTTGTACACATACAGAAATAAATAAAATTAAAAAAAATTAAATGTCATATATGTTCCAGAATTATGACCTCCAGGAATAAACTGTATGTTAACTCTGAAATATGTTTAGGAATTAACATTATTTTCCCTTTAATTTTATATTACTCTAAAATATGAATACATACCTTCCACCCATATACATTAATTACCATCTCTGAAAATAAGTGATAAGTTAATTCAAGGGCCAATTAAGAGAGTCATATTATAACATCACAGTTGCTTTCAGCTAGAAAGAAATAAAACAATAATATTGCTTGGCTTGCCTTTCAATTGGGGGATTTGGTACTAGCATCTACAAATGAGGGAAATCATTCCCACTTTGTTTTTTGGGGGGTCTGTGTTACTTCACTTAGCATAATGGCTTTGAGTTCCATTCATTTACCTGTAAAGTTTAGGATGTCATCTTTCTTTACTGCTGCATAGAATTCCATTGTGTAGATGTTCCAAATTTTTGATTACCACTCGTCTGTTGTGGGGCATTTGGGTTGGTACCAGCTCTTTGCTATTGTGAAGAGAGATGCAGTAAACATAGATGTGCATATATCTTTGCAGTAGGATGAGTCTTGTGGGTATATACCTAGGAGTGGCATGGCTGGGTCAGGAGATAGGCTCATTTTGAGTCTTTTAAGTGTTCTCCATACTGCTTTCCACAGTGGTTGTACAAGTTTACATTCCCATCAGCAGTGGATGAGTGTTCTTTTTCCCCCACAACCTATCCAACATTTGGTTTCTTTTGTGTTCTTGATCTTAGCCAGTCTTATTGGAGTGAGATGATATCTTACAGTGGTGTTCATTTCCATTGGCTTAATTATTAACGATGTTGAACATTTTTAAGATTTTTTTTCAACCATCTTTACTTCCTCACTGGTGAAGTCTCTGTTCAGCTCTTAACTCCATCTTTTGAGTGAGTCATTTGTTTTCTTCTATGCTTTGTGAGTCCTTTATATATTCTAGAAGTTAATGCTCTGTCAGATGAATCACTAGTGAATGTTTTCTCCACTCTGTGGGTTTTCTCTTCACTTCCTTGATTGTTTCTTTCACTATAAAGAAGCTTTTGAGTTTGATGAGGCCCACTTGTCAGGTGTTGACTTTATTTCCTGTGGAGCTGCTGTTTGGTTTAAAAAAGTCTTTTCCTACTCCTATGTCTGGTAGATTGCTACCAACATTTTCTTCTATCATCTTTAGAGTTTAGATTTTCACACTGAGGTCTTTGACCCACTTGGAGTTGATTTTTGTACAGGTGAGAGGTAGGGATTTAATTTTGTTCTTCTACAAATCATGATCCAGTTTTGCTAGAACCATTTGCTGAAGATTCTATCTTTCCTCCAGGAAATGTGGGACAGTATGAAAAGACCAAATCTCTGCATCATAGGGATAGGGGAAGAAGAATAATCCCAAGGCAAAGTTATTGATTAGATCTTCAACAGGATAATGGAAGAAAATTTCACCAAACTGAAAAATGACAATCCCATAAATATACAAGAAGCTGTTAGAACACCAAATAGATAAGAAATTCCCCACACCATATCATAATTAAAACACTAGACACCAAAAACAAAAACAAAATACCAAAAGCCACAAGAGATAAAAAACAAATTACATATAAGAGGTAAACCCATCAGAATTACAGCAAGCAAGAAGAACGTGTATCAAAGTATTTCCGGTGCTAAATGACTTTAGATGCCAACCCAGATCACTATATCCAGCAAAATTGTCAATTATAGTTGAAGGAGAAAGAAAAATATTTCATGATATAAACAAAATGAAAGAATAGATGTCAGAAAACCAAACACTTCTCTAAATACTCGAAGCAGGGGACACGGATCTAGATTTGATAATCTTATACAAAATATATATTAAAAAATAAAAAAGAAAATACTCAAAGCAATTCAAAGAATAGAGGAAAGGAGCAACTATTCCCAAGTGGCTAGATAGAGAAATTAATAAAAGCATAACAGTGTAAATATAGACTTAGACCAAGAATGCAAACAAAGCATAAGTTGAAAGGAAACAACACATATCTCTCAATAATAACCTTAAATATTAATGGTCTAACCTCCCCAATCAAAAGACATAGACTGGAAGAATGGATTAGGAAACAGAATTCAAAATAACAATTTACCATGAAGATTTTACAAACATGAATATATATGCACCAAAAACCCCTTTGCACAGAACTTTATGGACACAATTCTACAGGACCTCAAGGCATAGATAATGGTGGGGGACTTCAACACCCCACTGAGCCCCTTGTATAGATCAACTAGACAAAAAATAATCAGAGAGATTGGAACTGAACAATACAATACACTACTATGTTGAAAAGGAGTGGGGATGGGGGCAGCCTTGCTGAGTTCCTGACTTCAAGGAGAATGCTTCTAATTTTTCCCCATTTAGAATAATGTTGACTGTGGGTTTATTGTATAAGACTTTAACTGTGTTGAGGAATGGTCCTTCCAGTCCAATTCCTTCTAGGACTTTAAATATGAAAACATGTTGAATTTTGTCAAAAGAACTTTTCTGCATCAACTGAGATGACAATGTGGATTTTTGTCTTTCAGTCCATTTCTGTGCTTTATGACATTTATTGCTTTACATATGTTGAACTATCCTTGCATCTCTGGTATTAATCCAACTTGGTCATATTGGATGATCTTTTGGATGTGTGCCTGTATGCAGTTTACGAGTATTTTTTTGAGAATTTTTGCATCTATGTTCATTAATGAAATGGGTGTAAAGTTTTCTTTTTGGATTCTGTCTTTGTCTAGTTTGGGTAACAGTGATGCTGATTTCATAGAAGGAATTTGGGAGATTTCCTTCTGTTTCTATTCTCTTGAATAATATGAGTAATAATGGTTATATTTCCTCTTTAAATGCCTTATAGAATTCTGCCATGAATCCATCTGGGCCTGAGGATTTTTTTTTAGTTGGAAGGTTTTTTTATTACAGTTCCAATGTCCTCATATATTATGGGTCTGTTTAAGCTGTCTATCCTTTCTTGATTAAGCTTTGGTGATTTCTGGGATTTCATATATTCATCCATTTCTCTTAGTTTTCCAAGTTTAGAATAGTATTTGTTTTTTTTTTGTTTTTTTTTTTTTTTTAATTTTTGTATGTGTATGAATGTATTGTCTGCATGCAGGTCTGTGCACCCGTGTCGTGCAATGCCGCGGAGGTCAGAAGAGGGTCTCGGATTCCCCTGGAACTGGAGTTCTCCTGGAATTGGAGCTTCAGACGGCTCTCAGCCGCCATGTGGGTGCTGGGGATCGAACCCGGGTCCTCTGTAAGAGCGGTCGGTGCTCTTAACCGCTAGGCTATCTCTCCAGCCCCAGAATAGTATTTGTTTTTAAAGTACCCCCCTCTGATTGTCTGGATCTTTTAATTATCTGTTGTGATGTTTCCATTTTCATCTCTAATTTTAGAGTTGGAGTTGCTCTTTCTTTCTTTCTTTTGGTCAACTGGATTATCCTTTCAAAGAACCCATTCTTTTATTCACTGAATCTTTGTATTGCTTTCTTTGTTTCTTTTTCATTGATTCCACTCTGATTTTTGTTATTTCTTGTCTGTTGGGTTTAGGATTCATCTGTTGTTGTCTGACATGTGTTTTGATGTTGTTCTTGTTGTTGTTGTTGCTGCAGTGTTAGTTCATTATTTGTGCTCTTTCTGTTTTCTTAATGTAGGCTTTTAGAGCTATAAATTTCCTCCTTAGGACTGCTTTTACAGGGCCCCCTAGGTTTTGCTCTGTTGTATCATCCTTTTCATTTAGTTCCAGGGAGACTTTTATTTACTTCTTTATACCTCCTTTGACTCATTCGTTATTCAGGAGTGTGTTGTTTAGTCTCCACGAGTTCTTGTAGATAATAGGTCTCATTGTGGAGTTGATATCAAGCTTTATTGCACTGTGGTCTGATAGAATGAACAGAATTATTTCAAATTTTTGTTGTATTTGTTGAGTTTGCTCTGTGTCACAGTATATGGTCAATTGTGGAGATTGTTCCATGGGGTGCCAAGTAGAAAGCATATTCTTTGGTGTTTGGGTGGAATATTCTATAGATGTATGTTAGGTCCATTTGGTGTATTGTATTGTTCACTTCAGATATCTATCTGTTAATTCCTTAACCACTTGACCTGTCTAATGTGCTCAGTGCGGTATTGCAGTCTCCCACTGTTAGTGAGTTGGGATTAATCTGTGCCTTGAAGTCCTGCAGAATTTAATTTATGAAGTTTGGTGCATTAGAGTTTGGTGTGTATATATTTATGATTATAAAGTCTTCATGGTTAATTGTTTCTTTGATAAGGTGTAGTGATCCTCTTCATCTCTTCTGATTAGTTTTCATTTTAATTCTATTTTATCTGCTATTAGAATAGCAATTCCTGCTTGCTTTTTGGTTCTGTTTACCTGGAACAATTTTTTCCAACCTTTGATATTAAAATGGTGAGATGGGTTTCTTGTAGACAACAAAAAGATGGATTCACCTTCTTAATCCATTCTTCCAGTCTGTGTCTCTTGATTGTGGAGATCAGACGATTAATATTTAAGGTTATTATTGAGAAATGTATATGGCTTACCTTCAATTTACTTTCTGTTTGCATTTTTGGTCTAGGTTTGTATTTCCACAGTTACACCTTCATTAATTACTTTTTTTCCTACTTGGGAACAGTTGCTCTTTTCCTCTGTTCTTTGAATTCCTTCAAGTATTTTCTGATGGGTTGGTTTTCTGGATATGTATTTTTTCATCTTGTTTATGTCATGAAAGCTTTTTCTTTCTCTTTCAACTATAATTGACATTTTTGCTGGGTAAAGTAACCTCGGTTGGCATCTATAGTCATTTAGAACTGGGAATACATTGGCCCAAGCTCTTCTGGCTTTCATCATTTGCATTGAAAAGTCAGCTCGCATGCCTTTAATCCTAGCACTTGGGAGGCAGAGGCAGGCGGATCTTTGTGAGTTCAAGGCCAGCCTGGTCTACAGAGTGAGTTCCAGGACAGCTGGGGCTACTGGGAGATCCTGTCAAGAAAAAAAAAAAAAGAAAGAAAAAAAAGAAAAGTTAGCTATAATTATGATGTGTTTCCCCTTTTATGTAACTTGTTTTTTTTTTTTTTTTTTCCTTGTGGCTTTCAGTATTCTGTCTTTGTTTTGAGCATCTAGCATTTTTACTATACTATGGTGTGGGGAATTTCTTTCTGGCTTTGTCTAATTGGTGCTCTATGTGCTTCTCATATTTGTATGGGTGTGTCTTTTTTCAATTTGGTGAAACTTCTTCTATAATTCTGTTGAAAATCTGGTCGATACTGTTATCCCAGGATTCTTCACCTTCCTCTATCTCTGTGATGCAGAGGTTTGGTCTTTTCATGGCATCTCACATTTCCTGATTATTCCACTCTCATGTTTTTAATTTTTTCGTAATCTTTGCTTGAGCATTCCAGTTATTCCATGTTATTTTCCACTCTTGATATTTTATTTTCTGCCTCATCCATTCTGTTAGTGAGGCTTTTTCCCATACTTTCCAGTTGACTGCATGCTCATTAGATTTCCCTTTTCATTTCAGTCTGAAATTCCTTTAGTATTTCCACTTCCTTCTGGAGTTTGTCATTCTCTCCTTCCAGTTCTTTGATCCATTTGTCTGTGTGCTCTTTATATTCCTTGATTTCTTTGGGTATGTCTATGATACTTCTTTTAAGATATGTGTCCTGGGTTACCTCCAGGGAGTTCTCATTGTAGGAGTCTTCTATAGGACTGGTGGAAATTAGTGGGGATTCATTGGCTTTCCCATGTTGTTTTTTCATTGTGTATTTGACATGTGGTTTTGTTTTGTTACTTGTATTCTGTTATGAAACCCCAGTGTTTCTCCTTTGAGTTGAAGGCTCTACAGGGCCATGCCACTCCACCAGGTGGGCCTGGTGAACTTTTTGGTTCAGGGTGGGTTTGTAGGGCTTTGTCAAGCCTCTGGAAGCTGAGTCTGTGCTTATTTCAGAGCCAGAATTCTCCAAGGCTGGGGGCTTTCCAGCTGGTTTTCTCTGGTGCCTACCTGGGGTTAGGACTGGCCACTGCTTGACCACCTGCTCCAAGTGGCATGTGTGGAGACTTCAGGAGTCGAGGGCCATCAGGTGGTGGTCCATGTGCTATGCATGTTGTGGGGACAGCAGCTGCTGGACAGTCTTCTCCAAGTGGCTTACACAGGGCCTACCTGGGGTCTTGTTTGGATCTTTCTAGTACTGAACTGGAAAAATGCTTATAAAATATTGAAGCTTAAAAAAGTGCACTTCAGCATAAAGAAAAAGTCATTGTTCTGCTGTTGTTTTATATGTATGAAAGGCTTGCCTAAGTGCATTTTAGTGTACCAGAGTCCTACAGTCCCTATGGAGGTCAGACGACCATGCCACATGCCCTAGAACTTGAATTTGGGGCATGAGGTTCCTGGGAACCAAACCCAGGTCCTCTGCAAGAGCCACCAGTGCTCTCAGCCTATGAGCCTCACTGTAATTGCTGGTTTTGAGGAGCTTGAGAGATAAGCATGGCCTTCACAGTCATCCTGATTCTGTATAATGAAAACTACCTTGTAAATTCTCTCTCAAACATCATAAAAGCAGAGACTGTTAATTTTATAAGTTAAGTTGATTGGGGAGTGATTGTTCAGGCATGTGATGATCCATTATTGTGAGGATATTTGTGAAGTTGTTTGGATGAATTTAACTACTGAATATTAGACACACATGGATTCCTAATCACTGCTTCTCTTTCATCCAATTAGTCCAGAAATATCTAAGCAGTTGTAAACAGTTG
Source organism: Rhizomys pruinosus (assembly GCA_009823505.1). Lineage (NCBI taxonomy): Eukaryota > Metazoa > Chordata > Mammalia > Rodentia > Spalacidae > Rhizomys > Rhizomys pruinosus. The sequence continues at coordinate 7,419,911 of VZQC01013591.1, forward strand.
ACACTCATATGAGTTATATCTTCTTGTCTACTTACCTTGAGCTAAAACAAACTATTCCTGGAGTCTCAATTCAGGAAACCCTTCACAACTGGAATTTTTACTGTTGACCACCAAGATTCTCAGGTTTTCAGACATGTAGTAGAATGATACCATCAGCTTCCTGGAGCTCTACTTCCCAGGTGCAGATATTTGGTAATCTGGGGCTACAGGGATACCCTGTCAGAAAAAGACCAAAGGAAAAAAAGACAACAGCCTAGATAGATAGATGGAATTCACTGTTTCTGATTATGTGGTGCACCCTATTACATTTTTATGGCTACCCATTTTTGTATTTATAATTTATATGTATCACCTTTTAATAATGTATTATTCTTATATTATTATTTTGACACGTGGTCTTTCTCTCTTTTTTTTTTTTTTTTTTTTTTTTTTTTTTTTTTTTTTTTTTTTTTTTTTTATTTTTTTCTTCTCTCTGTTTTTTTTTTTTTTATATTTTTTTTTTTTTGTTTTTTTTTTTTTTTTTTTGGTCTGTTCGAAGACAAGGGTCTCCCTGTAGCCCCAGCTGTCCTGGAACTCGCTCTGTAGACCAGGCTGGCCTTGAACTCACAAAGATCTTCCTGCCTCTGCCTCCCAAGTGCTAGGATTAAAGGTGTGCGCCACCATGCTTGGTGACACATGGTCTCTTATGACCTGTCACTTACTATGTGGCTCATGCTGCCTTCAAACTGTTGAGCCCTACGCCTCAGTCTTCTGATTGCTAGGATCACAGACACATACCACTGTATCTATTATCTCTTCATAAAGAGAAAATCAAAAGAAAGCTTGGCTACTTTCTAATAAGAGAAGTAACCATGACATTAGGAAAGCTGAAAGTATTACCAAAGTAGTTAAGAAACTTGAAGGGTGGACACTCTTCTGACCAGACTGGCCCTGGACATCAAATGCCTCCCGGAGATTGTGAATTGGCTTGTTGTCCTGAGAGAAACATGGAGCCAAAGATCCAGCACCCTTCCCAACCAGCCAGCTAACCTAGGGGAAGGTTTATAAGAGGATAGTGCTTGTTTGGAAAGATTTCTTCAGTTTGTCTTTGAGGATCTCAGGAGGGTGAGGGAGGGCATAGTGCTAAGCCACAAGCATATCTCCTGAGAAGGATATTTTCCATGACAAACCTGGTCTAGAAAACGAGAGTTGATATTATCTCAATCTCTATTCTCACCACAAACCATAACTATCAGAGATACAATAGTGTCTAACCTAAACAAGTTAGATGATCACGTGATCACTTACTCTGTAAGCAATATAACGGTTTTTAACTTTAAATTGCAATGTAAATTTTTTTTTCTGACAAACAAGCAATAACACAAATATCCATAGTGAGGAAACAAGTGAACATGAAAATATTTATTTTTTTATAAATACTGTAGAATAAGTGCACTCAGACGTCAAGAAAAATTTAACCCAGGGTAGTTATTTAAAATTTAATAGCCGTCTTTGGGAAGTTCAACTCAAGATTTATTGCATTACATATTAGTATCATATGCTCTTCCTTATTTTTATTAGCACAATATACATATAAAACAACTTTTTTTAATTAATTTATTTTTATGAATATTTTGTGTATTTCATGCATCCTTTTTCAATTCAGTTCAGGCATATTGCCCTTTCCGTTCCCCCCACCCCACCCCACCCCATCCCAGATCATGCATTCTGCCAAAACATGTTTCTCTCAGGCTTTTTTTATGTTTAGGAATTCACATTTCCCTTCCATTAATTTTATATTTCTCTAAAATATGGATACGCACTCTCCACCCATATACAGTAATTACAGAGCCTGAAAGGACGGAGTTCAAAGCCATTATGTTGAGTGAAGTAACACAGTCCCAGAAAGACAAATGGAGAATGGTTTCCCTCATTTGTGGATGCTAACAACAAATCCTCCAGATGAAAGACAAGCTGAATGACATTATGGTTATATTTCTGTTTATCTGAAAGCAACTATGTTGTTATAATACAAGTCTTCTTTAGTAAATTAGCAAACTAGGGGGCTGGAGAGATGGCCTAGCGGTTAGGAGCACCAACTGCTCTTGCAGAAAACCCGGGTTCGATCCCCAGCACCCACATGGCAGCTGAGAACTGTCTGTAACTCCAATTCCAGGAGAACTACAGTTCCAGGGAAATCTGACACCGTCTTCTGACCTCCGCAGCATTGCACGACATGGGTGCACAGACCTACAGCAGACAGTATATTCATACATAAAAATAAATTAATTAATTAAAAAAATTAAAAAAAACCATAAATTAGCAAACTAATTCTAAACCATTAAGAAAGAGAGCTGTGTCCAAAGCCAGGCAGTCATTATCAAAACAAATAAGTCATCCCTATCATTAAACAGTGCTCAAAGAAGTGGGAATGCTAGAAGGGAAGAATGTAATACCTATTTTTAAAGGCTTACAAGGAACAGACAGTATTGGAGAGAAAATATAATTCTAAAATACTAATGAATCTGTTTCCTTTTAGATATAGGAAAACTATGAAAGAAAAAATTTTAAATACTTTATTTACTTCTATACTTTTAAAAAGTGCAACATCTAAAAGAACACAAAATAAACATATGATTGGACAAAAACACAAGAAGATTATCTGTTAAAAACTTCTGCAGCAACTGTGGATGTAATTTACTCATTTTAATCCTCCTGGTAATCTCTTAAGATGCCTGTCCTTTTTTTTTTAATTTTTTTTTTATTATTTATTTTTGTGTGTGTATGAATGTATTGTTTGCATGCAGGTCTGTGCACCCGTGTCGTGCAATGTCGCGGAGGTCAGAAGAGGGTCTCAGATTCCCCTGGAACTGGAGTTCTCCTGGAATTGGAGTTACAGACGGTTCTTAGCCGCCATGTGGGTGCTGGGGATCGAACCCGGGTCCTCTGCAAGAGCGTCGGTGCTCTTAACCGCTAGGCTATCTCTCCAGCCCCAAGATGCCTGTCTTTATGAGAAGTAGAGTCAGGTTACTCAACTGATTTTGCTGTACTGCTTTGAAAAATATGTTCAAATGGATTAAACCCTAGGTAGTCTATTTCTTTACATTTTTATCATTATAATGAGATTAATTAAACTATATCAGTATTGTTTCCAAAAGTGATTTAATAATTCTTATTGGCAAGTGCATCAACCCTGAGGCCGTCACTACTTTAGCACTCCTCAAAGACATGAGACACAGCTTTTTAACCTTCCAGTATGGACTGGAGACTCATGTCTCTCCAAGAATCCTCCAAACCTTCAATGCCAGATGGGGACTACTGAGACACCCAGCTTGTGGACTAAAAAGCTAAGGGGATTTCAGCCTCATTAGAATAGACTGCCATTGTTGGACTACCTGGGCTATATCATGGAGGCCAGTACAAGGGTACCAAGATAGTATGCGTGCTTACTGGACTTCATTTGGGGGACCATGGGAGGGAAAGACCCCAATGTGGAGCAAAAGTGTAAGACTGGGGCTGGAGAGATTGGCCTAGCGGTTAAGAGCACCAACTGCTCTTGCAGAGGACCCAGGTTCAATCCCCAGCACCCACATGGCGGCTGAGAACCATCTGTAACTCAAATTCCAGGAGAACTCCAGTTCCAGGGGAATCCGACACCCTCTTCTGACCTCCACGGTATTGCACAACACAGATACACAGACCTACATGCAGACAATACATTCATACACATAAATAAAATAAAACAAAATAAATTTCTTAAAAAACTGCAAGATTGATGGTTGTTTGGGATTGCCAAGGAGGAACCTTCAAGCACCTCCTTAAGGAAAACATGACATCTATTAGGGGGAAAAAAGTCCAATTCAAGTGAAATGTGTATGTATGTATGTATATATTAATGTATATATATATATATATACATAAGTATACATATATATATATATACATATATATATATATATATAAGCAATACAAGTTGTAGAGAACAACAACAAAAGAATTGAAAGGAAATAAAACTCTGGAAAGACTCGGAAAAAGATGCAGGACATGTAGGGCAGAGTAAAGGGACTTGGGTGGGGTGGGGGACATGTAAGGGGAAGCAACTCTGGATCTGATTGAGAAATGATGTATGACTCATGTAAAAAGTTTAATAACAATAAAAATAGGGCAAAAAATAATTTCAGTATACCAGGGACAGTTAACATAAAATTCTTGAAAAAGTTACCATAATCAGGTATAAAAGCAGAAATACCATTTAATCAGAGAACAAAACAAAACAAAAACAACTAAGAAAATTGATGGATGAATTCTAGACATAGTATGTATTCAGGAAATAACTAATAGGCATCAAGGATCTAAGAAAGTCAGCATTGAAATATCAGGTAGACAGGATGACCAGATGCAGAGACTGGAGCAGGTGCTGGCAAGAACTTACTGCTGTTGGAGCAGACTGGTCAAGACTGTGCCTGTGGAGACTTGGTCTTTTTGAGACATTGCTGAAAAGCCTATTTTAATTGCCCAGAGTGATGTGTCAAATGAGTCACTTAGCCTTATAAATTATTTGAGGCATGCATTTATAGGATCATTAAGAATCCAAAGGGGTCACTTAAGAACGTCATGTTTTACTGAATTTTATGAGAGAAATTGCTTTTTCTAATAGTATTGGGGTTTTTAAAGATTCATGAAATTATTGGTACAGGTCCCTTGAGGAAAATGTCAGTGATGTAGTATAGCTGAAATGCCATTTCTTTGTATTGGAGCTCTTAATCCTCAAATGGCAGCAAGGAAATTAGGCCAAATTGCCTTCTGAAGACAGTGGACAGTTGTGCTAACTTTAGAGAACTACTTTAAATGATATGATAAGCTTACCTAGAAATACTTACATGAGCAAACAGGCTTGCTTTATCCTCATAGAATGATGGTGCTCTTGAACTTAACACTGGATGTAATTTTGAGATAAACACGGCCCAGATAGACATGTTACACCACATAGTTGGGTCTTAGATTAAAAAAAAAAAAAGGATTTCTGTTTTTAACTTAAAAGGACTATATAAATAGGCCAGGAAGCAAGAAAAAAAACTATGGAGTGGAGTATGGAAAGGGAGCAGGTGTGAAAGAGGACTATTAAAATGCATATGATGTGGAAATAGAGACAGTTATAAGACAAGAAAGGTTTAAAAAAATAAATAAATAAAAAGGAATGGAATAAGGAGAGAAGAGAAAGATGTGATTAGGGGGATGGTCAACCAAAGCCAAGGCTTAGTAAAAGGTTTATTAGAGCCAAGTGCTTTATAAGATAACTACAGAGGATGTTATATTTTTCAGAAGACATCTTAAGAGAACGGAGAGATGGCTCAGCAATTAAGACCACTTGCTTCTCTTCTTGAAGTCCTTCATTCAGTACTGAGCGCCCACATGGCTGATAACAACCATCCTTAACTCCAGTTCCAGGGGATCTAATCCCCTCTTCTGACCTCCAAAGGCATTTCACGGTAGATTTGCAATTATTGTCATGCAGGCAAAACACTCATATACTTAAGAATGGGTAAATAATAAATAAATAATCAAACAGACAAACAAACCAGTTTTAATGGAGGTAGTTTGCATGGTTGGATAAAGCTACTCATGGATCTGAGATCTCCTGAGATCAGCTGAAGCACAGATACCTGGGTAATAAAGAGCCCCCCCCCCCAGCCAACCGGGTTTATGAAAGCATCTGAAGGAGGCAAGCAAAGCAAGTTTTCAACACAGTGAAGAGCCATTTGGGACTCACATTGGAATACAGGCAAGCAGATGCCCATATGCCAGGAACACGAAGAAGAGACAACAAGCGAAAGGGGCAGGATAATCCCACACCAAGCACTACCAACCCTATGGAAGATTCCTACAGTGGGATCCCCATGGGGATGGCCCAGGACACAGATATCAGAAACACAATTGGGAACATATTAAAGAACTACAAGATTAAAAAGAGCAAATCAAAAAACTAAGAAAAGAGAATGAAGAACTCAAGAAGGACCTAGAGAGAGAGAATGACAAACTCTGGAAGGAAGTATAAACACTGAAAAGATCCCATGCTGAAAAAGATAAGGAAACCAAATAACAAAGCAAAGAGCTACAGGAAGAGATTGAGAAGCTCCAAAAGAAAGTAGAAATACTAAAGAAATCAGAAGAAGAAATGAAAAAGGAAATCAAACACTCATCCAATCAAGAGGAAAGGAATGGAAAAAGCCTCAGAAGCAGAATGGAGGAAGTAGAACAAAAAATATCAGACCTGGAAGATAACACAGAACAACTAAAAACCTCAAGTAAAGATTATGAAAAATTTAAAAATACACAAAAGTGGAACAACCAGGAAATGTGGGACACTATGAAAAGATCAAACCTCTGCATCATAGGAATAGAGGAAGGAGAAGAATCCCAAGAGAATGGTATTGATCAGATCTTCAACAGAATAATAGATGAAAATTTCCCCAAACTAAAAAAAGACAAACCAATACAAATACAAGAAGCACATAGAACTCCAAACAGACAAGATCAGAAAAGAAATTCTCCACGCCACATCATAGTTAAAATGCTAGACACCCAAAACAAAGACAAAATCCTTAAAGCCACAAGAGAAAAACAACAAGTGACCTATAAGGGGAAACCTATCAGAATTACAACTGACTTCTCAATGCAAACTATGAAAGCAAGAAGAACCTGGAGCAAAGCATTCCCAGTGTTAAAGGACAATAGATGCCAACCCAGGTTACTATACCCAGCAAAAATGTCAATTATAGTTGAAGGAGAGAGAAAAACCTTCCATGACATAAACAACTTGAAAGAATACATGTCCGGAAAACCAACCCTTCAGAGAATACTTGAAGCAATTCAAAGAACAGAAGAAAGGAGCAACCAACCCCAGGCACCTAGAAAGAGAAATCAATAAAAGCATAACTGCAGAAGTAGAAACCTAAACCAAAACCGCAAATGGATAATAAGGCAAAAGGAAGCAACACAAACCTATCAGTCATAACCTTAAATATTAATGGACTAAATTCCCCAATCAAAAGACATAGACTGGGAGACTGGATTAGGAAACAGAATCCATCGATATGCTGTCTACAAGAAACACATCTTACCTTCAAGGACAGGCACCACCTTAAAGTGAAGGGATGGAAAAAAATATTCCAAGCAAATGGTACCAAAAAGAAAGCAGGTGTTGCTATTTTAATATCAGAAAAAAATAGACTTCAAAGTAAAAGAAATCAGAAGAGGCAAAGAAGGCAATTAAATTTTTATCAAAGGAACAATTCACCAAGATTTCACAATTATGAATATATGCCCCAAATTCTGGTGCACCAAATTTTATAAAGACAATTCTCCAAGACCACAAGTCACACTAATTCCAGTACACTCATTGTAGGGGACTTCAATCCCCACTGAGTCTTTTGGACAGGTCAACAGGACAAAGAATAAACAGAGAGATATCTGAATTGAACGATATGATACACCAAATGGGCATCATAGACCTCTACCGAATATTCCACCCTAATACCAGAGAATACACTTTCTACTCAGCACCATGGAACAGTCTGCAAAATTGACCACATACTGGGACACAGAAGAAAACTCCACAAATACAAAAAGATTGAAATAATTTCATGCATTCTATCAGACCACAGTGCAATAAAGCTCATCATCAACACCAGGATAAGCCCTACTGCCTACAAGAACACATGGAGACTAAACAACACACTCTTGAATAATGAATGAGTCAAGGAACAGATAAAGAAAGAAATAAAAGCATTCCTGGAACTGAATGACAATGACAATACAACACAACAAAACCTATGGGAAACCTTAAAAGCAGTCCTAAGAGGGAAGTTTATAGCCTTGGGTGCCTACATTAGAGAAACAGAAAGGGCACAAGTGAATGTTCTAACACTGCAGCTAAAAGCACTTGAGAGGCAACAACAGATGAACACTAAATGCAACAAACAGGAAGAAATAACAAAAATCAGAGCAGAAATCAATGAAATAGAAACAAAGAAAACCATACAAAAAAAATCAATGAATCCAAAGGTTGGTTCTTTAAAAGAATAAACAAGGTAGACAGACCTCTAGCCCAGTTAACCAAAAGAAAGAAGGAACAACTCCCAATCAATACAATCCATGATGAAAAGGGAAATATCACAACAGACAAGAAAAAGATCCAGAAAATCATACGGGAGTACTTCAAAAACCTATACTCTACCAAGTTTGAAAACCTACAGAAATGGATGAATAATTGAAATCCGGGGAATCACCAAAGCTCAACCAAGAAGAGATCAACAGCTTAAACAGATCCATACTACATGAAGAAATTGAAGATGTAATAAGAAACCTCCCAACTAAAAAAAGCACAGGCCCAGATGGTTTCATGGCAGAATTCTATAAAACAATTCAAAAAGACCTACAACCATTATTACTGAAACTGTTTAGAAGGATACAATCAGAGGGAATTCTCCCAAATTCCTTCTATGAAGCCAGCATCACTCTATTACCAAAACCAGGCAAAGATACAACTAAAAAGGAGAATTATAGGGGCTGGAGAGATAGCCTAGCTGTTAAGAGTACCGACTGCTCTTGCAGAGGACCCGGGTTCGATCCCCAGCGCCCTCATGGTGGCTAAGAACCGTCTGTAACTCCAATTCCAGGAGAACTCCAGTTCCAGGGGAACCCAAGACCCTCTTCTGACCTCTGCGGCATTGCACGACACGGGTGCACAAACATGCATGCAGACAGTACATTCATACACATACAACATACAAAAATAAAATAAAATTAAATTAAATTAAAAAAGGAGAATTATAGACCCATCTCCCTAATGAACACAGATGCCAAAATTCTAAACAGGATACTGGCAAATCACATACAGACCCACATCAAGAAGATCATCCATCATTTCCCATGTTGGATTCATACCAGAGATACAGGGATGGTTCAACATGGGAAAATCAATTAACAGCATCAAACACATAAATGGAATGAAGGACAAAAATCACACCATCATCTCAATTGATGCTGAAAAAGCCTTTGAAAAAATCCAGTATCCCTTCATGCTTAAAGTCTTAGAAGGAATTGGATTGGAGGGATCATTCCTCAATGTAATCAAAGCTATATACAGGAAACCCACAGCCAATATCTTCCTAAATGGGGAAATGACAGGAACATTCCCTTTAAAGGTAGGAACTTGCCAAGACTGCCCCCTGTCACCACTCCTCTTCAATATAGTGCTTGAAATACTTGCTAGAGCAATAAGGCAAGAAAAGGAAATTAAAAGAGTACTAATTGGAAAAGAGGAAGTCAAGCTATCCCTAATTGCTGACAATATGATTGTTTACTTAAGAGATGCTTAAAACTCCACCAGAAAACTCCTAGAAATGATTAACAGCTTCAGCAAAGTAGCAAGATACAAAATTAACCTAAAACATCAATGGCCTTTCTTTACACCAAGAACAAGCAACTGGAGAAAGAATTCAGAGAACTTCCCACTCACAATAGCCTCAAAAACAATAAAATTCCTAGGAACAAACTTAACCAAAGACACCAAAGGTCTCTACAACAAAAATCTTAAACCTTTAAAGAAAGAAATTGAAGAAGATATCAGAAGAGGGAAAAACCTCCCATGCTCATGGATTGGGAAAATTAACATTGTAAAAATGTCCATTCCACTGAAACTCTTGTATAGATTTCATGCAATCCCAATCAAAATCCCCAAGAGTTTCTTCACAGGCTTGGAAAAAAAAGTCCTTAAACTCATTTTGAAAAACAAAAGACCCAGAATAGCTAAAACAACTCTGAGTGAAAAGAGCTACACAGGGGGGATCTCCATACCAGACTTCAAACTATACTACAGGGGCTATAGTCATAAAAACAACCTGGTACTGGCACAAAAACCAAACTGTTGACCAATGGAACAAAACCGAAGATCCAAACCTGAGCACATACAATTTCACCCATCTCATATTTGACAAGGGGGCCAAGAAACCACAATGGAGAAAAGACAGCATCTTCAGCAAGTGGTGTTGGCAAAACTGTATCACCACTTGTAGAAGAATGAAATTAAACCCCTACCTCTTGCCCTGTACAAAAGTCAACTCAATGGATCAAAGACCTCAACATGAAACCCCAAACTCTGAAGGTGATAGAAAAAAAAGTTGGCAGCAGACTACAAGACATAGGCTTAGGAAAAGACTTCCTAAATCAGACAGCAGCTGTGCAAGAATTAAAGTCGACAATTGACAAATGGGACCTCATGAAACTCAAAAGCTTCTGTACATCAAAAGAAACAAACAAGGAAGTAAAAAGAAATCCCACAGAATGGGAGGATACCTTCACCACAGAAACATCTGACAAAGCATTGATTTCCAGAATATATAAACTACTCAAAAAATAAAGAAGAAAGAAAACAAATGACCCACTCAATAGATGGAGCAAAGAGCTGAACAGAGACTTCACAAGTGAGGAATTAGAGATGACTGAGAAACACCTTAAGAAGTGTTCAACATCACTAATCATTAGGGAAATGCAAACCAAAACCACTTTAAGATAACATCTTACTCCAATAAGACTGGCTAGGATCAAGAAAACAAATGATACCAAGTGCTGGAGAGGTTTTGGGGAAAGGGGAATACTCATCCACTGCTGGTGGGAGTGTAAACTCATACAGCCACTATGGAAAGCAGTGTGGAGCACCCTTGGAAGACGTGGAAGTAACTTGCCACCCGACCCAGTCATACCACTCCTGGGCATGTACCCTCAAGCCTCACCCCACCACAGAGATACATGCATGGCCATGTTTATTTCAGCTCTCTTCACAATAGCAAGGAGCTGGAACCAACCAAATACCCCTCAACTGATGAGTGGATAGAGAAAATGTGTTACATCTACACAATGGAGTTCTATGCAGCAGTAAAGAAAGGTAACATCATGAGCTTTGCAGGAAAATGGCTGGAGCTAGAGGACATCATGCTGAGTGAAGTAACAAAGTCCCAGAAAAAGAAACGACAAATGGTATCCCTCATCTGTGGATGCTAGTGCCAATTTCCTAGGTGTAAGTATTCCTTGTGCATGGCCCCTTGAGCTTTTGTCCAAAGCAGTTGGGAGTGATGCATATTGGAAACAACAACAACAGCAGAAAGGACTGCATCAAAGAACTGACTGAAACAATGAACTTCTGCTCAAAACAATCAGCTTCCACATGGAGAATATTGAGAAAGAGATGAAAAGCATGTTTGGCAGAATGCATGAGCTCTGGTGGGGTGGGGGGAGAGGGTGGGGGACACGGGTCTAGATTTGATAAAGAATATATATAGATAAAAAAGAACTACTCACAAAAGTTTTACAGGTTTTTAAACTAAAATACCCATACCAAGTGTGAGGTATCACCTTATTAGTTCTTGATCATATAGTTCCCATGGGCTCTCAAAGCAATACAGACTATTGGCATGGTATTGCTCTTGATTGTCCAGCAGAACTGTAATGTAAGACACTATTGCTAAAGACACTACATAGTTTGGTTGTAGAATACAGAGAATGCAACTTCAAAGTTGGAAGATTCCTCTGTGCTGACTAGAGTTCGTTGTGTCAGAAGTAACTATGCAAAATTTGAGGGAGATAAATCAATGTTATAACACAACTTTGGATATTGTGTGCTAAGATCAGCCTTTAGATACATATTGGGATGACTGTTTTTTATTGTGTGTGTACAACCAACCAGGTCCTAATTGGATCTGAGGCCCTGTCCATTAGAAGAAAATTATTCCTTATACTGTAAACATGGTAAAAGTAAGACTTGGGAGGGCATAGTCTCTGCAATGCATTCTATTACCTATGTTTTGCTAAATGGAAGTGCAATTAAACTGTCTTCTGCTTGCTTGGTTGCTTCATTCATGAACACACAGCTTCATTCATGACTACACACACAAGACCAGTGCTCACATACAAAGGAGTGTTGAGGGTAGGAGGGACACTAGGTAGGGAGAAGAAGGGAGCTAAAGGTTTGTCAGAGTGATAAGAGAAGTGAGTTGTCACAATGCATTGTGGACACATTAAATACTCTTAGATTAAAATCATAGCTATCTCCCCATGTGTTCAGTAACAATACATCACAAATAGCAATTGAAAAGACTGTGGCTGATTGGTGTTTTCAGAGCATGTTTGCTGATCTTAGAGGAGGACACAGATAAGAGCATTGGTAGCATAGTTGAAAGTGTTTGGTATTCTCCTCTAGAGATAGAATATAAAATACCTGTAAAGGATTGCCCAACACAACCATGGAAATGTTGTAATTTTATGACCTTATGCATTATAGTATAAAGAGACATTGTTTACATTGCAATAATCACTAAAATCCATTTATTTTATTCAACAACATGTGTTACAATTCCACCAAATGATGGACTCTAGGCCAGATGCTAGGACAAAGGTATTGGAGAAAAATGCACTGACTTCCTGCAGTTCATTCATATCCAGGAGGGATTTTATAATGTTATAATAAGATTTTGTAGCTACCCAACTCAGAAGATACAAGATGGGCACACAGATTTTGCTTGTATGTGAAAAAAATAACTGCACTTATAAAATGACTTAGAAGGGTTTGATACCATGCATTTATTAAACCAATTCTGATTATTGCCTACATAAGAAACATTCTAAGAATTTGGGGGAGGAGAAATAAGGTACTTTTGTGTCCTTTATTAATTCAGAACTTAAACTGGCAAAACTAAATAAAAATGAGCACTGTAAGAGCTGAAATACAATGGAAATAAATAATCAGTACAAAGTATGCCAGACCAAAGAAAGATGGTTTTATGAGAAAACAAATTAGAAAAAAAAAATCCCTGAATTTACTGATTGACAGTGAATAAGAAATTCTATAAGAACTATGTATACATAATACTACAAAACCATATAAGGATGCTAATAAAACATATGAATGGGAAATTGAAAATTTAGATAAAAGGAATAATTTGATGTAATAGATCTTTGCTAATTTTGATCTGATATTTCTGATTTTTCAATAGATCCTCCTGTCCCTTAATACTTGTGGGATAAAATATACCTTCTTTTGAAGTGAAGATAACATCAGAAAAGCTGTGAACTACAAAGATGGAGCCTAGTTTACTTAGAGAGAGGGGCTAAATGCAAAGCCCCACCCACAGTGAGAATGCACAAAGCTCAGGACAATGCTCAGAACTGAGGGAACCCACATGGGGCAATGTTGGTGGAGGGTCCGGTGTAAGAGAAGCCTGTATGAAAATGACTTTAGGCACCCATGGTGCCATGTAAGTGTACACTTCCTTCATCACTTTGTAGCCAAGCCTGAATAAACTGTCTACTCCTCCTGAAACTAACATTGGAGATTCTGCTCCTTGTTTTGCCTGGTAACCAGGGAACCTGATAAAGGCAGATCTGGGGGGAGATGCTACAGCATGGGTATCCCGTGGGAGGAAATCTCTGCACCAATAGTGAAAGGCAAAAGTCCACAGAGATAGGCCTGGCTTTAAGGAAAAGAATGTACAAGGGACTGGATGGAAGAAAGAATGAATAGAGGTATTTAATGGATCCAAACAGTATTAAAGAAGTGTGTGAGTTATTGCAGAGCTGTAGAGTGTTACAAATCTGCAGCAGCATGCTTAACCTCCTCATCTACTGAACAGACTTAACCTGTGCTCAGAAGCAACAGCTGAGTAGGTGGTTTGATCAGCACCTGAGGCGATTCCAGAAGAAGTAGAAGATGATCATAAATCCTTATCTTTCCCATATTAAACGAGTTAGCAGGTGCTCACATTTTCCCTGCCTTTTTTTTTAATTTTATTTATTTCTGTATGTGTATGAGTGTACTCTCTGCATGTAGGCTTGTGCACCCTTGACGTGCAATGCCGCAGAGGTCAGAAGAGGGTGTCAGATTCCCCTGGAACTGGAGTTCTCCTGGAATTGGAGTTTCAGACGGTTCTCAGCCGCCATGTGGGTGCTGGGGATCGAACCTGGGTCCTCTGTAAGAGCGGTTGGCGCTCTTAACCCCTAGGCCATCTCTCCAGCCCCTTTCCCTGCCTTTCACCCAATGCCCAGGGTCTGTGGTGTTTGACTCCTCACCTACTCACTTCTTCCTTGGTCAGGACCTTGGAACCCCGCCAGCTGGCCCAGAGGAGGTTCCTACATCGAGACCAAAGACCCAGATTCCCTCCATGGAATCCACATGTTGGAAGGAATAAAAAGAAACCAATTCTTCAAACTTGTCCTCTAACCTCCAGAGATGATCTATTGCCTATACAGGATTGTATTAGACAGAAACACACACACACACACACACACACACACACACACACACACACACACACACAAATGAGCAAGCACTTGCATGCATGCACATATGTAGACTCCCACTCACACAATAAATAAATAAATGAATAAATAACAAATACAATTGTTTACAAAGTGTATAACCAGTGTCCAATGAAGATACAGAAGTCTCAAGTAAGGATGGATATTTCAAGGTGTCTTACATTTTTTTCATAGCATTTTCACAGAATCACTGAAGAATTTTTAAGGAACTATCATGCTGATGATAATGATTTTGAAAACTAACTTACTTTCATTTTTTTTCTTATATTCTAGAATGTAGATATCTATATCTTTGTCTGAACTATCCCAATTAACCTTATCATGAAGTTCATAATGTTAATATAGCTACTATAAGAAAACAGTAAATTTGCCAAGTCCTTGATCTATAGATTTTTCACAAAAAAATGCTATGGAAACTTAATTTTATTTACACTGCAAAGAAGAGACCAGCTGGAGCAGGACAAAAATAGGGGGAAGCTAGACGTGTGATGGTGTTGTTTTGAGTAGGAGATAAAGCTGACCTTGAATGAAGAAGCCATGTCATAGATGAAATAAAGGAACAGATTTCATGACAAATTATGGATATGAAGAGCCCAATATTACACAGAAATATGTAAGCCAGAGGAAGACATCAAAGATAGTTCATGTCGGGCTGGAGAGATGGCCTATCAGTTAAGAGCACCGACTGCTCTTGCAGAGGACCCGGGTTTGATCCCCAGCAGCCACATGGCTGCCAAGAACCGTCTGAAACTCCAATTCCAGGAGAACTCCAGCTCCAGGGGAATCCAAGACCCTCTTCTGACCTCTGCGGCATTGCACGACACGGGTGCACAAACTTGCATGCAGACAGTACATTCATACACATACAGAAATAAATAAAATTAATAATAAAATTTTTTTTTAAAAAGATAGTTCATGTCATGACCATGAGACTGAAAACAGAGTAGGAATGGACCTAACAAATATCAAATTCAAGGTACTAGTATATAACTTGTTGAATGTATGCAGTGGCATGTTTTTGAGTGGATCCCAGGTAAGGATATGTTGTATTTTAACAGAAATACCTGTTACTAAGATAAATTTGGACTTGGAGAGAAAGAATTAAAATTAACTTTCAGGATGGAATTTTTACTGGTCTTTAATACTTTGAAAAGCAGCTGGTATTGTAAGGGACTGAATCCATGTTAAGCAGACAGGACCACTAATGAGTAAGAAAATTTACATACTTCTTACTTTTCTTGGTCTCAGACAAAGGCTTCCCACTGGCCAGCAGGACCCTTTCCATCTGACTGGTTCAGACCTAGACATATCTAACTCTGCTTGGAGCTAACTTATGGGCTCTAGTTTTTGTTTTCGTTTTTTTAAGTCAATGAATCCAGAATTAGAGGAGGGGGACTGGCCCCTTTTTATGTGCAAAAGCACATAAAAGACCCAAGCATTACAGAAGGGTTTGGATTTTTTGGTTGCTGGGTCCCCTCTTCACTGGCAGAAAGCTTTATGTCTGTGCATTTGTATGGGTGTGTCATCATATTTAATAAAATTCATTACATGTTATAGCTTTCTGCTGTTTGAGAACGTTTACCTGCCTTTTAATTTTTTAATTGCAAAGAAAACAAACCCAATCAAGACTCTTAGATGGTAGCAATATGTAAGAAATAGATCACATATTGAATGAAGAAAAAAAATAAATGACAGATGATATCTTGGGGCTGGAGATATGGGTCAGGGGATAAGAGCACTGACTGCTTTTGCAGAGGACTGGGGTTTGAATCCCAGCACCCACAACCGTCCCTAACTTCAGTTCCTGGAAATCCTACTATAAAGATGCCAACAGACTCCTAAAATGGCAGTGCAGCTACCAATACTGTATAATGGTGAGTCCAGGCTTAGCCTGGTCACATTCCTTGGCCTATTAGGAGACCAACCAATCACAGGCTAAGCCACCTAGCCTACAATTACCCAAGCTCCTACCTTCCTATACAGTCTGCCTGACCTCTGCTACTAGTTACTGCTCTCTCTTTGATCCCAGCTGAGCAGCCCAGAAGTCTATTCCCAATAAACTGGTGTCCCTCATGGAGTTGTCTTAGTTGATGGTCTTTGCTGTGCTCCCTTTTCATACAGTTGGTGCCAAGAACCAGAGAGGGATACCTAAGTCTGTGAAGACCTGGTCCTTCCTGCCCAACCCAAACTTCTGACCTCCTGTGACAAGGACCATCTCTGCCTCTTCTGGCTCCTACCATGTACCACATCTGGCCCAAAATTCTGAGTCCATCTTTTCAGCTGCTTTCCTTTGTCCAGGAAAGTGCTCCCCTCTGGGAGCTGCCAATCTATTTCTCTGCCTTCTTCCTCCCTCTCCCCCACCCCTTTCTGACTCATGTTTTCCCTCCTTTCCCTCCCCTCCTGCACGAAGTTCTTCCCCTCACTCTGGAAATGTTTGCTTTGGTCTTAGGTTGTCCTGGTCAGCCAAACATCTCCAGACCTGTGTCTGTTTGCCCCTCACTTGTCCTTGGGACACCATGTCTTGTGACTCAGGCATCCTCTCACTCAAGATTGGCAGCATAACCTGGATGCCTCTCATGGACGCAACTTCTCTGGAAAGACCTCACATTCGCCTTCTTCATCCTGGGTTCTGAAGGGTTTCTACCTCATTCTCTGATGGTCTGAGGATTAAAGTGTCTCTTTTCCCCTCCCTACTAATCTGTCTCTCTTTTTCTCTCCTACCTCCGGAGAGAAAATTCAGGAGGTAGAATTCTCTCTCCTCTTGCCCTCGGGGATGCTACCAAGTCTTGCCTGCAGCATGGCTTGGCTTCAATATAAACTTGATAAATTTTCACAGAGATCCTGCCCACTTCTGCCACAACACAGGCAACATAGTCCAAACACTCCCTAACTCTTGTTCACTTGTTCTAATTCTTCTCTGCCTTTGCTTCATCCCACTTTTGCTGCCAGCAAAAACGCATGCAAGGTTGCTTTCTAGATCCAGCCACAGACATGTTCCTTTCTGTACGTCTGCCCACTTTTAGAATTCAGAAAAAGTTAATATCTCCTTTTCTTCTTTATATCCCTTCACAAAAGCTGCTTTCTGTAATGCTTTGGGCTACCCTCACCTCTTCTATATCCTACCTATCTCTAAACCTTTCTTTTCCCTGCCAGTGTACCTTGTGTCTGACCTCCATGCCAGATCTAAATCTGCATGGCCTCCTCACTTCTCCTTTCCATTCTTCTCAAGGCACCTGCTGAGATTCCCAGCTTGTCCACCCTGAAAATTTTCCCTTACATTCTAATGAAAGCTTCTGTTTGGAGTCATTCTTAAATTCTTTTCTATGAATGAGACTGTGAACCCTCTAAAGGATGCACTTTCTCCACATATCATCTTGGCAACCACAAATAGATCCCCAAATTCTAATGACTTCTTTATTTGATGGCCATGCAGACATTTTCCAAGGTGCTCTAGTTCTGATGGCTAATCTGGTGAGCTCTTATCTATCTTGCTGTGCTGCCTTCATGCATTTGAGGCTATAAACGACTAATATTTCAAACTAAAGAAACAAGGTTTTAAAAGTCCATTTCTTTATTGGACATTTTGTCATGTTTTGCTGTTTTTTTTGGGGGGGTGGTATTTGTATGTTTGATTGATTTTTCCTCCACAATAAGCTCTTTCCATGGGTAGAGGGAAAGAAAACAGACTGAGGGAACTGGAATTTGAATCTCAGGCCTTTGGGCAATAAGCAGACAGTGCTTAGACCATGTGGTTCCCAAGGTAGCTGCTTTCCTAACTGAATGCAAGCATTTTAAATTTCAGTGATCAAGGAGAGTCACATTCCATTCTTGGGCAAGGCATGTGCTTCCAGAGCTGTAGCCCAAAGATGTGTGTGTGTGTGTGTGTGTGTGTGTGTGTGTGTGTGTGTGTGTGTGTTCCTTTGGGCTTGTATCTAGACATGAAGAGATCCAGAGGACATTGCTGTACTTTCGTAGCTGCACCACAGGTGAATGACATGGATTCCCTTCCCTGGGCTCAGACCATGCATTCCTTTGCTTTGCTTACCTATATCAGGGTCTATATAACTGAGAGTAATATTTCCTGTTATATCAAGTCTAACATAATTTGGATGCTGTTATAAAAGTCAAAGAGTTGTTGTAGACATTTAATCTGTGTGATATATGAATCCCACAGTGCTTGTATTCTGGTGAGAGATTGCCTTACTTTATCATGGAGCTGAGCTCATTGAGGTACCCCTGTGGATTTCTGGCTAGTGACCTCACCAAGATGGAGTCAAACATGTGATATGGTCTCCATCTTGGTTGCTGACATTATAGAGACAGCCATGTGGCTTGGTTGCCATCTCGGACAGTAACATTTTCAAAATGGCTATGACCTGTGTGTTCTTGCCACCATCTTAATGGATACATTGCAACACCCAGGAATTCACTGATACTAATGAATTCTAGGGTTCCCTGGACTTCATGCATTTAATCATATGTCTTAATCCTCTTGAAAATTATTTTTTTCTTTTGGTTTTCATCTTGGATTCTTAATGCAATCATAGAAAAGCAAGAGTTTCCAATAGTCTCTATTGTACTGCAATAAGTTCAATGCATTTCTATATCATACTACAGAAGTAATGCCATGTCTCCACAATGAGAATTTAAATTTTAACATTATTTTCACCTGTTTCTAAATGGGATTATTCCAACTTCTTGTCAATATTCCACCTTCCATATAATGATGATTATTCCATATCTTTTAAAAGTTTTCAGGACAAAATTTATGAGATGTGACAGTGAACCAGATGATCTTAATTCCCTCAGGTTCTTCTACAATTACCTGCCAGACTTTCCCTCACCTTCATATTTCTGACTGATGTCTCAGCCTTTTGAAAATACAGTTTTTGGTCGATGTCCTTATCCAGATGGAAGTAGCTGAAGAAAGACCATAGTTGCCTTAATAGGCAATTAATATATCAACAAAAATGCTGTAATATAAGTTTGTAGTCAGACTCCTAAAATGACAGAACAGCTCCAAATATTCTAAAATGGCTGTCCAAGCTTACACTGGGCAAGTTGCTCTGACTCTCATGAGACCAAGTAATCATAGGCTAAGCCACACAGCCTAAGTCATGAAATTTTTCCAAGCCCCTAACTTCCTATAAAGGCTGCCTGACTTCTGCTACTGGTTGCCGCTTTCTCTTTGATCCCAGCAAGATCAGCCCAGAAGCTCATTTCTATGATAAACTGCTGTTCTCCATGGAGTTTTCTTGCTGGAAGTTCTTTGCCGCATCCTCTTTCCATATGCTTACACCCTCTTCTGACCTTTGTGGATGTTGAATGACACAGGTGCACTTATATGCATGCAGGTATTACACTCATGCACATAAAATAAAATAATAAAATTAAAAAAGAATTTTCTCTAAATAGTGCTAGTTTTATGGTAATTTAGAGACATGGGGTTTTATTTATTCGTTTATTTATTTTGGATAGGACTTGCTATGTAAACCAAACTGGCCTCCAACTCAAAGAGATTCACTGGCCTCTGCCTTCCTGGAGCTGGAAGTAAAGACCTAAGCAGCCACAGGAGTACATTACAACTTTCATTTTGAAATAAATTTAAATTAAAAATTTATGATATGTATATATTTTTAGTGAGTTCTTAATCAACTATAGATCCCCACCCCTATCCGTGCATCCACAACCAACCCACTGCTGAACACCTTGCATTGGACCATACATGTTAAGTCCTATCCAGTCAAGCATTTGTACCCAGATAGCCTTTGGTGCAAGTTCATCCACTGAAGCTTGGTCAGACTACACAACAGATAGAAGCTACAGCAGAGTTCCACAACAGAGAATATAAATCTGAGAGATTTCCAGTCTTATGTGATATATCTACAGTGGAACTTCTACAACTAAGGTTTATGTACATATTTTTTATTTTGGGTGTATGTCTTCTATGGAAACAAATAATGACCAATGAATAGCACAAGAAAATATTGAAAGGATGGTATCATAGAAATCTGGAAAAGATCATTGTTCAGGGAAAAGTTGGCATTATCTCTAATTATTAGGAATAGCAGGATGAGGGCTTTGCTTCTCCATTTGATTTTCTGAAATGGATTTGGGGATCATTTTCAGAGCAAGTTTGGTGGAAAATGCAGATATAATAATGGAGGGTATATTCTTATGCTTGAAAAGTAGGTGAGAAATAAGAAGGTGGGGAGATCCTTATTTCCAATATTCTAGACATGATGCTGCCTAGGGTATTTTCCTGAGTAGATTTCTTCAGTGGGTAAAATTTCTAAGATGAGAACTTTTCATCATAGTGCATAGCCAAGGTGAATCAAAGCAAATGTAACACTCTGTATAGCACATATAAAAAGACTCCTTGGTGAGAGGATGAGGTCCATATGTCTCTACCCTTGAAGAGTTAGTGCTTTTATATTCTACAGTGTGAGAGGTGGGGCAGGGGTGGGATCCTCTTTCCCACTTTAGATTGGGCACCACAGGATGTGTGTTGATAATTATTCACTCAGTGAGTGCAAAGCAAGGGGAGAGAAGCTTGAAATTCTCCCCAGAGAGAGAATGTTGAATGAGCAGCCCACCAAAAGGACCAACTTTGCATGAAGAACCCAGAAGCAAGACATCTGGAATGCCAGCTGCACCTGGGCTGGGGCCTCCTTCTCTGACTGTTTGACTCGTTTACAATTATGAATCTGACATTCTTCTTCAGATATAAAAGAAAAAATAAAACAAGATACGAAAGTAAGAAATGGTTTTGCTTAGGCAAGTGCTATCATAAAGAAAATCTTTGTGATTAAATTCCCTCTGAAATAAAACACTAAATGAGAAACACTTGAAGATACTAGACAAAAGGAGGGTTGGTTATTTTTTTTTGTTTGTTTGTTTGTTTGGTTTTTTTTTTCTTTTTTTGCCTCCCAGGCAAAAAATCAGAATCAGAAGTCAGGATATCAGAAGTCGGGATACTGCTGAGGAAATTCAAAGATAATCCTCTATGATGGATTATAAAATTTTCTCTCTCTCTCTCTCTCTCTCTCTCTCTCTCTCTCTCTCTCTCTCTCTCTCTTTCTTGATAAAGAGGTAAAATTCTGTATGGTCACTTAGGCCTAAATAAGTAAATTGGCTGGTAAATGGGAGGATTCTCAGAAGGTTGAGTGTCTGTTTGAACTATGAAAGGGCTGGGTTTTTGCATGTGAAAAGCTAGAGAACATATAAGGAATATTTGAATGAGAATTGTCTCTTTAGGCATGAAAGATGCAAGAGTGAGGAGTCATTGATTCTGCTACTCTGGTTTCATAGGCACAGGGAGGCCAGGCTGTATATGACAGGGAAGTCCTTGTGGAAAGAATGTCCTGCGAGACCAAGAGGCCCTAGGAGTCCTTTGTGTGAATCTAGGAAGATGAAGTCTGGTTGGTAAGTGGGACCCATGTAACACAAATGTGTAACTCTAAGCTCAAACAGGATAAGAGGTCATTTATTCTAGAGCTAAATATGAGTGACTGTGGCCCGAGAACACAGATACAGGTTATCCCAAATTCCATATTCTAACTTGGTATCAGTTTTATGAAGTTTTATACTAACAGAACAAACAAAAGACATAAATCAAGGCACTTTTCAAATATATGTATGCAGAGATTAAGTAGGCAGTTACACCACAAGAAAAATCTCAGCTACAGGTCTCAGATGCTATCTGATGATGTGTAGTTGGGATTTTAGTTGGTAGAAGTTGGTGGTCTGCTAAGTTAACATGTTCCAAAAGATTTTTATCTGTTAGTCACAAGATATTAAGTCAGAAACCAAGGTGGACAAGGGGTGGCTATTTAGGGGGTTAAAGATGGCTCAAAATAGGCTCTGGGCATGCAACATTCTAATCCTCTCCAGCATCAGTGAAGTTCTAATCAGTTGATAAACTTTTGCAGAGAGTTCAGTTTCAAGCTTCAGTTTTCCTGGAAACTTTTATTCACGGGCCATGATGTTGGAGGTGCCAGAGCTGTGAGACATCTGGCAAGGAGCAAGTAAACAAGGGATGGTTCTAGCCCCAAAGACAGATGCATCCTGCAGACGCCAAAGCTGGAGGGGCATGAACCACCATCTAAATAAAGCCTTGGGAATGGAAATCCCACATACTGGGCTTGGGTTTAGTGTTTGGCCTTCTGGCTTTTGGTCCTGTTTTGGTCCAGTATTTCCTCAATATCCATGCCTCAATGTGTACTGGATTTGGTTATATGTTGGAATTATGTGATTTACTTTTTTGATTGTGCATGGATTTACAGTTAAGAGATTATACTGAGTATCCAAAGATACTTTGGGCTCTGGCATTTTGAATGATATTGAGATTATTACAGACTATGACAAAATTCAAGCTGGACTACATGTGTTATTCATTATGATAGAGTCATGAAACTATGGCATCTGCCAGTTTGAATGCACTGTCCACATTGGCCCAAGTACTTGAATACAGGGCCCCAGTTGGTGATGTTATTTGGGTAGGTGTAGATGTGGCCTCCCTGGAGGAAGCAGATCAGTGGGGGCAGGCTTGAAAGATTCTAGCCATACTTTATTCTCTCTCTCTCTCTCTCTCTCTCTCTCTCTCTCTCTCTCTCTCTTCCTCCCTCCCTCCCTCCCTACCTACCTCTTTAAAGATCCAAGGGCTCAGCTTTCTGCTCTGGCTGCCTCCTGCCTTACCTCCCATTCCATAGTAGATTCTTTTCCCTTTGGATCCTTAAGCCCAATAAACTCTTCCTTCTATAGTTCGCCTTGGTCATGGTATTTTATCACAGAAGCAAAAAAGTAACAAACATAAATATGGTGAATACATAAATCATCAGACTTGTCAGAAATTGTCTGAGAAAGAGATGACACAACTACCAGACATGTATTTTAATAATGAAATTACCCATCAGAGATCAAAGTTATCCCGGGGCAGGGGGTGAGGGAGATTGACTATGGTTTCCTCTCTTTAGTAAAAGTAATTCGGTGTACTCCAGGCAGAAAGAAAAGTATTTCAGGGTGGAATTTGATGTATATTAGCCTACACTTTTTTTTCATCAGATTTCTTGAAATACATGTGAGGACAAAACTGTGCTAGTGAAAATGAAACACCAGTTTCTTTTAAAACATCTAGGAGATATTTGGGAACAAGAGTCATAGAACTGACATCTTCCAAAGAAAATAGAATACCAAAAAGAGAGAGAAATAATTTATCCATTTCCTATGTGGATAAGAAAATTTAACCTCCCAATAGTATAGAACTATTGGGACATAATAATAGGGAAGGGAATAGTGAAAGTGGAAAAGCAAAGGAAGATGGGATTGGAAACACTACTGAGGTAATAGGTAATAATAAAAATAACACTTATGACTCAGTTTCTCAATTATATATCAAAAACCAAGTGAACATTCTAAACATAGCCCTTTTGCTATTATCAAATTAAAGAAGAGATTTGATTGTTCCATTGCAAATTAAAGGAAAAATTGTACTATTGTGATAATTTAAAAAGATAAAATAAGGGGTTAGAGAGATTTCTCAGTGGTTAAGGAACTGGGTGCTCTTATGGCATACCGAAGTTCAGTTCTTAGCACCCACATGGTACACAACAGCATTATTTAACCCAAGTTCCAGAGATCCAAAGTTCTCTTCTGGCCCACGTGGGGTTTGCACTCATGTAGAGCACATACTTATGTGCAGGCAAAGGACTCGTACCCACAAGATAAATATAAATACTTCAAGGATGTTTGATGGTACATGTCTTTAATACCAGAACTGGGAAGGCAGACACAGGTGGATTTTCTGTGGAATCAAGACCATCCTGGTCGACATAAAATGTTCCAGGCCATTGGGGGCAATAGAGAGACCCTATCTCTAAAACCCAAAATAAATAATTAAAGAAAGTAAGTAAATAAATGAAAAATATTTTAAAGTTAAAAAATACATTTAAATGAATCAAAAACATAATACTTCTTATAAACTTTGGCTTACTGAACACAAAACTCAGATTTCCACAGTTTTATCTCAAAATGATCATAAGTGCCCTCTCTCAAACCAAATGACCCCACAACTATCTCTCACTGTCTTTATTACTATGTTCACCATATGCTGTCTTTCCTCTTGTACTCTTCCTTTATCCCATGAGAACATGTACATATTATAAACAAAACCTAGGCACTACAGGGGAAGTATTGAACTGTGCTGATCAAAACACAGCAGATAACAATGTTTATGCTTTGTACAATTGTATCACTACATATGACACATGAGACAATATTATGCCTATGTCATATTTGAAAGATATTTTAGATGACACATGATCATGTCACACATAATTATGTGAATGATATATATCTAGAAATAAATGATTTCTTAATGCTGAGTTTTTTCTTACTCTGACCTAAAAGCCACATTGAAACTATTTCTTTTTAACCTCTTTCATTTAAATAAGATACTGAATCTATTTTTTATATCTTTGTTCAGAGGCTACAGTTATTATTACCCTTAATTACTTCCCTGTGTGGCTTTAAATTGAAATTGCCTCTGTAATTACTTTCTCCTGAAATTTCTATGGTAAAGTTCAGCAGTTAAATGTGAATGGCTTTTAAATGAAGACATTTGGCTGGGCTGTAAGCTGGTTTATTTATATCTAATCACCAAGCAGGTAATACAATTTTAGTTTGGGAAAGTTTAAATATTTAAAATAAGCCTATCATCTCTTTTATTCACTTATTTATGATTTGAGAAATTAATTCTAAAAAAAAATATTGTTAGGGAATGCTTGATTCTGTGAGATAGTCTGTTACCATAGTAATTCCCTTAATTTAAAGTAATTGATAAAAATTTTTTAATGAAGTAGATAATTATGTTTGCATATAGTTCTCTGAGACATAAATAGCTAAAACTTAGAATTGTCCTTCATCATAATAGACATTATGAAATCTCCTTGCACATTTTCATTGAAATGAGGCACAAGGAGCATGCTGCCACAAGGACATGGGATTTGGAAGAGGCACAAAGACACATAGAGACAACACAATTCACAGTGAGCAAAGAGAAACTCTTCCTAAAGTCAGGGCATAGACAACCTATCAAGTAACTGTTTTCCATAGAACCTTTTCAATTAAAAACAATATATTGTCTATATGGCCAGGTGAAGTTGCTCAGCCCACTCACTCTCCTTCTGTCCCTTACATTACCTTCAGACTGTAAACATAAATAATAGGCTCACTCCAGGTTCCTTTGTCACATGCTGTCAGGTAGAACCAGTTTTATCGTAGACCATGAGTACTTTATGAAGTTCAATTTTATTTTACCTATCAATATCAGTCAAAACTAAATTTTTACTAATAGATTTTTTTCTTTCACTTATTAAAAGACATTCCAGGAAATATCTAAGAATACATCGTATCAGGAAGGTAGGTAATAGCAAATGGAAAAAAAAAATTAATACTATTTCAGATGTTGTAACATCCTTATTATTAGGGTGTAAAGAATCTAACTGCTTGATGAATTTCCCAATCAATTCCAAATATTTTATGAAACAGTCACAAAGATTGAATATGAAATTAGGTAGTTAACGGCCACAAAGAAGCATAAGCATATCTCAAGGCAAAAGTCTCTAGATTTGCAACATTCATTCAATACTCGACTTTGGAGTTCCAAACACTCCCTAGTTCAGTAGTGCATTCAGCTCCCACACAGTTTCTTTAGAGACTATCATAAGCTCACAATGGTCAATGATAAAAGCCACCTAAAGTCCAGATTCCCTAACATACCCAATATACTGTCCATACTGATTGCAATTTACTTCTGCATGGACATTGATATATAGCTCTAGCATGAAGCATTTTTGGTAAACATAATAATAGCTAGTGTTTGTTTATTAAAATGTACTACTCAAGCCGTTGAAACACTACTTTAAATCAAACTAAACTATTAACACACTAATTGTGCTGGATAGCTTTACGGTCAACTTGACACACCTGATTTGAGGGAGCCAAAGTTGGGGAATTGCCTCCATTAGACTGGACTGTGCTCATGACTGTGGAGTATTTTCTTGATTGTTCAGTGATGTGCAAGGGCCCAGCCCACTGTGGTAGTGCCATCACTGAGCAGGTTGTTGTGTATTATATAAGAAAGCAGGAGGAGCATGGGCCAGGGCAGCAAGCCAGTAAGAAACATTCCTCCAGGGACTGTGCTTCAGTTCCTGCCCTAAGTTTCTATATTGGGCTCCCTCACTGATGAACTGTGACCAGGGAGATGTGAGACAAATAAACCCTTTCCTCCCCAAATTGGTTTTGGTCAGAGTATTTTGTCACAGCAATTGAAAGACAAACTAAAACAGTATTCTTAGGAAATATTTTTATTTTCAATATGATTTGTAAAAATATCATTTTTAAAGTTTAATCATTTTAGAAGGATCAGATATTCTGAAGGTATGTAGTAAAAGTAATGTGAATAGTAGAGCTTACATTGAAGAAGACAATCAATCCTAAGAACAAACCCCAATATAAAGTTCATAAGTAAGCAGTGTATATAAAAATCCAACTTTTTATTTGTAAAGAATTAATGGAATGTATATAAATAACTGTGAATAATCTATAAATGAGAAAAATAATAAGAATGTATTTCTGTCACAGATCATGAACCAAATAAACCTTTCTATATTGATGTCTCTGTTACTTCACTTAGTATAACCATTTCTAGTTCCATCTATTTACTTGTAAATTTCATGATTTTGGCTTGAAACAGTTGTAGACAAGGTGTGGCTAATTATGGGGTTAAAGATATCCCCAGATAATTTGTGAACAGCTCTGAATCTACAAAAATCCAAACTGCCCACGGTCATTGAACAGCTAAGCATTTGGTCAGCCTTGCAGGAAATTAAGCTCAGGATGCAGGAGTTTATTTTTCAAGGAATCTTTCACATATGTGTTCAGGTCCTTATTCCATATTCTCATTCAGTCATTTGTTTCCTTATTTCTTTTTCTGACTACTTTGTATATTCTGGATATTAATTCTCTGTTGGATATATAACAGGTGAAGATTTTCTCATACTCGATGAGTTTCCTAAGCTTTTTATTTTAACTTCGCCTCCCCAACTGATTGTTGACCTTGATGTCTGAGCAACTGATAACCAATTTAGAAAGTCTTTTCCTACACCTATAGGTAGGATACTGCCTGTTTCCTTCTCACAGTTTCATAGTTTCAGGTTTCATATTGGTCTTTGAGCAATTTGGAGTTGACTTTTTGTAGGGTGAAAACTAAGGACACTTTAACTTTGGAGAGAAGAGGGAAACTGGAGAGAGAGGGAGAGAGAGAGAGAGAGAATAAAGTTTAAGTGGTATGAAAAATCAAAGGGAAATGTATTAATTATATCACCCCCCAAATACACATACAGTATCTGAACATGACTGCATGGGTATAGACAAAGTCTATATAACAAGAAACATAGTACCAGACAGGAGAAACATCCCTTTACCTAAGGGATGGTAAAAACTCCACCAGAAAACTCCTATAAACTATAAATAGTTTCAGTAAAGTGACAGGATAAAAAATTAACCTAGAAAAATTAGTAGCCTATCTTTATCCCAACAACAAGCAACTGAAGAAGGAAATAAGGAGACCTTCCCACTCACAATAGCCTCAAAAACAATAAAATACCTAGGATCAAACCTAACCAAAAACACTAAAGATCTCTACAACACAAATTTTAAACACCTGAAGAAAGAGAGGGAAGAAGATATCAGAAGATGGAAAGACTTCACATGCTTATGGATTGGAAAAAATTAATATAGTAAAAATGTCCATTCTACCCAAATTAATATACAGATTCAATGCAATTCCAATTAAAATCCCCAAAAGTTTCTTCACAGACTTGGAGAAAAAAATCCTTAAATTCATACGGAAAAACAAAAGACCCCAAATACCAATGCAACCCTGAGCGAAAAGAGCAATAGAGGGGGGATCATTATACCAAACATCAAACTATATTACAGGGCTATAGTCGTAAAAATAGCCTGGTCCTGGCACAGAAAGAGACCTGTAGACCAATGGAATAAAATTGAAGATCTAAACTTGAGCTCATACAATTTCAGCCACCTCATATTTGACGAAGGGACCAAGTAGACACAATGGAGGAAAGACATCATCTTCAGCAAATGGTGTTGGCAAAACTTGATCACCACTTTTAGAAGAATAAAATAAAATCCCTACCTCTCACCCTGTACAAAAATCAACTCCAAATGGATCAAAGACCTCGGTGTGAAACCTGAAATTCTGAAGGTGATAGAAGAAAACATTGGCAGCAACCTACAAGACATAGACTTAGGAAAAGACTTTCTAAATCAGACAGCAGCTGCACAGGAAATAAGGTTGACAGGTTACAAGTGGGACCTCATCAAACTCAAAAGCTTCTGTACAGCAAAAGAAACAATCAGTGACGTGAAGAGAAAATCCACAGAGTGGGTGGAAACCTTCACCGCTATACATCTGACAGAGCAATAACATCCAGAATACATAAATGACTCAAAACACAAAGAAGTAAAAAAAAAAAAAAATGACCCACTCAAGTGATGGAGTAAGGAGGTGAACAGAGACTTCACAATTGAGGAAGTAAAAATGGCTGAGAAACATCTTAAAAAGTATTCAGCATTAATAATTAAGGAAATGCAAATTAAAACCACTCTCAGATATCATCTCACTCCAATAAGGCTGGCTAGGATCAAGAAAACAAATGATCCCAAATGCTGGAGAGGTTGTGGGGAAAGGGGAACACTCATCCACTGCTGGTGGGACTGTAAACTCATATAACCACTATGGAAAGCAGTGTGGAAAACCCTTAAAAGACTGAAAATGAGCCTACCGTCTGACCCAGCCATACCACTCCTGAGTATATACCCACAAGACTCATCCTACCACAGAGATAAATGCAAGTCCATGTTTATTGCAGCTCTCTTTACAATAGCAAAGAGTTGAAACCAACCCATGTGCCACACAACCAACAACTGGAGAGAGAAAATATAGTACATCTACACAATGGAGTTCTATGCATAAGCAAAGAAAGATGACATCATGAACTTTGCAGGTAAATGGATGGAACTAGAAGATATTATGCTAAATAAGGTAACATAGTCCCAGAAAAAACAAATGATGAATGGTATCCCTCGTTTGTGGATGCTAGTATCAAGTAAGGCAAACTGAGTAACATTAATGTTATATTTTTCTTTATCTAAAAGCTACTGTGCTCTTAGAATATCAATCCCTTATTGGGCTCTAGAATTAACCTACTACTTATTTTCAGGCTTTATAATTTTGGCACAAGGGTGAACGATATGTTTTCATATTTTAGAGCAATATAAAATTAAAAGAGAAAAATGTGAATCCCAAAATATGATTTGGAAATAACATACAGTTTATTTTCAAATGACATTATTTTAGTACATGTGTGACATACATAAATGCATATGTTGAAATAATATGGATTGGAGGGAACAACAGCAACAAAAGAACTGGGGCAGGGAACTGATTGAACCAGTTGAGTTCTTCCCCGCCCCCGCCCAAATAATCTTTTGCTTTGAAAAACTTTGAAAAGACTCAGAAGGGGAAACAGGACATATATGGCAGACTGCATGAGCTTGGGAGGGGAGGGCATGAAGGGATTCTGGATTGAACTGAGAAGTAATATATAAATGCACAAAACTTCAATAAAAGATTTTAAAAAATAATTCTTAGAATCGTTAAAATATAAATTAGGAAAATGCGTTACTATATAATTGTCAATAAAAACTCGATTTTTGTTAAAAAAGAGCTGATTTGTTAAATATTTGGAACAATGCATGTTCTTGCAGGACCATTTCATTTCAGGAATTCCGTTAAACTTGTCTGTTGGATCACAAAAAATAGAAAAACCAGAGGGAAACGTATTAGTTACCTCACCCTCCAAAATACACATACAGTATCTGAACATGAGTGCATGGGTATAGACAAAGGATATATAACAAGAAACAGCACCAGGCAGGAGAAACCTCCCTTGGGCTTGTTAGCATGGGTGGTCCAAAAGATTCCTAAAATAATACCTATGGTCACAACCTTTGGTAACCTCACAGAACATGAAGGTAAGATCTACTGCAGAAAACATAACACATAACTTGGAACAACTGAAGTGACCTGGAAACCTCTTGGGTGAAGACTAGCTCTCAAAGTTTGAGAGGATAATATGCAAGCTGCTGAGGACGAAAATCAATCAATGGTCTAAAACACAATGACTATCCCTATTAGTATGGTAGTGACATTTTTATTTAGGGAATGATCAACAGCTATTTAATTAGACTTAAAGCATTATCAATGGGAGGGAACTCATGGGTGGCACTATAAACACAACCAAATACACATGGATGGAGAGGTCATAGGTCTTAGGGAAAACTCTCTCTCTGACTTATCTCTAGACAAATAAAATTTCCTACTGTATAATAAGTATGGATCCTATTATTTAGAGACAAATATACCATACAGCACTCATGAAAAAAATTTTTTGCAACAAATGTAGGCTATTACAGTTTCAAAAATGTTCACACAGAGAGAATATATGCATGAGAGATGCCCAATCAAAAGAGACACAAGTACAAAGAAGCTTCTACAGTTAAGGCTTATGGAACATAGCAAAGCATGAGATATCGAGAATACCAATACAGCCCTCAAATCTCAGAAGAGAAGTGTCCTCATTCAACAGTGTGATGCATACAGAAGTCGAAAACTGGCAAAGGTATAGAGAACCAGAGACTAAAGAGTATGCATCTCTGGATAGGATTCTGATATTAAACCTCACCCATCCAGGGTTCAGAGACCATTGGGAAAGAAGAGCAGAAAGATTGTAATGCCCAAGTTTTGTGCATGAT
>VZQC01013591.1:7456158-7626269 GCA_009823505.1 Rhizomys pruinosus
AGATACCTATATTACATAAACACTTCATCAGAATATTTAAAATATACCTGAACTTTTCAAGGATAGAGTTTATTCTTGGATGTTTACTATTCTATACCAGTGTCCCCATCAGAATGACTAAATTTGACATGGTTTCTGACTTCTGGGTAGTGGACTTTGCCTCTACTCTTATTGAGTATTCTTCGCAACATCTACCAGAAACCTTCACTCAGAGACAATGAGATTGTCTTGAACATAGGGTATATTGAATAAAGTTATTTAACACAAGCTCTATCAGTGCAGCATTTTGAATTCCGTTGACATTAGGGACAAAGTAATAGCACTGGCAAGCATATATATGACAAGCCGAGATTACTTACTCTTAGATGTGTGTTTCTTCTCTGCATTATTCTTTTACCAAGTTGTAGTTAGTAGATGTTGACAAATAAAACAAACAAAATCTGCAAAGCAATAGGAATGTGCAGGAAGCCTTGTCTGAGTGTGTTTCTGTGTCTATGTGATCTTATGCTTGCCTTTTCCCAGGCAGTGTGGCTGTGGAATAAAGGGTAGTAATGAAAATATAAAGAAAAATACATGGAAGGAGGGAAGGGTCTAAATGGTGTCCCAAGAAGAGCAAGAGAGGATAAAGGGAGAACAAAGTGTCAACCTCCTCCTGTTCTCTCCCACATATGGAATCAAAATATGTAATCAGAAGAACTATTGTTATGGTAGGAAGGGCCCAGCAAGAAGGGAGGAGACTAAGAAACGCTATTGAAAGTGAATATTGGTAAAATGATACTCATTTTAAAATAAGCCATAATGAAGCCCAATATGCAGACTAAAACAATAATCACAGTGATAATAACAAACCTTATAACAAATGCTTTCTTTGTGATGTTATGTCATTGCAAACGTACAGGCAATGATCTGACCAAACACTACACAAGCCCTCAGATGGACTCATGATTACTGAAATGTGCAGTAATTGTGATCTATGGAAGAGCAACTTCTTGAAACAAGCCATGCACTTTATGACTAACATAAAGCATACCAATTTGCATAGAAAGGTATTATTGTATTAATCTATAACTCCCTCAGAAATACACCAGATATGTGTATTATGGGATTAATCTAGCAATTTTCCAATAATATTTAAAATAAAGTTACCCTAAATAATAACTAAATGCAAATTTTCTCCTATCTGTAAACCAAACGATGATAATGAGGACTAGTGATTACCTAATGTACAAGTGATTAATCCTGAAATCCCAACTGCCAGGCTGCACTTTAATGAGAGTTGGGAGGATTCAATTTCTGTAAATTTCATCTAATAAATACTTTTTGCACTTGCCTCTTTTTTCCAATTGCTAAATAATCTACACAGTTTTTTTATTTTTATTTTATTTTTTTGTATGTGTATGAGTGTACTGTCTGCATGTAGGTTTGTGCACCTGTGTCTTGCAATGCCACAGAGGTCAGAAGAGGGTCTCAATTCCCCTGGAACTGGAGTTCTCCTGGAATTGGAGTTACAGACGATTCTTAGCCACCATGTGGGTGCTGGGAATCGAACCCAGATCCTCTGCAAGAGCAGTAGGTGCTCTTAACCGCTAGGCTATCTCTCCAGCCCCTAATCTACACATTTTTGCAGATTTAATAAAAATACTATTATAACATTTTCCAATTCCAAAGAAATTGGCTGACTTTCCCAGAAAAAAAATTATAAATTATTTAAAAAGGGTCCATTTCTGATAGCAATATAAATATTACCACTACAACTTGTTATCCAAAATTGTATCATCAATAAATTTAATTAACAACCTCAATTTTAGCAAAAACATATGAAAAATTAATTCCGTGTTAAGCATGTCTACCCAAAATGTATTGGTTGTAAGTTTTCAATATATCTTGGAATAAAGAGTTCTCTAAGAAGTAAATCCATTCTCATCCTTTCAAAAAAATAATTTCTGATTGTAGGATGAGGTGGAGAGTGTTAGCATTTCAGAGCTCAGGGATGTTATGCTGGGTGTTACCCAACAGACAGAGGAGAATTTAGAAGGCTGTTGTTGGGTGGACTCTGATCTGTGCAAGTTTATGATGTATTAAAATAGCAGAATATTTTTTCTAAAGTTTGTATTCCTCCTTCTAAATTAAAAGACTTTCCATATGACAGATCTTTCCTATGTTAGAAGCGAGCTAAGTCTTCCCCAGATTCTCAGCAAAAGCCATCTTCTAGAGAATGTATGATAAAAATAGGTCCTAAGAAGTAGAATCTGTACCTTCATAGTTCTGTCTAAGAATTAACTGTCCACACACAGAATCCATGACGTTTTTCATTAATTGCATGAAAAATTTCCATGGATTACAGTTCAAATTGTGTCTATCCATTGGCAAACTCTAATCCTTTCTTAAATGTATATAATGTGTCAGATCATCTATTACCAATCAATCTCCCTTAGTTGACATTTATTTATGCTCCTAATATTTGACTCAGCATTGTAATCATAAAAGTGTTGTACTATATTAATTTATAAGATATTTTACTGTTTTATGACCTTAAAGTATGATGACTTACATATGTGTCTCAGTATCCTACCAGGCCAAATGGTCAGGCTGCAGCAATCCTCCTCAATCACCATTGTTAAAAATAGGATTTACAGGTAGAAGAGAAAGCAACCAACCTTGAGAGTCCACATTGACCTATATATTACAGCCAGTGATGGGTGCCCAACAGGACTGACAGATGAGACTCTGTGGCAGTCACACCAGTCCAGCAGCAGGACTGTTTTAGTATGCTTGTATTCTGAAATAGAGTCTAGGGCCAGGGTGGACTGACTTGTAAGGGCTTAGGGACAGCATTGTTCCAGAAGAGTCTCTTTTGGTGGAAAGTCTTGTTTGCAGAACAGGAATCATGTACAACTGAGAGATTTTATGGGACTCCCCTTTATTATAGACTCCAAAGAGGAATAGATTTGGGTGAGGACACCACAGATCAGCTCAACTCCTTTTTGCTGGTGTGTGTGTGTCGGGGGGGGGGGTGGTGAAGCAGTTATAAAGCAGGAATTTAGTCTTGATATTATCCCAGGGGGTGGCTTTAGAGAATACCATGATTCTGTGAGGAACTTTGGGAAATGTTGGATAGTCAAGGGCCAAACAATAGGAGTACTATAATGAGGGTGAGAGGGTCCAGCTGTGGGACAGCTTTATCAGCTTCTTTATAGTCCCCAAAGACCATTTACCTCTCCCCGGTCATTTTGCCATTGGCTTAGGCATGCTCTGAGCAGTTTAAGGTGTCCTTAACTATTCCAGACTGATTGGCATAGTAATAGCACTCTTCCTTCCAAAACAAGAAAATTCCTCCTTACTGGGTAGTAAGAAAATCCAAGACCCTCCTACTCTGAAGGACCACTGTGGTAAGGGAGTTAAGTTGATCTTTAGTAAGGTTGATGTTTGGGGGATATCTGCAAAATCTTGTTCTATATCATGGAGACATTGTCTAGTAAGTTATTACATTTCAAAAGATGTTTATCTGTTAGTCACAGGATGTAAAGTCAAGACGTGGGCAAGGAATGGCTATTTAGGGGACCAAAGATGGTCCAAGATGAATGATAATTATACTCTGCACTTTCCAAATTTCAAATTGTCTATGAGGACTGAAGTTCTGTAGAATGTTCAGTTATTCTGGGACATATCATTCACAATTGCCTGTTGGATAGCATCACATTTGTGCATGCACAGGCCACATATTTGGCCCATGTTACTAAGAAAGGCTTTCTAGGATCTGATATAGACAAGGATGAATAGCAGTCATGAAGAGCAGTCTTCTGGAGAGAGGAATATTTGGGAAAGAGAATAAGGAAAGAACTCCTGGATCACATCAAAATTATTAGCCACCATGATCCAGATCTTATTTCTTATTTCTTTTAATTTTCTCCTCCCTTGCTGGTATAACATTTACAGGTGCCATATAATAAGATTATTATATATATTTTTGGTCTTTTTGAGACAGGGTCTCCCTGTAGCCCCAGCTGGCCTGGAACTCACTCTGTAGACCAGGCTGACCTTGAACTCACAGAGATCCTCCTGCCTCTGCCTCCAAATTGCTAGGATTAAAGGTGTGTGCCACCACGCCCGGCAGGATTATTATATTTCAAACTAAAATAATCAACAACATTAATTGGCCTAATGGAGCAAATGTAACAGATTAAAGACATATTATTAATATTGTTATTAGAGATTGATGTCTTTATATATTTTTGATAAAAAGAGGTAGCACACATCTCTATATAGAAAAAAATAGGGTTCCATGGTACAAAGCCTATTAATTTAGTTCATTGGGTTTAATTTATATTTTTTATTTAAAATTCAAAGCACCAAGATAAATAATTCTCTCAAATATATCATTATAATATATTTGTATTAGTCACTTTTCTGTTGCTGTGGTAAAACCACCAGGAGCAAGGGAACTTATAAAAGGAAGAGTTTATTTGAGCTTACGATTGACAGTTCCAGGGAATCAGGGTCCACTGTGACAGGAAGCATGGTGGCCAGGGCTGGAGCAGCAAGCCAAGGGTCACATCTCGCAATGAGCACAGGAAGCAGAGAGAGAGAGACTGGAGACCACAAGGCTGTTAAACTCACTAAGCCTGCCCCCAGTAACGTACTTCCTCCAGCACAGCACACCTTCCAAGACCTCCAAGAACAGTGCCACCAACTGGAGACAAAATGTCTGAATATTTAAAGCCTATGGGGGACACTATCATTCAAACCACCACAATATTTCATTAAGATTAATTATTAATTTTAAGATGTAATTATGCACCATGAAGCAGGTTTTTAAGTGACCGATTTTCTTTGCTTTTAATGTTTGGAACTGTATTTACACAGTCTTAGCAAAGATATGAACCTTGACAAATCTATTTTTTGGTTTTAAAGGGACAGTAGAGGCCTTTCAATCCTTAAACTGCTGGCTTATATTTATATATACAAAGCATGGTATCATCTCACTCCAATAAGACTATCCAAGATCAAGAAAACAAAAGACACCAAATGCTGGAGAGGTTGTGGGGAAAGGGGAATACTCATCCACTGCTGGTAGGAATGTAAACGGGAACAACCACTGTGGAAAGCAGTGTGAAGAACCCTTAAAAAACTCAAAATGAGCCTACCACCTGACCCAGCCATACCACTCCCGGGTATATACCCACAAGATACATCCTACCGCAAAGATACATGCACGCCTATGTTTACCAACCTAAATGTCCCTCAACTGATGACTGGATAACAAAAATGTGGTACATCTATGCAATGGAGTTCTATGCAGTGGTAAAGAAAGATGACATCATGAGCTTTGCTGGTAAATGGATGGAACTCGAAGCCATTATGCTAAGTGAAGTAACAGTCTCAGAAAGAAAAAAAAAAGCGAATGGTTTCACTCATTCCTGGATGCTAACACCAAATCCCCAGTTGGCAGGCAAACTGAGCAAATTTATTATTATATTTAATTGTATTTGAAAGCAATATGCTATTCCAATGTGAATTTCTTAATGGGCTCTAGAATTGTCCTACCACTTGTATTCACACATCGTAATTACCATATATGGATGGAAAATATGTATTCATATTCTAAAACAAATGTAAAGTTACACATCTTTTTTACCTTCATGCAACTGTGAATTTCTAAATATGCTTAGGAATTAACCTATAGTTTATTTTCAGAATTTGTAATTTTGATTTATGTATGGAGTGTATATATGCATATTTTGGAGTAATGTAAAATTAAAGGGAACCAAAAAGAGAGAAAAACCTATTCAAAGAACTGACCAAAACAGTAAACTTGTGCATCCAAAAGGTTATAAAAGACTGAGAAAAAGATGCAAGACAGAACTTAACATGTAAGACAAATCTCATGAGCTCTGGCAGGGTGTGGAGGGGACATAAGGGGTGGATGTGGATAGGGGAATGAGTCTAAATTTGATTAAGAAATGTTGTATAAAATGCACTCAATAAAAATTAACTCAAGAAAAAAACATACATATGAAATATATATATATATATATATATATATATATATATATGCGCCCAGAGATAAGTGATATCTCTTAATCCATAGAATGAGATGAGCAATAATGCATAGAACAACTGCAACCTGAAACAGGAGTAAGTGTCTCTTAAAATCAAATTATATGCTCAAGCAATAGGATCCAGGTTGTAGAACCAGAATTGAGACAACACCCATCTTGACCATATTTTTAAAAAGGTTTTTTAAAATACCTAAATGTAAAAAACTCATGTTCCCTAACATGGTCACATTGATTTATAACAAGTAAATTATTATACAAAAACCACTATGCATGCTATCCTTCTATACATACAATTATATGTAAGGTGCATTTTTAGTAACCAAGATCACATAATCATTCATTGTTGAGAATATATCATTTGTAATCTGCCGTAGTCCAGCTCCAGCAGGTTCAGTTCCTGAAGTGGGTAGTCGCAAAGGCGGGAAAGAAATTAATCAAATAAAACACAGAAATCTCTTTTTCATGACCTGAGGAGCATCTATCTTCCCTGCAACTGTGCAGAGGACCTCTTGGGTTCTTCACTCTGCCAATTTCTTGACCTAAGGATCAGAGAGCGTTTGCCTTCTCTGATCCTGTGCAGAGGGCCTTGCCAATTTGCCACTCTGCCGAATTCCTGACCTAAGGATCAGAGAGCTTTTGCCTTCTCTGATCCTGTGCAGAGGACCTCTTGGGTTCTTCACTCTGTCAAATTCCTGACCTAAGGATCAGAGAGCTTTTTGCCTTCTCTGATCCTGTGCAGAGGGCCTTTCGGGTTTGCTGCTCTGCCCATTCCTTTTCTTCTCTTTTTTCTTCTCTGCTCCTCAGGTAAAGTTTATTTTTATATACCCTAAAACTAATACATGTTATGCAAGTCTAAGCTAATGATGAAAAAATAACCCAACTTCCCCATAAATATTTTTCAGAAAATTCACACCTGAAATTATTCTTAACATCAAAAACAGTAAAACAAGTAATAATGGTACAATCATTTAGTTGAGACATCAAGAAAGTGAAACAATAATAGTACAGCCATTCATCTAAGCAATTTAACAGTTTTGCAGCACAGCGAAGTTAATGCTAACTTTTAACTCTAAGGACTCCATTCTTTATGTCTTGTGGTTACATAGGTGCAGGACAGTGTAAAAAATGAGCTTTAAAGTTTTAACAATAGAGAGCTTTATTTTTCTCACTTTAGTTCCCTGTTCACTCCAACTGTAAGTCATTTTGTGCTTGGTGTAGCTTTGATTCATATCCTGTTTTTATTCTGGCCATTGTTTTTCTCAGTTTCTGTTTTCCTCAGTTTCTGTTTTTAACACTTTCTGCTAAGGTGATTTTCTAAGGGCTACTAAACTTTGAGTCAGATCACTAGAATCCACTGTTTTACTGGACTTAGTTTCACTTTGCACTACAATCTTTTTAGTTTAAACCTGACCATGAAACCAAAATTTCTTTCTTTACTTGGGCAATCTGTGCATGACATAGTTCCTGTAGAGGTCTTAATTATTACTGTATCATACTTTTAAGTTGTGTACACAGCGCCATTATTTCTCACATAGTACTCATTTCTAGAAAAGGCAAAAGTGTCAGTTCCACTCCTTGAGGCAGAAGCAGTTACCCTAACTGCTAGAAAGCCGAAAGTCAGCAGGCCAGAAAAATAAGAATTAGTATGATAAGGAGAATTATTGAAAACCAAGGTCAACTGGAGAGCAGACTTCAACCAGATGAGTCAGGTCACTGGAACTTTGTCAGGCAGTGAACCTTTCATGAATGGCTCCACCTGTAATCCTCATTGTGAAAAGTAAATTAAATACAAAGATTTTAAGCACACACATACACACACATATCTGTCACTTTGCATTTACATTTAATCTAGCCTTAATAAAAAACTTACATTTAATTTTTTATATTAAATTTGTTTGTAAAAGAAATAATTTTGTTACCTCCAACTATTACACAGTTGAAATAAAAAGTTGATTAACATAGCTTTTATTTAGAATCTGTTTTGGAAGGAAATCCTACTCAAAATCTGTATATATAACTAAATTTTATAGATTAATGAAATATTTAACTTATGATTTCAATGGCTATTGTTTTGTATAGACAATTAGCATTTAAAGGTTTTATGAAACACTCAAAAGAAGCACAGTATTGTTTTATAAGTTTTTAGACATTCAGAGTACCCAAGTTTAAAATGTTGTATGACTATAAAAGGCCCTTTATTACATCACTGTATTAATCACTTTTCGCTTGCTGTAATAGAACCACCATGACCAAGAAAACTTATAAAAGGAAGAGTTTATTTGAGTTTATGGTTGCAGGAGATTTAGAGTCCATAATGGCATGATGGTGAGGAGGCATGTTGGAAGGATGTACTGAGCAGGACCAGAAAGCAGAGGTTCACATCTTTAAGCAGGCAAAGGAAGCAGAGGTAGAGGAGATTGGCAAGGCTTTTGGACTATCTAAACCTTTGCTTAGTGAGGAGTTTCCTCTGTGTGGTCACACCTTCTAAGACTTCCCAAAACAGTATCACCAAATGGAGACCAAATATCAAGAGACTTAGAGCCTATGGGGTATATTCTTAATCAAACCACCACAATCCCTGAAGTACTCACATATATAACATGTGTATTTTAATTGGGCATGATGAAAATAAAAATGAAATTTGTAAATATTAGGACAAAATCTTAAAAATATGTTTTAACAAACTGCTTTGGCCACAGTTTGTTTAAAAAGGGTGTTTTGACACAAACAATACATGAAAATAATTACCATAAATACATAGTACACAATTTCTTGAAGTCTAGATGCATCCATAATGAGGGAAAGTAGGAAAATTATATCTATCTCTTTAAGATGTGAGAAAGGCTTTGGCTCACACCTTTAATCCTAGCACTCGGGAGGCAGAGGCAGGTGGATCTCTGTCAGTTCAAGGCCAGCCTAGTCTACATAGTGAGTTCTAGGACAGCTGGGATTACAGGGAGACCCTGTCTCAAAAAGACCAAAAAAAAAAAAAAAAGTGAGAAAGGCTTAAGATCTAAAAAACCAAAGGTGTATCTCTCTGTGTAGACATGATTAATATTTCTTATTCTTTTCAAGAGGTAAAGAATGGGAGATTCCCTTATATATGAAATCAGCAGAGTTTCCTTTGTCTAAGCTATTAGAATTCCATAAATGAGTGATGACAAAAAGAATAGTGAAATAAACACTTTGAGCTCCTGGTGGCCTGAGAGTCTCTGTTCTTCTATGTTCATGAACCAGGCCTGGCTCATACAGTCTTTCCACCCCCTCTTTCACAATGGTCCCTTAGCCCTGGGTGGGCAAATTTCAAAATACAAGTCCTACTCAAGGCCATGCATTCTGTCATTGCTTATTCTTTAAGACATGGCCAGTTGTTGTAGGTAGAAAGAGGCCACCTGTGGTTGGCTACATTGTGCTAAATTACTGGCTTGTTTGTTTACATCAAAACTTGGCCCTAGGTGTGACTTGCCCTTATTAGCAAACCCATTAGATAAGCCCTTGGGATTAAAATCTCTAACAAGTACTTGTGATATTTACAGAGCATGAGGCAGGGGTTCTGAAAGCAGGCCCTGAAATATGACATCACTCTGGATATAAAAACAAAGTGCTGTGGACAAATAAGCAAATTGTTATCACCATCAGACAAGAATCTCCAGTGTGTTCTTTTCACACGTGTATTTAGCCCATCAGACTTGAGTGGTGTTTGCTGGCAGAATTTGGCTAGTGAAAATTAATCAGATGTGAGCCTGTGAAGTCATTGAGTGCAATTAGCACAATGACTTGTGTTCCTGCCAGCAGAATTCAGGCTGAGTAGTGGGAATCAAGCAACAGTGCCACCAGCAGTGGCACCAGGGCACTACCTGGTGTAGATGTTAGCCCCTAAAGTTTAACAATAGCCCCTGGCAGCTTTCATTCTTTTTCCTTTTTCCCTTTAATCCAGTGTTCAAGGTTTGTGTATCAGCATCCAGGTGTGACAGTGTGAGAACTGTCAAGTTGTGGCTTATGTGTACATTGCACTCTGTTGTGTAAGGAAGCTTCAGTGGTGAGGGCTGAGCAATGCATTGATTTTCCCTTTACCCCTTGTCTGCTATGTTCCATAATCTTAAGTGCAGAGGTTAAATTCTAGATGGTCACCCAGTACTGGGCCTCTCTCAGATGTGTATTCTCTGTGTCTGATTAGTTGTGGAACTCTGCCAAACAAAACCCATAAATATGTGCACTGATGTTAAGACACTGAATGAGAATTTCTAATGGGTTACAGAGACATCACATTTCCTTCAGGGTAGCTACAAGATTCGTTGATCTACACTTTTTATCCTCCCATCAGAATTCCTTACTCCCTCTCCTGTCCCAGTGTCCCAATTTTCCAACCAACATCCCTCTAATTTCCACCTCTTACCATATCTCCTCTCCTGACATCCCTTCCACCCATGCCTTGGTCCCTTGTATGTGTTTCCCTCCTCTCCTCCCAGCTGAATTCCCCAATATCCCCAGCTCCACCCTGGTGACATCTGTTCCCTACTATCCCCCTATTT
Organism: Rhizomys pruinosus; assembly: GCA_009823505.1. Taxonomy (NCBI): domain Eukaryota; kingdom Metazoa; phylum Chordata; class Mammalia; order Rodentia; family Spalacidae; genus Rhizomys; species Rhizomys pruinosus. The sequence goes on from VZQC01013591.1 coordinate 7,466,750, forward strand.
CAAGGTCCTTCTATTTATTTACCTCCATGTATCCTTTCCATTTTCCTGAAAACCGGTGCTACCTCAGAATATATACTCAAGTAATTGGTGCTACAATTCACACGTGAGGGAGAACATAAGTGGTTTGTTTTCTGCATTTGTCTTGCTTCAGTTAGTATAACACTCTGTAGTTCCATCAATTTACCTGCAAATTTCATCTTTTCTTACTAGTGAATAGAACCATTGTGTAATTAATTGTACCCCATTTCCATTATCCATTAGTCAATTAAGGGACATTTAGGGTTTTTCCATTTCTTAGATATTGTGAAGAGAGCAGCATCAAACTTGGATGTGTAGGTATTTCTACAGTATGATGATTCCTTTGGATATATGCCAAGGAGTGGTATAGCTGAATCATAGTTTCTTGTTGAAAGTTATCCACACTGCTTTCCATAATGGTTGCACAAGTTTGCACTCCCAAAGGCAGTGAATGAGAGTCCCCCTTTCTCCACATCCTCCCCAGAATTTGGAGTGATTTGTTGTTTTGATATTAGCCAGTCTGACTGGGGTGAGATGGAATGTTAAAATGGTTTTTATCTTCAATTTCTGATTACTAACGATGTTGAGCAGTTTTTAAGGTGTTTTTAAGCCATTTTTATTTCTTCATTGGAGAACTCTCTAATCAGGTCTATAGCCCACCCTTATACTCAGGCATTTATTTTCTTGTTTCTTTGTGTTTTTTTTTTTTGTTTTTTTTTTTTTTTTTTTTTTTTTTTTTTTTTTTGTATTTTTTTTATATCATTCCTCTGTTGGATGTGTCTCTGTGGACTTGGGGCAATGGTGGCAATGTTTGGGCACAGGACCTAAGCCAACTCAATTAAATGAAGGTCCAGAGGGGAGGATAGAAATGGGTGGTAGACCAGCTCTAGACTGAAAAATATTGAAGACTGACTGCTGCTGTGTAAGGGACAGTAAGCCTTAATTTTAATCTCTAGATGTGGTGACTAGACTCTCTCTAGTGGATGAATTTTCACTGAAAGAAATTAGGGTACAAGTGCTTGACTGGCTCTACTTAACATGCATGAAGGAATACAGTAGGTCTGGTGGAGAGTGGAGGGGCATGGATGGGAGAAGACATCTATACTTGATTAAGAACTATTGTACAAAACTATAGAAGCCCAATGAAAAAAATTCATGTTGTGTTCAGAAAACACAAGTTTTTTTTCTGTCCAGGTGAATAATATTTTAGAAGCACATGAGAATAGTAAAATCAAAAATGCTAAAAAATAATTGAAGAACATGTTAAGAATAAAGTACGGCAGTGGTTATTCTGTATATGTTGCAGTTATCTCATTTTCTTTCATCTAAGAGACTGGCTTAGGCATTCAGGAGATACGCTCTTATAATGTACCCCAGAAAATGCCATGTACTTCTCCATCTGACCTAGATACCAGAGTACAGATGAGTTTAATGGATTTTTTTTTATTAATTTTATTTATTTCTGTATATGTATGAATGTACTGTCTGCATGCAAGTTTGTGCACCCATGTCGTGCAACGCCGTGGAGGTCAGAAGAGGGTATCGGATTCCCCTGGAACTGGAGTTCTCCTGGAATTGGAGTTTCAGACGGTTCTCGGCCGCCATGTGGGTGCTGGGGATCGAACCCGGGTCCTCTGTAAGAGCGGTTGGCGCTCTTAACCGCTAGGCTATCTCTCCAGCCCCGAGTTTAATGGATTTTTAAATGGGTGTCTACCCAGCAAAACAGAAGCAAAGGAACCCCAAGTAACATGCAATCCATGTTACTTGGGGTTCCTGCAAAGGAATGGATGGATCATACAAGCACAGACTGGAAGTGCAAAATCAATGTTTGAAGATGGGTTTCAGAAGATGCACCCAGAAACTTCATAAGTGATTGAGACATAGCTGCCATGTGATCATCCTTAGGAGCCTCAGGAGCTCGCCTAGGTTTTAGGGACCTCCACTCAAACCAAAGGAAGATGCATGGCTTCAGTTACTGAAAGGAATTTAGGACTAGCTAGGATAATAGAAATTTTAATGTAGGGTTAAGGAAGGGAGTTAAAAGCAGAAGAGCTGGGGCTGGAGAGATAGCCTAGCGGTTAAGAGCACTGACTGCTCTTGCAGAGGACCCGGGTTCAATCCCCAGCACCCACATGGCAGCTAAGAACCATCTGAAACTCCAATTCCAGGAGAACTCCAGTTCCAGGGGAATCCGAGACCCTCTTCTGACCTCCGCGGCATTGCACGACACGGGCACACAAACCTACATGCAGACCGTACATTCATACACATACAAAAATAAATAAAATTCAAAAAAAAAAAAAAAGGCAGAAGAGCTGCTCAAGGGGAGGGGGAGTGAAACATATCCCCGTGTGAGCATAGTTTTCCAAAGGAAAGTAGTCTTTAAAAATGGAATTATTAATATAACATGAGTTCTCTCCTTTCCTTTTGGTGTAGCTTTTATCTTAAAAAAGGACACAATCTATCTGCATAAAAACTTTGCTTGGTTAAGAGACAAAGACTGAAGGATAAGGTCAGAGGAGAACAGAAAAGGAAAACTAGTCTCAGAATTTATCTTTAGTTCACATAATCTCTGAGAATTTTTAGATTAACTTCTTAATTTTAATATCTCCCTTTAATGCACATATAGTTTTTCTGAAAGAACTCTTTTATTGTTAATTACCAATTTTATATCTTTTGTTTTTTTCAGATGGTTTTACATTTCTGAAAGCAGATTGTACATTTATGATGTTTTAAAATTTTATTCCCTAGGAGGTCTACCTAAACATACAAAATAAGCCAATTTAGAACTAGTAAATATTCTTCATTGAAGGGAACTTAATTTAATTAGATTTTCAAATTCACTTTTCATTTGTTACTTGAATTAGCATGATAATTAAACTTAAAACCAGCTGGAATTTGGTGCTCTCAGAAATTTTCTCTGTTCTTTCTATTAGATACAGGAGAAATGTCCACAGAAAAAGAAAAAGAGAAAAAAAATTACTGCTAGTAATTTTAACAAATGGTAAAAAACTAAACATTCCTTCAGAGGTTCAAGAACAAACAAAAATCAAACTGAATTTTGAAAACAAAATACTATCAAAGCAGAAAAAACAGAAGATAATTGAATTAGTCACTTTTCTGTGATAAAACCACCATGACCAAGGGAACTTATAAAAGGAAGAGTTTATTTGAGCTTACAATTGACAGTTCCAGGATATAGATAGATAGATAGATAGATAGATAGATAGATAGATAGATAGATAAATAGATAGATAGATGATAGATATCCATTTACTAATATGTATGAGTTAAGGAGAATAATTGAACAGGAATATGATGGGAGATGAAGGGGTAGGGTACAGAGACACTATACAAAATGATAACTAACATTAAATGCATTTGGAAAAAACCCTGTGTAATTATACTACTATAGAAGCCCCCTAAGATATCTGCATACCCATATGTAAAATTAATTTATGTGGAGTTACTCAGTAATGGGAAACTATGTTATTACACAGCATAACAAGCTAAGAAACAACAACAAAAAAAATGGTTGCCTCTTTTGGAGCTCTTCCCCCAAATATTACACAGTACTGCCTTTCCTCTTGGTTACACTCCAGAACTTGGCAATAAGCCACATTACCAAAGATAGCACATGCTTATCATGGAGAGATCAAGTTGGTACCTATATGGAAGCTTCATCCCTCCTGGCTACTTTCAAAGCAATGGAAGGTGGCATCAATGCTATTGGAGGAAAAAAATAATCATCAGTCATATCCAGATGGGGATATGTGAACTACAACTATGGCTTGTCTGAGAAGATAGGCCAACTGGTACCAAAGCGGAAGAATTGTTATGGCAGTAACCAACCATTTTATGAGGGAATTTTAGTCCCATTACTTTGTCTGTTTTTTGGGCCAAGAACCTGTGCTATACAGGTCATATTCTCTAGGGAAAAACCTACTACTATTATTCTGCTAAATGGATCTAGTAGTAATCTGATTCCTAATGACTTATTATTGTACAAATAGATCCATGCATTTCATAATCCTCATCAGAGAAACAATAAATGAGGATTAGCATAGAGACTCATAACTGGTGAAGGTGCAGAGAATAAAAGACATGAGAAACTCAAGCCTAAATGTGACATCTAAATCACATTTCTCTTCCCAAGCTGCAGAAATCTTTGTAGAAGAAGTAGATGAAAGATCGTAAGAGTCAGAGGTTGTAGATGACTAAAAGGAAATTTTCTGGATACAGCATGACATTTGCACACATTAAATCACAGCAATTGTGAGGGCATGCAATGCATAAACACTGCATGAGCTCAAACCAGAAAAAAAAAAATTCCAGCATGGAGGGGGAAGATGGGCACAAGGCACAACCCCCTGCTGAGGAGATATTGGTACTTGATAGCTGATGTAATAGGGATAAACAGTTTTCTTTAGGGGCATGGTCAGGGCTAGGTTGATCAAGCTTCAGCACATAACTACACACTCAAGAATATAAGGACACCTTGGGCCCGGAGGGATGGCCTAGCAGTTAAGAGCACCCTCTTGCAGAGGACCCGGGTTTGATCCCCAGCACCCACATGGTGGCTGAGAACTGTCTGTAACTCCAGTTCTTGGAGAACTCCAGTTCCACCAGAATCCAACGCCCTTTTCTGACCTCCACGGCATTGCATGACATGGGTGCACAGACTTACATTCAGACAGTACATTCATATACATAAAAATAAATAAATATATATATATAAAAGTTTAAAAAAAGAATATATGGGCACCAAAATAAATAAATTAAGTAATTAATTAATAAAATTAAAATCCAGGCATGCTGGCACATGCACATGCCTTTAATCCTAGCACTTGGGAAGCAGTGGCAGGTGGATCTCTGTGAGTTCAAGGCCCACCTGGTCTACATAGTGAGCTCCAGGCCAGCTGGGACTAAAGGAAGACCCTGTCTTGCAAAGACAAGAATAAAAAAAAAAAAGAATATATGGGCACATAAACTGGACCCAATGAGTTTAATAAAAATGGGGACACAAATTTCAGTTAGTAGGGAATGAGGGGTAGTTCTGGGAGGAGGTGGGGTTAATGTAATAAGTATGATAAAATATTTGTGTGGATTCTAAAGAATTTAAAAAAGAGAATTGAAAAACAAAGGACACCAAATGCTGGTGTGAATGTGGGGAAAGAAAAACATTTATATACTGTTGGTGGGCATGTAAGCCGAGTGTAGCCAATTTGGAATCAGTGTGGCTATTTCTCAAAACAAAGCAATGACGACAACAACAAAAAGAGAAAAAAAACAGAAGTAAAACCACAAGACAAGTTATATGATGCCCAAACAGTCCTACAACAGAGATATCTGTTCACTCATACTCACTGATGCTCTTTTCAAAGTAGCCAGGAAATATAATCAACCTAGATGTCTATCAACTGACAAATGGATAATTCAAATGTGGTGCACATACCAATGGAATATAACTCAGGTTCAAAGAAAAAATAAACCGTGATATTTTGCAGGTAAAAGATGCAATGAATACAATTACTTTCTATGGAACAGACCTCAAATCCAATAAAAAGAGAGGCCTGTTACATCTAAAATAGTCTTGTTTATATTGCACCAGTGGGCACATCTCTCCTGGAAGATCAGTACTATAGGAAGAAAGGTCAGAAATGAATGAATGGAACTGGAAAAAATTATACTGTATACTGAGTGAGGTCATATAAGCTTCAAAAACAGTCCGTGTTTCCTCTCATATGAAGTTCATAGCTTGAAATCTTTTCTTTTGTGTGTTTAAGGTAGAACATATATAGAGGATAGGAATTCAATCAGGCCATTATTGGGAGGGGATGCACTTAGGGGGGGAAAGATATTGGACTGTGTTTGAAATGAAAATAGATATGGGGGATACTGTAGGCTGAAGGGTTTAAGCAGTGACAGGATGGGGAAATGGAAAGCCAGCTCAGCATTAACTAAATGAAAATTTCATGCAGAAGATACTTGGGAATCTATGTTCATGAAATCTGAGCAGTATGTTATATAGGACAGGGGGAAATACTTAAACTAAATTTTGAAGCAAGGGTAGGGGGAGTAGAGTGGGGAAAGGAGAGGTAAGTAGTGGCTTACACACCTATAAGGATACAGAATGAAGCCTTATGAAGCAGCATTGATTTGGAGTTTAAATACCAGTGCCCCCCATTAGTACACAATGCTGATTGCAAGAAAATATGGATTGTTAAGTCAAAATCTCAGTGCCAGCCATGAATTAGCTCTCTAAAGTTATTGGTCATAGAAGCTCTAGAGGTACCCAGACACTTCAGGCCATTGCTACTACTGTTGGTTTCCTATCAAAATAAGACGTTAAGATCCTCTTACTGAAGTCATCATTTTGGTTGGAGGAAATAAAGAAATCAGTCTTAAACTGGCCAGGAAAATCTGGCTAGAGAGCTTTTTTTAATCCTGGGAGGTGATAGTCAGACTTCAAGGGGAGAAATGTCATCAAAAATATCACTAAATTCCAAACCTGGCATCCTATAGTACCCATCTTCCAGGCAATATGTGCCAACGAGCAGCAAGACTATTTTTGAAGGTAACTGGCCTTTCTCTTGACTGAATTTGAGGGGGAATTCATTTCTGGTATTAAATACATGGTTGAGATCAATGGCTAGTGAATTCATGGGCCCTAGGGGAGGACTTAATCATGTAGTTTTTCTAAACAATAAAGTTAACTAACTCTTTTCTACATATTTATGTTCCTAGCCATGTGTTTGTGCTACTCTCAACCTTAATCAGAGGACCTCACTACTGTGATTGGGTGGGTTAAGGCAAAACAACAACAACAACAACAAACAAACAAACAAAAAACACTACTTGCTGTTTAATGTTCTGGGAATAAGTGACTATGCGTGCTCACCATAGATGGCTCATCTATGCTAACATCTCACCCTCAGTGTTCAGGGAACATCACAAAAAGGGAGGGAAAGAATGTAAGACCAGGAGCTCAGGGAGGATCTGTGAAATTCTGTTCTCCAGAGAGGACACAACTGCTACCCGCATAACCCCACAGCAGCTGTGGTTATCTTCAGAGGATCTGCAAAAGATCAAACCAGTTGAAAATCCCAGCACCAGCAGTGAGGGGAAGGGCATCCAAGACCCCATGCTTGCATGAAGCACAGTTTGTAATTGATGGTAGCTGAGGGAGGGAAGGTCAGTTTTCTGTAGATGCCTGTGTGACTAGGTTTTTCATGCCCCAGGATGACCCAAACCCATGAACATATGGGAAATACTAACTGAAATCAGTAATTTAAGGTAAATAATGTAAAAAAGTACATAAATATAACAGGAAGCTATGAATTTTGAAGGAAAATGTGACAGAAAGTTTATGGAGGAAGTTGAATGGAAGGTGAAGGGGGAATTATCAGGGCATTGTAAACATATATGAGAAAAGATTGATATAAATCAAAACCAAATATGATATTGTAGTTCTCTAACACACCTACAACAAAGAAAAAAAAACTACTAATAATTTTAGCCCACAGGAAAGTCCATAAATATGTTTAAATTAAGCATTCTACATATTTCACAGTATTTAGAAGTATGATATCTATAACATCAAATAAAAATAAAATGTGGGCAAACATCTCTATTTGGTAGGTTGTCACTTCTTAGATCTTTCCCTAGTTCTCTGGATTAGAAGAAATCAGAGCATCATTAAAAGGCAAATCATTGTAAAACACAAGGCATGGGGTGATGGCTTCATGCAAGCATGAGCTAAGCCAGAATGCCAGCATCCACATGAAAGTCCATTGGGACAGGTGAACCTGTAACCTCTGCTCTGTCAGGATTGGAGACAGGAAAATTGCAGGACTTAGCATCACCACCCTAGCTACAGGATCCATAAAAGTCCTGTCTTAATGGAATAAAGGTCAACAGTGATGCAGCAAACAGTCACCTCTGAATGTACATGCATAGACATGGGTACTTCACACATAAGTGCACCTGTCACTCACATATCTATCATCTCACACAAAGTAAAATCAAATTAATAAAAGGCAAGGAAAATTTAAAAATAATAGGCTCAAATTTTACTGTCAAACCAAAGCAATTTGCAACGTATATTAGTATATAACATGGGCCAAGGTTTCCTCAATTTAAAACTATAACATGACTACATTTGGTGAAGTAACTGCATGAGCATATGTATGACTGCATGTATGTATTTATGTATGAAAAATCATGTTAGAATATGTTAAAATGATTCCAATATCATATAGAACTGTTCTCTGTATCCCAATGTGCATTGAATTAGAGTCCTTTGAGCAATCTATAAGAAAAATTGATAACAAAATAGTTCTTCAAAAGAAATATTTCTTTGTAGGATAAAATACTATAGTGACTTTCTGGTGAGTCTCATATTAAATTACAGGCCAATAAGGCACCAGGCTGAAGCCTAAGAAATCTAAGTATTTTAAAACTCCATTAGTTGGTAATTCCATTGACAGCAAAGAGCAAGCTTGTATTTTCCTGTAAACCTCTACCGTTTTCTCTCAAGGACAGGATTTTGCACATAACCAATGCTCAGCAGAACTTATTGATGTGCTGGTTGATATATCATGATTGATGAAGAATAGCAAAATTAAAGCAAGAAAAATCCATAGAGCTGCTGCAATCATGTGTATGACTAGATACATCCAGGAACCAGACAAAGAATGTCACTATAAGAATAAGAGATTTTACTTCTGGTAAAAATACCACTGTGTAGCCATTCAGGAAGTAACAGATGGACTTCATCTGATAAAAGTGTGAATTCAAAAATATCAAGTAGAAAACTCATGACATGTTATCACAAATTTCAAAGCAATCATCACAGTCAGAGGAAATAAAATCTCACCAGGTACGCTAGAAATTATATCCTCAAAAGAGTTTTCTATGTTCACCTTTGTATTCACATGCTTTAAATAACATTTTTAGTGAGTTAAAGTGAAATGCTTCTTACAGGGATGATGAGGCAGAAAGCATGTATGCAGCCAAGTAAAAGTGGATCCAGATATATTTTCCTTTGAGACCTAGCAGATTACCAGATGTCTTTGTGGCTTTCAGACTCCAGGCACATTATTCATTTTAGCCACAGAGGCATTTAATGGAACACTTCTGCTTGATGATAAGGTCATTGTTAACTGAGAAATGGAGGCAATGTGTGAGAAATATTAGTGTGGCCTTAATAATGTATCAGTTAAGAAGGCACATTAGGTATATTTAGGCATTCCTGAATATAAGGCTGTAGGAAGGAAGTGAACCTTGCCATCACCCTGAGGCTCCTGCATGCAGGGATCCATACTAAATCTACTGAAGCAGCAGATCTGGGGAATGGAAATACATTTTAGATCTTCCCATGGGCCCGGAAGGGATATATTGTCGCAAAGGAGATGTTAGGGTTTGATCATAAAGTCATTATTTGGTAACTGTAACCTTAAACACCTAAAAGAGAAGAGACTAAAAGAGAGGACTATGGCTGTAAATGGCAAAAGCAATCATGTATTCTCATGGTGATGTTGCTTATTGAGGATTGGATATGAAAGGGGAAAATGGGAGCATTAGTTCACTAGCCTGATTTACTCTGGCAAAATCTGAGTCCAAATGAATTGCCAGAAAAGTATGACATCATTCTTTCCATTACCCACACAGAAGAGACTGATGAGAAAAACTTATAATAAATTTAACAATATAAAGTTAGTATAATACTGTGTACAACTGAGTATTATTTATGTTAAATTTCCTGCTCTGTTTCAAAGCTAAACTTCAGCTGTTATATGCTATTATTCTACACAAAATAAAGATTTATAAATGGATGATTCCAAATTGAGTGGACTCTGAAGAAATAAAGAAAATTCCTGAATGTCTTTATATTTTTTACACTCCAAAACAAGAGAAAAATTAAAAAAAAAAAAACCACAAAGACAGAAAATGTACTATGATACCTATTTTAAACAAACATGTACATAAAATAGGTATGATTACTGGCTTATATTTCCACATCCATTGTGTCATTTACTTTTGTGTCACTGTGGATGGAATACCCAGGAAAAGAGCTTGAAAAATCAAAAGCTGTTTGGACTCATGACTTGAAAGAGCTCAGAACTCATAGCTGTTCTTCCACATGAATTTGGGAAGATCATGATGAATGCAGGAGTGTGTGCCCAAGGACAATCTCTTTTTTTTTTAATTTAATTTTATTTTATTATGTATTTCTGTATGTGTATGAATGTACTGTCTGCATGTAGGTCTGTGCACCCGTGTCGTGCAATGCCGCGGAGTTCAGAAGAGGGTCTCAGATTCCCCTGGAACTGGAGTTCTCCTGGAATTGGAGTTACAGACGGTTCTTAGCCGCCATGTGGGTGCTGGGGATCGAACCCGGGTCCTCTGCAAGAGCTGTCGGCACTCTTAACCGCTAGGCCATCCCTCCAGCCCAGGACAATCTCTACCTCTTGGTGGAGAGGAATCAGAGAATGAAAAAGAGGACTGGAGATCCGGAGAAGGCTTAAAATACATATTCAAGACTTCCTCCAAACAGCCTCTATCAATAAAGTTCACGGAACCCTCAACACAATGGCCCCAGCTGGAAACCAAACATTAGTAACATGAGGCTGGGGGCAGGGTGATGAGTTCAAAACATAACACTGCTCCTTTACAGTATTTTCTTTCCTCATATTCTAAAATGCATTAGGTAAAATTTAGGAAAATGGCAAAAGTGATAACAATGAAATAAAAATAATCCAGAAGTACTTGAAATATATTTGTATAAGCATATTGGATTTCCAATGGATATTTAGGATTCGATTGAATACATAATGATATGTTAGTTTTATTATGAAAATGATAATTTAACTGTTATAAAAAAGAAAGTATTTTGTTTATTTATTTAATTTTTTTTCACATAAATTTATTTATTTATTTTTAACAAATCTAGACCCATGTTCCCGCTCATTCCCCCACCCCACCGGAGCTCGTGCATTCTGCCAAACATGCTTTCCATCTCTTAGTCTTTCTCAATATTTTCCATGGGGAAGTTGACTGTTTTGAGCAGAAGTTCACTGTTTCAGTCAGTTCTTTGATGCAGTATTTTCTGTTGTTGTTGTTGTTTCCAAAATGCATTATGCCCAACTGCTTTGTACAAAAGCTCAGGGGGCCCTACACAAGAAATACTTACAACTGGGTAATTGGCACTAGCATCCACAGATGAGTGATACCATGCATCGTTTGTTTTTCTGGGACTGTGTTACTTCACTCAGCATGATGTCCTCTAGCTCCAGCCATTTTCCTGCAAAGCTCGTGATGTCGTCTTTCTTTACTGCTGCATAGAATTCCATTGTGTAGATGTACCACATTTTCTCTATCCACTCGTCAGTTGAGGGGCATTTAGGTTGGTTCCAGCTCCTTGCTATTGTGAAGAGAGCTGCAATAAACATGGCCGTGCATGTATCTCTGTGGTGGCGTAAGTCTTGAGGGTACATGCCCAGGAGTGGTATGGCTGGGTCGGGTGGCAAGTTCATTCCAAGTCTTCCAAGGGTTCTCCACACTGCTTTCCATAGTGGCTGTACAAGTTTACATTCCCACCAGCAGTGGATGAGTGTTCCCCTTTCCCCACAACCTCTCCAGCACTTGGTATCATTTGTTTTCTTGATCCTAGCCAGTCTTATTGGAGTAAGATGATATCTTAAAGTGGTTTTCATTTTTTATTTATTTATTTTATTTAACTTATTTTTTTCCTTGGAACAAGTTCTATGTACCTAGTATGACTTTTAATTTCTGATATCCCTGCCTCCCTCTTTGAAATGCTGGGTTTTGAGCTGTGCGCACCACTACTGGCTCAGAGTTCATTAATACTTTAAAGGATAAGTAAGAATCCATTTAATGTTATATTCCATTATATATAGCAGAATGCATTCACCAATTCGTAATAATTAAGGCATGGGATTTCTATTCACATACACAGTGAGGACCAGATTGTGCCTTTGTGTATGAGATTGTATTTTCCTGCATATCCTAGGCAAGGAAAATTGGGAAACTGATTGAAGTTCTCAACTGTGAGGGATCCATCGCATTTATATGACCCTTTCCTCCTGTCTACCATCTTTCCTTTTCCTCTAATCCATTACATGTTTCTGTTCAAACTGAAATTTGATAACTTGTTTTTGGACCAGCATTGTAGAACAGAACTCTCTTTACTTCCTTGATGGTTTCACAGTGGGTTATCCCCCAAATGCCACTGAATATTTCTGCCCCAGGGTTCGTCCCAGTAACAAGAGCCAATCTTAATTTTGCAGGGATTCATAACCTTGGGACCAAGATGTTGCCACTTACATCAGTGAAAATTTATCAGAAGTAGGAAACAATTCTGACTTCTGTATAGGTAGTTTTGGTGTCTCTGTAGATTTGTTAATCTTATCTTTGATTAGCTGTAATCTCCCATTTTATGAATTAACAAAGTGTAAACTTTTCTATTTAGAAATATTTCATAAGTGACATTATGTCATATAAACATTATAACTTATGAAATATAGCTTTTCATATTTTTTGCTCTTTTTGAGGCAGGATCTCCCTGTGGTCCCAGCTAGCCTGGAACTCACTATATAGACCAGGCTAGCCTTGAACTCACAGACATCTGCCTGCCTCTGCCTCCCGAATCATACTATTAAAGGTGAGTGCCATCACATCTTTTCATTTATAATTAACTTAAACAGCTTCTCATTTAAAATTAACTTAAATAGTTATAATATCAAAGCTTAAAGCTTTCTTTTTTCTTATTTGTTCTTGGTTTTGTTTTTTAGTTTTTGAAACAGTATTTCTCTATAGCCCTGGAACTCACTCTGTAGACCAGGCTAGACTTGTATTCAGAGATCAGCTTGCCTGGTATTAAAGATGTATTCCACCACACACATACACCTGAAATTTTTCTTATAGTTATTTCACCATCATGGTTGACAGTGTAACTATGTGTGACTGTTTGAGTATAAGATTCTAATTTGTCATTCTTACTGCCTTAGGCTACTGAAATGTAATTAATTGCCATATTTTAGCAGACAGTATTACTTCTGTGTGGATTTTGTGACTGAATAAGAAACTGATTTTTGGATCTTCAGATGAAATTCTGAGAGCTAAATTTATTTTTTTCTGATTCATTTTTGGTTATAACATGTATAATGTACTTGTGCCTTATGCACTTAGTGTTACATTTTTACTAACTTCTGCAATGGAATATGTTGCTGCTGCTATTGGACTACATAGACTGATCAGTCATGCTTTTCAGAGCACCTCAATTAGAAATCCTACTTGTTGCAGAAACTTAACAAAGGCTATGGCATGAGTAGAAACAATCTTTAACATTTCATTTTTAATTTAATAAACTACTTCACTATTATTAAACCTCTAGTAGATAAAATATTTTATTGATTTTGGAGGTAGCATTTATAGATGGATTTTACTGAATATTTTTGAAAGTGGAAAAAATGGAGAAAGATCAAATATTCATATGAAAAGAAACTCTACTCTATTAAACTATTAATTCCATGGACAACCATTCTTTTCAAGTTCCCTAATTTTTTCACTTCTATCAAGATTCATAAATACAGTCAATAAAATAATAATAAATTATTTTACTAAGTAAAATTACAGAGAGGGATCATTTTTCTGACATGGTTCGGGAAGAGCGAAGAAAATTCATTATAAACACTAGGGTCCAAAGATGTCAAAGCTGTGGGTAACACCAGAGAAACAGAGTAAGGGACTCCAGTGACTCGTGGCTATGAAATATAATAATCTGCAACAGGCTAATTTTTCCATTATTATTGATTTTTGGTGGATTTAATATAATATATTTTGACCATATTCAGATGCCCACCTCTATCTGAACCCTGCTGTATTTTATGTACTCTATTATTATATTATATCAATTAAATTTTACTTTATTATCAAATACATATACATATATTATATATAACCTTTGTTTGTTACTGCAAATATCCATTGCTCTCTTTCATTCACTGAATCCAAGTTAACCAACCAACTGTCTTAAAGAAAATTGACTTTTCCTCTTCCAACAACTATCAGTTGCCAATAGTTGTTCAGTTACAGATGGGTTGGGTTTTCTTTCTCAAGTCCCCATGCCTAGGCTAAGATTTTCTGTCTTTGGGGACTTTGTAGGTCTTAAATTGTCATTACCACTGTGAGTTCACCTAAGTAACTACCCAGCTGTCTGTAAAACTGTTTCCCTGTGTTCATTAGTCACTCACCACTTGTGGCTCTTACAATATTTCTGCTCTCACTTTCTCAATGTTCCCTGAGAACTAGGAGGCTGGGTTTCAATACAGATGCCCTATTTGTAGCTAAGTACACACCAGTCTATTATCCTCTGCACTTTGAAAAAAGTTGTGTGTGTTTGTATTAATAACAATTTGATACTTGAGGAATCTTCTCTAGTGATTGACAGCAGAGAGACCCATTCATCCATGGGTACAACAAGCCAGTAAGGGAGGATTTAAAACTATGACAATTTAGAAGAATGATATCAGTATATTCTCCCAGATGGCTTGCAACTAATCAAACCACTAGTTCCTAGTGCTATATCAGTATCAGGCATGAACTTCATCTTGTGAAGCAAAACAATACTATCGGAAAGTATTTGGTTACTCCCCTAATAAGCATCCATTGTTGTACCACTGAGCATATCTTGCCAGACCAGTTGTGGCTGATGAGGACTTTTCCCTTTAGATAGCATGGGAAGCACTTTCTAGCACTCTGAAAACTAACTAGTAGAAACAAAGCTTTGAATTCAGTACCAGCTTGATTTCACCTTCTTTGTTCTAAAACCTGATGTTTGTAATATCTTCACCAATAAGGCCTTGTCATCAAGAACTTTTGGGTTATCCAAGAGGTAGGGCAATTGACTGTATTGCTTATGCATCTGTGAAACACCTGCTCACCTTCAAAAGGAGTTCATCTCTGGCATCGAGCTTTTTCTTGGCTAGCCTTTTTGTCTGGGGCAAATTCTCCTGTTATAGTATAACTCCTTTTAGTATAAATTTGCATTATGTAAATAAATAGTCATACTGGAACACAGAAACTTCTATAGTTCAGGTTTCTTGTAGGGAATGTGAAATAGTGTTCCTATGACTTAAAAATATGTTTGGTCAATTAAGCTGTGACCTTGAGCATGTATACCTGGATGGCCTAGTCTTCATGAGAAGGCTTGCTGAGGAGTTATATGCAGAATTCCAGTACTCCCTTAGTTTCTCAGGAGACATTATTCTCTCAGGAAGTCATATTATGGCAGAATACTGTCTTCCTCATGTTTCACTGAAATGCAATATTCTGGCCATTTTATTATTATTCATAGTTCTATAAATATTCATCAGTGACTATAATGAGTGTGCGTATAAAAGCAGAGCTCCCTGGATCTTTAGTGCTCATTCATGGATGTAGAAATAGAAATAAAGCAAAGACATAAAACCTTACAGGGCACCCAGGGCCTTTTTTCAGATCTGTATAATCTTTTCAGGTCCTACGGCTGACTTCTTAGCAGCCACAGGTTCCATATGACTTCCAAAGGCACCTGTTTTGTATTAGTTATATCTCCCCATATTCCCACTTCTTGCCCACCCTCACATTCCCCACTCTATTTAACCCTTTCTGCTCCATTACACTCCTTTCCGATTTTATCCCCGCATTACACCTCCCAGCCCACAAGGCCAACCCATTGAACCTTAATAGTTTCCTGACCTTTATAAATTTCTAACTGAAACATACTTATCTAAGGATCCAAGGCTAGCATCCACTTATGAAAGAATATGAGCTGTTGCATTGCTGGGTCTGGCTTATCCCACACAAGACGAATATATTTTTCCATTTCCATGTATTTGCCAGTGAGTTTCATAATTTATTTTTCTTAACAACTGAATAATATTCTACTGCATAAATACAGAATATGTATATTATCCATTCATGGGTTGAGAGGCCCCCAAACACACATGTGTCCATGCACATGTGCTTGCCTACATACACACACACACACACACACACACACACACACACACACTTACAATGACAGATATAAAAATAAAAGATTCTAAAAACTTATGTTTAAACTATGTGTATAAAGGTTAAAAATCAAAATGTGTGCAAGTTATTTATCCGCAAATTGCAATATGTTATAAATCACTTGTAGGTTACTTGCAATAATTAATTTTATGTAAATGTAAAGCAAATAATTAATATAATGCACTTCTTAGGGATTAATAAACACGTCACTACAAATACTTTTCCTTATTGACTATTTTTCACGTGCAGTTGGTTGAATAGATAAATAGCACATAGGTATGGAGGAATGAGTGAGTAATCCAAGATTTAAACTAATGAGTTCTGAGAATGCAGGTGCTGTATACTTCTCTTCCAGTTATTAAAAACTACATATTGCTTTGACAGAATGAACAAGAATCCATTGCTATCACTTAAGTCCAAATGGACAAAAGAACTTTCATGGTATCATGAAAACTAAACTTTATAGACAGGTTAATTGACAACATTGTTTCCTTTTTATTTTTATTAAAAAGAATTGGTATATGGATGGAGGATATGTATGCATATTTTAGAGTAATATAAGATTGGGGCTGGAGAGATGGCCCAGCGGTTAAGAGCTCTGATTGCTCTTACAGAGGACCCGGGTTTGATCCCCAGCACCCACATGGCGGCCGAGAACCATCTGAAACTCCAATTCTAGGAGAACTCCAGTTCCAGGGGAATCCAAAACCCTCTTCTGACCTCCACAGCATTGTACGACATGGGTGCACAGACTTGCATGCAGACAGTACATTCATACACATACAGAAATAAATAAAAACAATAGAGTAATATAAGATCAAAGGAATGTGGAAAAAAACTAGTATGTCATGACATTATGCCTAACCACAGTATTTATCTTATGGGAGTGCTTCTTAGTATTTCCTACACAAGGCTGCTTGAGCTTTTGCCCAAGCCTTTTCTAAAATATTATACAGTAGTTAAAAGTATCAGGCTTTGGTCTACATAGCAAGTTCCAGAGCAACTGGGACTAAAGGGAGACACTGTCTCAAAAAAAAAAAAAAACAAAGCATCAGACAGGTGTAACTTAGCCTTTCTTGATGCTTAACTACCATACTTAATGCCCATACCAGTTTGGCCAAGGGTCTTAAGAGATACCTTTGTTCCTTGCCCTCAGAGGTCAACTAAGTCCTAGGGAACTATGCACAGGGGCATCCCTTGAAATGTCCTGCAAATGTGAGTCACCAGTTTTCCTGTGCACGGAGATCTTGGAGATCCACTAGTGGGACTTCAGCCAGTGTCCAGTCAATAAAGAGGAAAGTCTGCTCATGCTTCAAAAAGGGAAGCCTGGTCTAGCAAGACCTGACTTTATCCTCAAGTGGATGGAACTGGTGATTGAAAAGCCAGAAGGAGCCAGAAGCTCCCTCCCCCCCAAAAGCCTGAGTGAACCTTGAGGACCAGATCCTTATCTGAGCTTGAGAAAAGAAAAAGCTTGGTTAATCTGGGCTAACTATGTGCGCTTTGAACATCCAAAAGGAAAGTATAACCAGAAATACATAAATAGTAAGACCTGAGAAATTGTACTTCAGCTTATGATTTTTTTTTCTTTATTAGGCTAAAAGATGTCATGTTCAAGCCAACCTGATTGTTACCTACCTGGATCTCTGGAGAACCTCCAGACCAGAAGAACAAAAGCAAGCTCTTGTGTGGCTGTGGGGGCAGAGTCGCCCTGCTAGCTGGTATAAAAGTTGGCCCTGTTGGCGCTGTGAGACTTGAGTGCACAGAGCTTAGATCTGAGATTTCCTAAGACCACCTGAAACACAGGTAGGAGCCGGGTGCTTCAGCCAGGCTGACTGTTGGATAATTCTATCACTGGATTGTTAGATATTTGCTTTATTGGTTTGTTGAATAATTGAGTCATTGTCCTGTGTGGTTGTGAGGGCGAAGTCACCCTGCTAGCTGGTATAAAATGTGGGCCTATTGCCACTGTGAGACTTGAGTGCACAGAGCTTAGATCAGGGATTTCCCAAGACCACATGGAGCACAGAGTACTGGGACATGGGCTAAGCAAGGCATAACCTCCCCAACTGGAATTGCTGAGGGAGTGTCCAAGTGCAATCACAGTAGTGATTCCAAGGTGCAGGGCAAGGCAATAAATGAAACAGGAAACCCAAGACACCTCTACTCCCTCATTTCCAAACCCTAGAAACAACCTGGAGAAACTGGCTGATAAGAAGCAGAGTGAGCACAGTGCTCAGCAGGGTACCAACTGGGTTGTTCCCTACCCAATTTTTTGGAGAACCTTCAGAGCAGAAAGGGAAGAGTGAGTTAGATTTCCAATATATAAACAAAATTAAAAGTCTGAAATCTATACAAGTCAATGCTCCATAAACAAGGAAGGGAAAAAAAATTGGCATCTGAAGTAGGCAAGCAAAGCAAGCCTTCAACACAGTGAAGAGGCATTTGGGATTCACATCAGAATATAGGCAAAGGGAAACCCACATGCCAGGGACAGGACAAAGGGAAACCACGGGAAAGGTGCATGATAATTCCACACCAAGGTCTACCAACCCTGTGGGAGATTCCTACAGTGGGATCCCCCTGGGGGTGACCCAGGACACAGATCTTAGAAGAATTATTGCAGACATATTCAAAGAAATCAAAGAATATAGAGAACAAATCGGATAATTAAGGAGAGAGAATGAAAAACTCAGGAAGGACCTAGAGGGAGAGAATGACAAACTCCAGAAGGAAGTGGAAACACTGAAAAAGGAAACCAACCAGCAAAGCAAGGAGCTACAGAAAGAGACAGAGAAGCTCTAAAAGGAAGTGGAAATACTAAACAAATCACAGGATGAAATGAAAGAAGAAATCAAATACTCATCCAATCAAGGGAAAAGGAACAAAAAAGGCCTCAGAAAAAGAATGGAGGAAGCAGAACAAAGAATAATAGACCTGGAAGATAACACAAAACAACTAAAAAGTTCAAGTAAAGATTATGAAATATTTAAAAATACACAAAAGTGGAACAACCAGGATATGTGGGACACTATGAAAAGATCAACTTCTGCATAATAGGGATAGAAGAAGGAGAAGAACCCCAATAGAATGGTATTGATCAGATCTTCAACAGAATAATAGATGAAAATTTCTGCAAAACTAAAAAAAAAAAAGAAAAAGAAAAAATGACAAACCCATACAAATACAAGAAGTACAAAAAAGTCCAAGCAGACAGATCAGAAAACAAGCTGCACACACTATATAATTGTTAAAACACAAGATGCTCAAAACAAAGACAAAATACTGAAAGCACAAGAGAAAAACAACAAGTTACATATAAGGGGAAACCCATCAGAATCATAGCTTACTTTTCAGCCCAACCTATGAAAGCCAGAAGAACATGGACCAAAGTATTCCCAGTGCTAAACAACTTTAGATGCCAACACAGACTACTATAACCAGATAAAATGTCAATTAGAGTTGAAGGAGAAAGAAAAAGCTTTCATGACATGAACAAGATGAAAGAATACATGCCTAAGAAACAAAAACTTCAGAAAATCCTCAAAGCAATCCAAAGAACAGAGGAAAGAAGCAACTATCCCTAAGTAATTAAAGAGAGAAATTAACAAATTCTTAATAGAGTAAATACAGAACAACAATGCAAACAAAAAATAAGGTGAAGGGAAGCAACACACATCTCTCAATAATAACCTTAAATATTAATGGTCTAAACTCCCCAATCAAAAGACACAGACTGGGAGAATGGAATAGGAACTGAATCCTTCTATATGCTGTGTTTCTTGTAGACATACAAGAAACCCATCTCACCCTAAGGTGGACAGACACCACCTTAGAGTGAAAGGATGGAAAAAATATTTCAAGCAAATGATACCAAGAAATAAGCCAGAGTGGCTATTCTAATATCAGACAAAATCTCAAAGTAAAATTAATCAGAAGAGAAAAAGAGTGCCATTATATCCTTGTTAAAGGAACAATTAACCATGAAAACTTCACAATCCTAAATGTTTATGGACCAAACTCTGGTGCACATAACTTTATAAACACTACTCTGCAAGACCTCAAGACACAGATTAATCCTAGCACACTAATAGTGGGGGAGTTCAACACCTCACTGAGCCCCTTGGATAGAAAAACAGAAAAAAAATAAACAGAGAGACAGCAAAAGTGAACAATACAATACACCAAATGGATGCCACAGACATCTACAGAATATTCCACCCAAACACAAGAGAATAGATTTTCTACTCAGCACCCCATTGAACATTCTCCAAAATCAACCACATATTGGGACACAAAATAAATCTCAAAAAATACAAAAGGATTGAAATTATTCCATGCATTCTCTCAGAACACAGTACCATAAAGCTCAATATGAACACCAGAATACGCCCTACTAGCTATAAAAACACACGGAGACTAAGCAACACAATCCTGAATAATGAATGGGTCAGGGAAGAAATAAAGAATGAAATAAGTGTTCATGGAACTGAACAAAAAAGACAATACAACACATCAAAAACTGTTGTATACTTTAAAACCAGTCTTGAGAGGGAAATTTATAGCCTTAAACGCCCACATCAAAAAAGAAAAAGAAAAAAAAAAAAAAAACAAAAAACCCAGAAAGGTAACAAATAAACAATCTAACACTGCAGCTAAAAGAACTTGAAAGACAAGAACAAATGAACGCTAAACCCAACAGACAGGAAGAAATAACAAAAATCAGAGCAGAAATCAATAAAATAGAAACAAAGAAAATAATACATAGAATCAACGAATCCAAAAGCTGGTTCTTTGAAAAGATAAACAAAGTAGACCTCTAGCCCAGTTAACCAAAAGAAAGAAAGAGCAACTGCAAATAAATAGTATCTGTTATGAAAGGGGAAACATCACAAAGAAAAGATCCAGACAATCATATAAGAATACATCAAAAAGCCAGGTGTGGTGGTGCACGCCTTTAATCCTAGCACTTGGGAAGCAGAGGCAGGCGGATCTTTGTGAGTTCAAGGCCAGCCTGGTCTGCAGAGTGAGTTCCAGGACAGCTGGGGTTACAGGGAGACCCTGTCTCAAAAAGACCAAAAATAATAATAATAATAATAATAATAATAATAATAATACATCAAAAACCTATACTCGACTAAATTTGAAAACCTAAGAGAAATGGATGAATATCTGAAATCCTGGGAACCAACAAAGCTTAACCAAGAAGAGACTGACAGTTTAAACAGACCCATAACATCTGAGGAAATTGAAGACATAAAAAAAAAAAAAAAAAAATTCCCAACTAAAAATATGCTGGCCCATATAGTTTCACAGCAGAATTCTATAAAACATTTAAAGAGGTCCTACAACCTTTACTACTCAAACTGTTCAGTGGATACAAACATAAGGAATTCTCCCCAGTTCTATGAAGCCAGCATCACTCTAATACCAAAACCAGGCAAAGGTACAACCAAAAAAGAAAGCTATAGACCCATCTCATTAAAGAACATACATGCAAAAATTTTCAACAAAATACTTGAAAATCACATACAGACCAACATCAAAAAGTTCATCCATTATGGTCAAGTTGGATTCATACCAGAGATGCAGGGATGGTTCAACATATGTAAATCAATAAATATCATAAAACACATAAATGGACTTAAAGACAAAAAACACATGATCATGTCAATTGATGTAGAAAAAAAAGCCTTTGACAAGATCCAGCACCATTTATGTTTAAAGTTCTAGAGGGAATTGGACTGAATGGAACATTCCTCAACATGATCAAAGCCATATATAGCAAACCTACTTCCAGCAAAATGGAGAAAAATTGGTACCATTTCCCTTAAAGGTGGGAATGCAGCAAGGCTCCCCCTTATCAACACTTCTTTAGCATAGCACTTGAAACACTTAGTAGGGCAGCAATACAAAGGAAGGAAATTAAAGAAGTACTAATTGGAAAAGAGGAAGTTACACTATCCTTTTTTGCAGATCATAGGATAGTTTACTTAAGAGATGCTGAAAACTCCACCAGAAAATTTCTAGAAATGATTAAGGGTTTCAGTAAAGTGGCAGGATACAAAATTAACCTAGAAAAATCAGTAGCCTTTCTTTACACCCACAATAACAAGTGAGGAAGGAATATAATAAGATCTTCCCACTCACAGTAGCCTCAAAAATAATAAAATACCTGAGAAAAACCTAACCAAAGATACCAAAGATCTCTACAAAAAAAATTTAAATCCCTGAAGAAGGAGATTGAAGATGATATCAAAAGATGGAAAGACCTCCCATGCTCATGGGTTAGAAAAATTAATATAGTAAAAACGTCCATTTTTACCCAAATTGATATACAAATTCAACACAATCCCAATCAAAATCCCAATGAGTTTCTTCACAGACATGAAAAACACCATGAATAACTAAGCAACCCTGAAAGAAAAACATGCAATACAGGGGGATTGCTCTACTAGACTTCAAGGTATATTACAGGGCCATATTGATAAAGACTGGTACTGGTACAAATACAGACCTGTTTACCAATGGAACAAAATTGAATATTGAAACTTGGGCTCATACAATTTTCAGCCACCTCATATTTGACAAAGGGGCAAAAAAAGCTAAATTGAGGAAGGATAGCATCTTCAGCAAATGGTGGTGGCAAAACTGGATCACCATTTGTAGAAGAACAAAATTAAACCCCTACCTCTCACCCTGTACAAAAATCAACTCTAAGTGGATCAAGATCTCAATATAAAACCCAAATCTCTGAAGGTGATAGAAGAAAATGTTGGCAATAACCTACAAGACATAGACATAGGAAAAGACTTTCTAAATCAGACAGCAGATGAACAGGAAATAAGGTCAACAGTTGACAAATGGGACCTCATCGAACTCAAAAGCTTCTGTATAGGGAAAGAAACAATCAAGGAAGTAAAGAGAAAACCCACAGGGTGGGAGGAAATCTTCGCCAGTGATACATCTGACAGAGCATTAACGTCAAGAATATATAAACTACTCAAAAAAAAAAAAAAAAAAAAAAAAAAAACAAGATGTCAGACCTACTTCAAGAAGATGGAGTAAAGAGCTGAACAGATACTTCATCAGTGAGGAATTAAAGATGGGAGAAAAACATCTTAAAAAGTGTTCAACATCATTAATAATTAAGGAAATGCAAATTAAAGCCACTCTAAGATATAATCTCACTCTGATACGACTGGATAAGATCAAGAAAACAAAAGACACCAAATGCTGGAGAGATTGCAGGGAAAGGGGAACACTCATCCACTGCTGGTGGGAATGTAAACTTGTACAAACATTATGGAAAGCAGTCTGGAGAACCCTTAAAAGATTCAAAATGAGCCTACTACATGCCAGTCATACCACTCCTGAGTATAGGTAGTAAGCTCCTTAGGTCCAGCAGAAGAAGTTCAGAGGCTTAATGGTGCCAGAATTACCATCATTGTTCTCCAGAAGGATATCACACACAGTTTGTCAGGTGGACTGTTGGCCACCGACACCTTTAATGGGCGGCCCTTATGTGAACCTCCAATTGGAGATGGAGGGAGCATCTTGGAGTTGATTATAGTGACATTGTCCCCAATGTCCACAATGCCCTTAATGGGAGAGTCATTGAGCTTGATGGTCATTTGTGACGAGCCACCATAAATGGGCAGGGTCCAAAAGATGTGGGGAGTTTTCTGTTTTACAGTAGGGGCTGAGGGCTGTTATTTTGCTGAAATGGGAGTCAATTTGCAATCTTTGGCCCAATGGAAACCTACATTTGGGGCAAGGAGTCTTGGGACTGGTGAAGGGATTTGTGCAGGATAGTATTAAGTGACCTTTCCTGCCACATCCCCAAAAGACAGGAAGCTTGAAAGGTTGCATTTTTATGGGAAAAAAGATTGTAAAGAGGCAATGAGTGATTCAAAAGGAGCTGAGGCAGGGTTAAGTTCACAGGTGGCAATGACCCATTTATGGAGATCTTCATTACTTACTGATGTGACAGTGTTGTGGGTGTGGGAATTCATGACTTCCCAGGTGAGCTCTTTGATCAGGGCATCTCTAGTGGGGCTGGGGTAGGGGGATGCAGTGATCGACAGCCACAGTCAACATGATGAGAAATCATTCACACATACAAAACATTTTAATATGCATAGCACAAAACAACAGTTTACTGAATTTTTCAGTGTTTAATTCAGGAGCGTGAAGGTCATTCACATGGTTACATCACCATTGGCCATCTCCAGAAAAGCTCCATCCCAAATAGAAACTTGATAGCCATTAAGCAATAAACCTCCTTTTCCCTCCTTCCAGCTCCTGTGAACTATTTTTCTACTTTCATGTCTATGACATTGACTATTTTGTACCTTGCATAAATGGAATCATATGGTACTTGTCTTTTTGTGTCTGGCCCATCTCATTTAGCATAAACTCTTTACATTTCATCCATATTGCAACATGTATCAGAATTGTGTTCCTTTATGAATACTATTACATTGTATACGTGTACTGTGTTGTGTTTGTCTAGTCATCTGCCAATAGACACTAGAGTTTCCACACTTTGACAGTTGAAAGTAATGCTACTGAGAACATTGGTATACAAATTCCTGTTTGTGTCCCTATATCCAATTCTTTTAGTTATTTACCTGTGGGTGGAATTGCTTTTTCACATGAGTGTCTGTTTGGCTTGTAAGGAATGGACATACCAGTCTCTATTAAATAGTTGCATCATTTCACATTCCACCACCAATGTACAAGATTTTCAATGTGTCTATGCCCTCACCAACACTTTTTATTTTCTCTTATTTTTCTTTTAACTGGTGATGGAGCAATAGCTCACCAGTCAAGAGCACTGGCTGCTCTTGTCTTGCAGAGGACCTGGGTTTAATTCCCAGGCCCCACATGGTGACTAACAACTGTCTTTAACTCCAGTTCCAGGGAATTAAATGCCCTCTTCTGACCTCTGTGGACATTGCAAGACACATGTGCATGAAACATACATGTAGGCAATATACTCATATACAAAAAATTAAAAATAATAAAATATAATTTTTCACTTAAAAAAAGAAAAACATAAATATGTTCACCTGCATGTTGAACCAAATTGCAGAAGTAACAGTCAGGCTTTTGTGGAGTGCAGGATTTAAAGTCCATTGAGGACTCAGAACCTGGCCCTTTATATATAAAGAGACACCACTCCATGAGGATGTACGGCCCTGGGAGTAATGCCCCCTTGAAGTCCTCCACTAAGCACAGGGCACTTTGGATCTGACACTCTTTGTCTGCCTAGTTCCACACACCCTCTCCCCTGCTGTCATGGGAAATTGTGGGGCCATGTTTTTAATTTGGTCACAATACTGAGGGATACCAATAAGGATTGGGTCACAGGGTCAGTAAAGTTACCACGACCAGTAAGCATGTCCAAGATTATGGGGATGTTATAATGTATGTTAGTGCATGCCTGACCTTCTGCCATATCATCAAAGACTGCTTTCCATTGAAGGAATGTTGCAGGGTCAAGGACTGCCTTAAGCAGGGTGTACCAATCATAATGCATTTGAAGGTTATTTGCCCACTGGGTGAGAACCTGTTCAAAATAAGGGGAATCGGGACCAGCTTCTTGTGCTGATTTACAAATAAGGGATAGATCAGAAAGGGGAGTGGGGATCCAGGGCCAAGCAGTAGTATTGGGACCCACATTAAGAGGGACTGCATGCAAGTGAGAGGGTGGATGAGGTAAGGGGGCACTTTATTAGGGAGAGGTGGAGGTAGTTTTTGTGAGTTGGGAACAGGAGGGGAATTCTCTTCATTCGATTTGAAAGCAGGCATAGGGGAGGGCCAGTTTTTCTTTGGCTTTTTGTTTCTTTGTTTTGGTTGTTTTGTTTGTTTATTTTTGTGACTAATCTTTTTTTTTTGCTGTGTTTTTTTAATAATAAGTAATAAGTAGTGAATACAATCATCCTTCATGTAACACCAATTTGCAAGCAGGTATGCCCAAACCCACATAGCCCAAGGCACCCACCATCCATCTGGAAGGGCTTGTATGTACAATCATGTTGATCAAATAAGAGTCCAGTCTATATTGCTGGACTCTTCACCCCAATTGCAGCCTTTACATCCTACCATGCCACCTCTTCCTCAGATTGTTCCCTAGGCTTAGAAAAGGTGTACAAGTGGGTGAGAAGCAAAACAGTCTACTTTCTCTGGAGATGTCGTTTTGGACTCTGATCGGTTCAGGCTGTTTCCTTTCATAGGTTGACAGTTTATCCAGGAATAACCTTTCAATCCTACTAATGAAGCACAAGAAATTAGATATACATGCATTTAAACAGTACTAATATTATGGTAGGTTATGTTGGTATAGACACAGATGTTTAGATGATATGCTAATCCATGATCTATAGTTTTTCTGTAAAAGATGACAAGGTGTGTGGCTTATAATATCTCTCCTAATCACTAGAGGATGTAAGCTTGTGGCATTAGCCATGACTTATTTCTCCAAGGAGAGAGATACTAGCCAATTATATTTGGGATATACAGACATATATGGCTGCCACTGCTGCATAGTATTTCCAGGCAAGTGAGGTGTAGCTGATGCTGATGGAGGAGCTTTGCTTGACTCAAGGAGACCAATATTTGCTTTATTGGTTTAGTGGCCTTTGGTAACACTCTCTGGCATTCCAGAGACCAACTGTACACTTGCAAGTATGGTCTCAATACATCTTTCCCATGCTTACACCAGGTCTTCGACAGCAGGGCCTTACTACCTCTCTTCCTGCAGGTATCCCAGTTTACAGGCAAGAAAACTTTACCTTTTGGGGGGGCTTGGATCTCCTGGCCAACATCTCCTTGGTAGAATAATCCATTGCTTATATCAGAGCTCTCCTGTATTAATATATTTTGCTTAATTGCACAGCTTAAAAAGACTTTAGCATTATATTTGGCTCTGAATAGAGAATAATCTTTGGCGTTTTTGTAACAGAGTAGATTGTCCTCTGCCGAGGAGCCTTTAAAAAGGCTTATAATTATGGTGAGGAAATTTTCCATGACAGCAGGGGAGAGGATGTGTGGAACTAGGACAGACAAAGAGTGTCAGATCCAAAGTGTCCTGTGCTTAGTGGAGGACTTCAAGGGGGCATTACTCCCAGGGCCGTACTTCCTCATGGAGTGGTGTCTCTTTATATACAAAGGGCCAGGTTCTGAGTCCTGAATGGATCAGCTCTTATGTGGAATCACCAGGCTAATCAAAAGGTGGAGCCACCTGCCACAGTGTTATGTACCTTCCTAACAATGAAACAAAGAAAACGACAAACAAATTGAAAGTGAAGGGAAGGAGCTCTCATGCTTACTTTTGCCTGGCCATCAGCATAGAAAACACAAAGGGGAGTCTACACACTGAGAACTGCAAATTGGGGGTGGGGGAGGCAGACTACTTTGGGAGCCAGATGTAGTAAGTTCCTCTAGTAAAGCTCAAGAAGTTCAGGTCATACCCGAGGAATCAAGGTGAGTAGGGTGAAAAGCAGGGAAAATATGAGTTCCTGCTAACTGCTTTATTATGGGAAAGATAAGGATTTATATGATCATCCTCTGCTTCATCTGGAAACATATCAGGTGCTGATCAAACCACTGACACAGCTGTTGCTTCTGAACACAGGTTAAATCTGTTCAGTGTACAAGGAGGAAAGCTTGCAGGTGTGTAATACTCTACAGGTATATACCTCACAAGACTCATCCTACCACAAGGTTACATGCACATCCATCTTTATTGCAGCTCTATTCACAATAAGAAAGACCTAGAACCAACCCAAATTCCTCTAAACAGACAAATGGATGAAAAAATGTGGTGCATCTACACAATGGAGTACTATTCAGGGGTAAAGAAAGACAACATCATGAACTCTGCAGGTACATGGATGCAACTTGAAGCCATTATTAATATTAAAATAGAAACACAAGCTTTCTTTTTGGTACCATTTGCTTGGAATATTTTTTTCCATACTTTCATTTTAAGGTGGTGCCTGTCCTTGAAGGTAAGATGTGTTTCTTTTTTTTTTATTATTTTTAAGGGATTCTACAATATAATGACACAGTTGTTTGCAGATAACATTGATGTTACTCAGTATGTCATACAATTAGGTAATTGGTGCAATTTGCAAGTATCTATGTCCAAATTTTGAACAACCAAAGGTTCCCATAGTCCAGTTGGAGAAGCTTGTATGCACAGGCATGTTGGTCAGTTAGGAGTCTAGACTATATTGTTGTAGTCTCACGATTCACCCCCATCTCTCTGCAGACCTTACAATCTACCATGCCTCCTCTTCCGCAGTTTGTTCCCTGGGCTTTGGGAAAGGGGCACAAGTGGGTGAGAAGAAAACAGTCTAATTTCTTTGGAGGTGTCATTTTGGACTCCAGTCTGTTCAGGTTGTTTCCCTTCATGGGTTGACAGCTTTTCCAGTGATACCCTTTTTAGTCATACTAACAAAGCACAAGCTATTGGATGTACAGGCATTTAAGCAGTACCAATTATTATGTCAAGCTAAGCTGTGAGCATAGACACAGATGCTTGGATGGTATGCTAATCCGCAAACTGTGGTTTCTCTATAAAGGGTGACAAGTTCTTATTGTGGCTTATAACATCTCCTAACCACTAGAGGACATAAGCTTGTGGCATCCGCTGTGAGTTATTCCTCCAAGGAGAGAGCTAATAGCCAAATAGATTTGGGATATATATAGACACTTGGCTGCCACTGTTGCACAGTATCTCCAGGCTGTTGAGGTGTAGCTGATATTGACGGAGGAGTCTTGCTTGTCTCAGGGAGACCAATATTTTGCTGTATTGCTTTAGTGGCCTTTGGTAACGCTCTCTAGCATTTCAGAGGCCAGTTGTACGCTAGCAAGTGACGTCTCATAACATTTTTCATGCTCACACCAGGTCTTCGACAACAGGGACTTACTGCCTTTCTCCTTGCATATATCCCACTTATAGGCAAAAGGCCTTTATAATTTGGGGGGGGGGGTTTGAATCCCCTAGCCAACATCTCCTAGGCAGAATAATTCATTGCTGATGTCAGAGCTTTCCTGTAGTAATATATTTTGCTTAATTACACAACTTATAAACACTTTACTATTGAATTTGGCTCTAGATAGAGAAATATCCTTTCACAGTTCCTATGCCTATCAATCAGTTAATACGTTGTGCCTGTTTTATAGGAAATTACCACTGTAACAATTGGCTCTAGTTTACAGTTTGGGAGTGGTTTCATTACCATCCTGTTTTTCTTTTTCCTAAAAAAAAAAGGGGGGGAGAGGTAGGAAGGTTTCTCAGCATTAGGGTCCATTATTAACAGTCAACCCCAATATTATTCAGAGAGATGCTCAGTGTCCGTGTCTCAGGCAGTCTGAGGTTCCTCATTCCTTAATGTTCAGATGGGTCAACCTCTCTGCTGGCATTCCCCAGTTCATCCTGCACAGCCATAAGTTGTATGTTTTCAGGCATTTAGATTGGTGATTTTTACCTGTGGGAACATAAAATTCTCCTCCCATTGTTATTTTCAAGATCAGAAAAATTGAAAATTTATCAATAGGATTGAAACACAGAGTTTTCCATTTGTATCCCAGAAAGGATAGTACCCCACCTCCCACCTCCCTCTTTTTTTTTTTTTTTTAAGTTTTTATGTTTTGACCTATAGATGCCTAAGTTGTATTACACATACCCATAAACAGGAGCCAAGGCATAAGCTTTCATTAAATTTACCCAAACTGGTTCTCATTGACTGTATGCTACTTATTTGGGAAGGAAATTTAAGCTTAGTTCCTTTAAATTGTCCTACAAGTAAAAGAAAGTGTTATAATGTGATGTTGTATAATTCAGAAAAATATAGAGGCCATTTGTGTACCTTAACCCAATACAAATTATAAATAAAACAATTAACATTTTATATTCCCAATTAGTTCAATTGTATTACCATTTCCACCAAAACCTACACCTAAATTTAACTAATCTAAACAATTCACTAAGCTTTAAAATATCCTATACTTTGTGGATAAAGCTTGGGCAGAGTTGAGTACCTGCTAAATAAATTTTACCCAATAAACACTTTGCTCTTTAACACTATATGACTGGGCTATGACTTCTAGTTATTTGGGAAGTAAAATTTAAGCTAATTCCTTTAAATTGTCCTACAAGTAAAAGAAAGTGTTACACTGTGATGTTGTATAATTCAGAAAAATATAGAGACCAACCCAATACAAACTATAAATATAACAACTAGCATTTTATATTCCCAGTTAGTTCAAATGTCAGTATCTAGCTCCTTTTTTTTTTAACACAAGCATCGTTCATATAAAACCAATTTGCAAGCAGTTGTGCCCCAGCCCACACAGCCCAAGGCTCCCACCATATAGCTGGACGGGCTTGAATGTTCAATCAAGTTGATCAAATAAGTGTCCAGACTATATTGTCGTAGTTTTACTATTCACCCCAATCGCAGCCCCTACAATCTACCACTCCCCCTCTTCCACAGATTGTTCCTTAGGCTTAGAGATGTGGCACAGGTGGACAAGAAGCACAACAGTCTACTTTGTCTGGAGATGTCGTTTTGGACTCTGATCAGTTCTGGCTGTTTCCTTTCCTGGGCTGACCAATTGCCCAGGGATAAGCTTTCAATCCTACTAATGAAGCACAAGCAATTAGATATATACGTTTAAACATTGCTAGTTACTATGGTAGGTTAGTTTGGTATAGACACAGATGTTTGGATGGTGTGTTAATACCTGGATTACTTTTTTTCCTGAGAAAAATGACAAGGCCTTACTGTGGTGTATAAATCTCCTAATCACTAGAGGGTATAAGCTTGTGGCAACATCCATGAGTTATTCCTCCAAGAAGAGAGCTAATAATCAAATAAAGTTGGGATATACAGACATATGGCCGCCACTGCTGCACAGTATCTCCAAGCAGGTGAAGTGTAGCTGATGTTGGTGGAGGAGTCTTGCTTGACTCAAGGAGACCAACATTTGCTTTATTGGTTCAGTGGCCTTTGGTAACACTCTCTGGTATTCCAGAGACCAACTGTATACTTGTAAGTGTGATCTCGATACAATCCTCCCATGGTTCCATCAGGTCATTGACAGCAGGCAGGCCTTACCACCTCTTTTCTTGCAGATATCCCAGTTTACAGGCAATAAGACTTTACATTTTTTGGGGGGTGACTTGGGTCCCATGGCTAACATCTCCTTGGCAGAATAATCCATTGCTGCTATCAGTGCTCTCTTGTATTAATATATTTTGCTTATATGTACCACTTAAAGAGACTTTAGTATTATATTTGGTTCTGAATAGACAATAATCCTTTTTACAATTCCTATGTATATTAGTCAATTAAAGTAAGAAGTTTTACCAGTTTTATAAGAGATTACCTCTATAACAGTCAGCTCTAATTTACAGTTAGAGGATAACTTCATTACCATCATGTTTTTCTTTGTTCTTTGAAAAAGAGGTAAGGAGGTCTCTCATATTGAAACTGTGCTGCACCTAGAAGGTAAAGTTCATTAGGACTCACTGTAAACAGATGTTACACCTATGGTCCTCAGAGATGTTTGATGCCTGTAGCAGTCTGAGGCTTTTCTTCCTTTTAGTGTTAAGATGGGTGAACTTCTCTGCTGGTATTTCTTGGTACAACCTACANAAAAAAAAAAAAAAAAAAAAAAGGTGGGTCTGTGTGAGTCTTGAGATTGGGGATTTCCCCTGAAGCACAGGTACCAGGGTGCAGGCTAAACAGCACCTCCCCACCACCAACTGGGATTGCTGAAGGAGCATCCAAGTGGATTCTTTGGGGAACCTTCAGAACAGAAAGGGAAAAGTGAGTTAGACTTCCAATAGGAATCCTAAAGCTCACACAAGTCAACACTCCATAAGCAAAGAGAAAAGAAGGAAAACAAATCAATCAAACACACAACTAATGCATCTGAAGGAAGCAAGCAAAGCAAGCCTTCAACAGAGTGAAGAGGCATTTGGGATTCACATTGGAATACAGGCAAAGAGAAACTCATATGCCAGGGACACGAAAAAGAGATAGCATAGGAAAAGTGCAGGATAATTCCACACCAAGCTCTACCAACCCTGTGGAAGATTCCTACAGTGGGATCTCCGTGGGGATGGCGCAGGACACATATGAAAATCAATAAACAAACAAAAATCAATAAACATCATCAATCATATAAACAGACTGAAAGACAAAAAACACACCATCATCTCAATTGATGCAGAGGAAGCCTTTGACAAAATCCAGCATCCCTTCATGTTTAAAGTCCTAGAGGGAATTGGATAGGAGGGATCATTCCTCAATGTAATAAAATCCATACACAGGAAACTCACAGCCAATATCATCCTAAATGGGGAAATGACAGAAGCATTGGAGAAATGCTTTTCTCAATGGAGAAAAGACAGTATCTTCAGCAAGTGGTGTTGGCAAAACTGGATCACCACTTGTAGAAGAATGAAATTAAACTCCACCTCTCATCGTGTACAAAAGTCAACTCCAAGTGGATTAAAGACCTCAATGTGAAACCCCAAACTCTGAAGGTGATAGAAGAAAAAGTTGGCAGCAGACTACAAGATATAGGCATAGGAAAAGACTTCCTAAAACAGACAGCAGCTGCGCAAGAATTAAGGTTGACAATTGACAAATGGGACCTCATTAAACTCAAAAGCTTCTGTACAGAAGAAACAATCAAGAAAGTGAAGAGAAATCCCACAGAGTGGGAGGATACCTTCACCACAGAAACATCTGACAAAGTATTGCTTTCCAGAATATATAAACTACTCATAAAACAAAGAAGAACACAAATGACCCACTCAATAGATGGAGCAAAGATCTGAACAGAAACTTCCCAAGTGAGGAATTAGAGATGGCTGAGAAACATCTTAAGAGGTGTTCAACATCACTAATAATTAAGGAAATGGAAATCAAAACCACTTTAAGATAACATCTTACTCCAATAAGACTGGCTAGGATCAAGAAAACAAATGATACCAAGTGCTGGAGAGGTTGTGGGGAAAGGGGAACACTCATCCACTGTTGGTGGGAATGTAAATTCATACAGCCACTATGGAAAGCAGTGTGGAGAACCCTTGGAAGACTTGGAATGAACTTGCCACCTGACCCAGCCATACCACTCATAGGCATGTACCCACAAGACTCACCCCACCACAGAGGTACATGCACGGCCATGTTTACTTCAGCTCTCTTCACAATAGCAAGGAGCTGGAACCAACCCAAATGCCCCTCAACTGACGAGTGAATAGAGAAAATGTGATACATTTACACAATGGAGTTCTATGCAGCAGTAAAGAAAGATGACATCATGAGCTTTGCAGGAAAATGGCTGGAGCTAAAAGACATCATACTGAGTGAAGTAACATAGTCCCAGAAAAACAAATAAGGAATGGTATCCCTCATCTGTAGATGCCAGTGACAATTACCTAGTTGTAAGTATTTCTTGCTCACAGCCCCTTGAGCTTTTGTCCAAGTAGTTGGGAGTGATGCATATTGGAAACAACAACAACTTCAACAGAAAGCACTGCAACAAAGAAGTGACTGAAACAGTGAACTTCTGCTCAAAACAGTCAACTTCCACATGGAGAATTTTGAGAAAGACTGAGAAAAAGATGAAAAGCATGTATGGCAGAATACATGAGCTATGGTGGGGTGGGGGGCTAGGCTGGGGGACACGGGTCTAGATTATGATAATCTTGTGATATATATATATATAATATCATATATATATATATATATATATATAAATTAATATTATATATAATTAAAATAAAAAAAGAAATTCTAATTCTATGACTGAGTTTTACAAACAATATTCTGAGCCAGGTGTGGTGGTACATCATGCCTTTAATCCCATCACTGGAGAGGCAGAGGCAGGCAGATCTCTGTGAGTTCAAGGCCATCTAGTCTACATCATGAATTCTAGGCCAGCATGGGCCACAGGGAGACCCTGTCCCAAAAAAGAAAAGACAAACAATATTCTACCCAAGTCCCCCCGAATTTTCCCTTAGTGCATCTCAGCATCAACAACCCTTTCTGTGTTTTCTTTCAAGAGCATTATGTTCCATATCTCTCTGACTTAGTATGATACCTTACCTCCTTCTACAGTCTTCTCAAAGTATTCCTTGCTCTTTTCAACAGATATTCAGGGTATTTTACTCGTTGGCATTGTGACTAGCCATTTAACCGTATCATTGTTCCATTTATTCTGGAGTCTAAGTGCTTTATCTCAGTCTCTTTGAGGAAAATGTTTATAAAGACTTTCTAATTTCTTGCATCTCACAATTTAGAAATTCTTTTCTGTATCTGTAAGGAACTGGTTTTTTGAGAACTTGTCTCTCTATGTAGCATCAGTTCTGGAAGAGCTCTCTACATACACGATGATTACCTCAAACTCACTATTCTCTTGCCTCTACTTCTTGCATACTTGAAATACATTTGTGCACCACAACAATGACCAACTTCTAATTTTTGAAAGCAGTTGGTTTGAAATTTCTATCTCATTCTGTTTTTAACATTTGCATTATTAGCTCCTGGGTTTTAGAAATTAACACTGAATTTTCTTATTTCTTTTCTAAAGTCTGTCCTTGATTTGGATTAACTATTTTCACTTTCAGGAATTTTTTTTAAATTTTAATTTCTAAGTAATTAAGTGAAACTATTTATTTTTCCTTTTGATTTTTTATCAATTTTATGTGTATTTCATACATCACATCTTAATCAATCTCAATCACCTTCATCCTCCCTTCACCATTGGCACCATCCCACAGCTCCCCCACTATAATTCATACATTCTGTCATTTGTATAAAGGCCAATTGTACCAATATGGGTGCTACTGCCCATTTCTCCAATTCCATTCTGGGTTTTTATTTGCTTGCATTTGCATGGGTCTTATGCATGCTGACACCACTGTTGTAGGTTCATATGAGCAGGGTCCCAGGAGCTTATAGGAGTCTATTTCCTTATGGACATGCATCACTTTCCTGTCTCTTAGAATCTTTCCACCCCTTCTTCCACAATGGTCCCTGATCCCTGGAGGAATGAAGCTGAATGCAGGAGTCCTGTCCATGGACCCACACTCTGTAGACTCCTAATCTGTATGGCTTGACCATTTATGACCTTTTGAGTTCCTGGCCCTCTGTTGCATGAAGGAGCTTCTTTACTGAGAGTTAAGAGATTCATTAGTTTCCTCTTGGCCCTTTGTTCTATGTTGAATGAGCCTTGGGTGTAGAGGTTTCATTGTCGATGTGCTGCTTAGGCTTGAGGAATTCACAGTGAATTCTGTGTGTGACTAATTGAAGTACTCTGCAATAATCTTCATCTGGGCAAAAGAAGCTTCTTTAACAAGTTGTTCTGCAATATTTCTCTGTATATATAAGGATATATACTTTTACACTTAATAAGAAGTAATGCTAGTATAAGTATGTGACAGCCTTGGAAATTACTCTAAGATCTATGACCTCTCCATTTATGTGTATTTGGCTCTGTTTACAGTACCATGCATAACTTTCCTCCAATTCAGTGTGCTTTAGCTACAATTACTTAGCCTTTGACTGCCCACAAGAAAAAAACGTGCCACTAATGTACCAAAGATATATTCTGTGTCAGTCATTGATGTGGTTATTTAGACTTAAAGCTGGTGTTGGACTATCAATTGCCTTGTTCCCTTAGTAGCTTGCATAGTGCTCTCTAAAGCTGTGAGAGTTACTCTTCAAGGGAGGTGGCTTCCAGGTCAGTTCCAGGTCCATTTCTCCAAATCCAGTCTCTGAAATATGTCCTGTCTAGTCAAGGGATGTAGCAATAGCCTGTGTAGTTTGGATAGTCTCTTGGACTATTATAGCCAACAAATTGAAGGAAAGTGTCTCTTGTGTGGCCCTGTTTCTTGTTATGTAACCTTTAGCTATGCACATGGACTCATGCAGAAATATTGTAGGTGTGATTTGTCATTAGATTGTTAGACTAATAAAATACCCTCAGATATTTTATACTAGAAAGGCATTATTTATCTCTCTCTCTTTCTCTCTCTCTCTCTCTCTCTCTCTCTCTCTCTCTCTCTCTCTCCTTTTCTAACCTTCTCTTCATGTCTTCCCCATTTAAAGTGGCCCATATTCTCATTTTTCCTTATAGATTTTGAGACTGTTGCACTTTTATTTTTTTCTGATTTAAGATTTTCTGTACAGTATCATATTTCTATTGGAGACAAAGCATCTGATTCCCTAAGCTGATTATTGCAATGCTTATTGTTTGTTTTCATCTTACAGTACAATTAAGCAGAAAACATCCTCTTACTTTTAGGAAGTGTTAAGCCTAGTGGCTCATTTAATTTGGGAAGTTCAAGGAACACTTGGAAGATCTTTCTGAGGGGATGGATAGATGGCTCTGTGGGTAAGAGATGTTTTGGTAGAGGGCCAGGTTTCAAGTTCCACCACCCACATAGCAGCTAGCATGTCCCTAATTCCAGTTCCAGGGGGTGTGAAGTCATCTTCTTACCTCCACTGACATTGCATGACTGGAGTGCACTTATATACATGCAAACATAAGACTCATACACATAAAAATAAATAAGTAAACTAAAATCTATTTTCTGAGGAAAATAGATTAAAGATTCATGTTTTTTAAATCTGGTGAACTGAAAAAATAAGCTGGGCAATAGATTTGAATATGCAGATTTTAGCTAATGGATCTTACCTGAACTTTAAAGGGCACTGCTGTGATCTGGGCATAGTATAGCTAAGACTTGAACTTTAAAGGACACTGCTGTGATCTGGGCATGGTATATCTAAGACTTGATACTATAGTTTCTCCATATCAAATTTGCCAATATCTGTTTTATAGAAAAATAACTAATTAGACTTGAGAATGCAGAAAATCTGGTATTTTGCTTAAAATTTAAACTCTGTCCATAAGCAATTAGCCTAATCTGCCTTTTCTTCACAGATTTTGAATAAATTAGGCTTGTCCTTACTGACCTGTTCTCCCTGTGAGTGCTGCTGTTCTGCAGGCAGGTCTTCCTCATACTTCCCTCAATCGTTTTGAAAGGATGTAAGTATATATCTGTATAATTCCATGACAATGAGACACAATATTGCAAAGTATAAATTCTAGCTCCCAAAAAATGCATCACAGTTACAAAACCAACCAAACAAACAAAAATCTAATTCATACTTGAAGTAAGTTTATGATTTAGTCCTTGGCTGCTGTTCTAGTTTGTCTTCCATTGCTGTGACAAAACACTCTGACCGACACCAACTTGGGGAAGAAAGGGTTTATTCAGCTTACATCTCCTGGGTCACAGAGAGCGCAAGGCAGGAACACAGGGCAGGAACCTGGAGGCAGGAGTTGAAGCACAGGCCATGGAGAAATGCTGTTCACTGGCTTGCTCCTCCGGCTCATGCCCAGCCTGCCTTCTTTTTTTTTTTTTTTAATTTTTTTTTAATTTATTTCTGTATGTATATGAATGTACTGTCTGCATGCAGGTCTGTGCACCCGTGTCGTGCAATGCCGCGGAGGTCAGAAGAGGGTCTCGGATTCCCCTGGCGCTGGAGTTCTCCTGGAATTGGAGTTTCAGACGGCTCTCGGCCGCCATGTGGGTGCTGG
The DNA here is from genome assembly GCA_009823505.1 of Rhizomys pruinosus. Taxonomy (NCBI): domain Eukaryota; kingdom Metazoa; phylum Chordata; class Mammalia; order Rodentia; family Spalacidae; genus Rhizomys; species Rhizomys pruinosus. The sequence goes on from VZQC01013591.1 coordinate 7,504,487, forward strand.
GGATCGAACCCGGGTCCTCTGTAAGAGCAGTCGGTGCTCTTAACCGCTAGGCCATTTCTCCAGCCCCCCAGCCTGCCTTCTTATAAGGTACACAACAACCTGCCCAGGATGGCACCACTCATTGTGGGCTGGGCCCTCCCACACTGCTCGACCATGAGACAATACTCCACAAATGTGGCCACAGGCCAATCCAATGGAGCCAATTTCCCGATTAAGGCTCCCTCAACCCAGGTGTGTCAAGTTGACACTAAAGCTGTCCAGCACAATTGACCCCTTGTCAACTTGACACACAAAACACATCACTATTAAACCACCACCTTTCCAGTTCTTATCCCCAAAGTATGATGTTAACATTAACCACAACCTAAGACAATACAAACTTAAAATGTCCAAATGATTAAAAATTCAGTCTATTAAAAGTCTCTTAACTGTGGGCTGCTGTAAAATCCAAAACAAGTACTGTCTTATTTCAAAGGGAAGAATCGGGCACTCTCAAACAAAACCTAAGTCCAGCAAAGTAGCTCAAGGCTGGACAACTGGGATTCACTCATGATCTTCCAGGCCCCAAGGGGTTTCGTCATCTCCCCTTCCCGACTCTGCCGTCCGTGGCACACACCGCTCATCTTGAAGGCCCAGGCCAACTCCATTTCACACCTGCTGCTGCTCTTGGTGGTCATCCCATGGTCCTGGCTCTCTGCAAGGGGAGAGGAGAATTTGGAAATTATGACTCCAAACCAGTGTCATCTTGAAGGACAAAAAGCCCTCGGTCCTTAACAGTACTGAGAGCAACTAAGAGAAAAATCTTTTATTCTTTGCAGTTAACAAGTAGGAAGAACTCAAGATCTGCTCATTTATAGGACATTTCAATAGATTTCCTCATTTTTGTTGTCTTATGAATATACGTCTTTTTGATGTCTTATGAATATACCCTGATAGTTAATTTCCCATGATTTTCAATCATGTCATGTACAATCATTCACATACTTCAAGGCCAGCAAGGTAATGAACAATTAGGGAAAGTCATTAAGCAATGGTTCCAGACTTTATTGAACTCCATGCAGGATGAATATTGATATCAAGCACTTCTAGGATGACTTGCCCCCCACTTGGATACTGGATCATAGTTCACCATTAACACAGCCTGAATCTTGAAACATAAATACACTATGTGGAATAATCCATGGATAATCTTACTTTAAGAGCAGATTGGTAAACTAAATCATAGTATGCTGTGTATTCTCAATATTTCACTTTTCTGCACATAAGGTTGCGACCAATTCAAGAGGAAATCCAGAAGAAAGTGTGCCTTGCCTGTGGCTCTGAAGAATATAATCACACTCTGGAGCTATTCAGAATTGAATTCCAGTGAAATGAAATGAGGGGAAACTTAGAGACTTTCCACTTCATATCCTGCTTAACTTCAGTTATTTTTCCCAAATGGCATAGAAAGTGCTCTGAACAACTTCCACATGTTGTCTCCTAAGAATTAGAAGTTCTTACAGCTCTACAGAAAAAATAAATGACTCAAATACCAGACTAAACAGAAACAGATAAAACTACCCACAAAGAAACTGACTGAGATCCTGAAGTACCTAAAGGGGATTTACTATCCTGCATAATTCTTTATTATTTAGTCAATTAACAACAATGACATTTAAGTTTAATCATCTGTAAGCTCACTAACTGAAGTATTACAATGTCATAATTGTTATTAATTTGCTGCTTTACACCACAAAAAGGTGTAAAGGTGTGGGTTCATCCGCTGGATTACTGGTCAACCTATCAGTCTTCACACCTGTAAGGAATACTGACTATCCCCCAGTATCCATCAGTTGCCAATAGTTCTTTAGCTACTGCTGACAGTTTTTGCACACCTCTCCCATTCATGCTGAGCTCCTGTCTGGCTTGGGTTTGCACAATTCTTTTTTTTTTAATTTAATTTTTATTGATGGTTTGTGCATTTCGTACATCATTTTCCAATTCAGATCAGGCATATTTCCCTTTCCCTTCCCCCCCACCCCCACCCCATCCCAGATCATGTATTCTGCCATAACTGTCCTGCATCTTTCAGGTTTTTTTTTTTCATTTTTTAGCTATAAGTGATAATCCATGAGTATAAGCATCCTTCGTGCAGGGTTTGCACAATTCTTATAAATGCTGTCCTAGGATGACAGGGCTTTTACAAAATTTATATTGATTTTTTTCAATATTCATTTAATATATTTTGATGGTATTTGGATCCCCTCCCGTATCAACACCTCTCCTTACAGATGATAGATAGATAGATAGATAGATAGATAGATAGATAGATAGATAGATAGATAAATTTTTTGCCTCAAATGTCCATCCATAGGGAATTCACTCACTGGAGCCAGGTTAACATTCCAAGAGTCACGTCTTTGAAAGAGATTGACTTCCACTCCCAGCATTCATTGTTTGCCAATTGTTCCTTGAGTAGGGTTGGGGAACTCTTCAAGCAACGCCATGAAGTATTTTTTTTTTTTTTACTTATTTCTGTATGTGTATGAATGTACTGTCTGCATGCAAATCTGTGCACCCGTGTCGTGCAATGCCGCAGAGGTCAGAAGAGGGTGTCGGATTCCCCTGGAACTGGAGTTCTCCTGGAATTGGAGTCTCAGACGGTTCTCGGCTGCCATGTGGGTGCTGGGGATCGAACCTGGGGCCTCTGTAAGAGCGGTCGGTGCTCTTAACCACTAGGCCATCTCTCCAGCCCCACGAAGTATTTTTTAACAAATTATATTAAAGTAACCTAATAGATACTAAATAATGTTAATAAATATATAAACAGAACCCTGAGGGATTATCTGATCCCAAGTGGGGAGCATGAAAACAGGTTCACACCAGCAACACTGAGTGTAAGAGAAAGTAATATATATGTATGTGTGTGTGCATGCGTGTGCGTGCGTGTGTGTACATGCGCGGTGTGTGTGTGTGTGCGTGTGTGTGTGTGTGCATGCATGTGTGTGTGTGAGTGTGTGTGCACACGTGTGTGTGCATGTGTGTGTGCATGCATGTGCGCGCGTGTGTGTGTGCGTTTGTAATTATATGTATCTATGTATGTATAACAATAATAATAAATGAGGAGGACATGAATTTGAGAGGAAGGGGCGGCGGGGCATAAGATGAGTTGGAATAGGACTGGGAGGGATAGAAAGATAGAAAGAATGCAAAGGGGTTTTGTTTTTGTTATTGTTGTTTTCAAAGCCAGCTTCAGATACTATGCTGAGTGATGTACAGCAATATAGTAGAAGCTGGAAGAATGTTTACTGATTGAATGGCCAAAGAATGGCCCTTTGTGCTGCGTAGAAGGCTCCATGGGTAAAGTACTTACTGTGGAAGAATGAATACCTGAGTTTGAATTCCCAGAACCTTCATAAACCAGGAGTAGCACCTGTGCAATCTGAGCACTTGTACAGTTAGACTGTAGATGGAGGCTGGAAAAAGAAAGCAGCAGTTCCCAAACCTGCAAGCCTGGCTTATATCACTACAAATCAGGAGATCCCATTTCCAGTAAGTAGGAGACTAAGACCTACACAGAGATTATCCTCTGAGCACCACATCCATATTGTATTGTGGTACACATGTGCCCATAATCACAGGAAGAAATGTCTACGTACATCAGATACACACACAGTACACATATCAGACACACAAAAATTAATTTAAAGAAAGTCTTTTTGTTGAGGTGATATTTAATCTTTGTTTGAATGTCAGATTGAAGTCTAATGAAAAAGGTCTGCATGTTCCCAAAAGCCAAAAATCCTAAAGTGCTGAGGATGGTTGATTGGAGTGGAGGCATAGGGATTTTTGTGTTAATGTGTAAATTTGTGTAAAATAAAAGCAGCTAAGAAAAGGAAAAATTAGGAAAGGAAAAAAAAACAAATAAAATGAAACAATGAAAGAAGGAAGGAAAGAGAAAATGAATGTAGGAAACAAGGCAGGAAGAAAGGAAAGGAGAGAAGGAAGGAATGGAAGGAAGGAAAGAAGGAAGGAAGGGATAAAGAAAGAAGAAAGGAGACAAGAGGAGACAAGAGGAGGGGAGGGAAGGGGAGGGTGGGGATGGGAGGGTGAGGAGGGGAGGGGGAGGGGAAAGGAGGAGAGGAGAGGAGAGGAAAGAAGAAAAGGAAAGGAATGTAACAGAAAGGAAAGAAGGAAAAGAAAGGAAAGAAGGAAAAGAAAGGAAAGAAGGAAAAGAAAGGAAAGGAAAGGAAAGGAAAGGAAAGGAAAGGAAAGGAAAGGAAAGGAAAGGAAAGGAAAGGAAAGGAAAGGAAAGGAAAGGAAAGGAAAGGAAAGGAAAGGAAAGGAAAGGAAAGGAAAAGAAGGCAAGCAAGAAGAGAGGTAGGAAGGACAGAAGGAAGTAAGGAAAGGAAGGCAGGAGAGAAGGAAGGAAGGAAGGAAGGAAGCAAGCAAGGAAGGAAGGAAGGAAGGAAGGAAAGAAGGAGGAAAGGAAAGGAAAGAAGGGAGGAAGGGAGAAGGAAGGAAGGAAGGAAGGAAGGAAGGAAGCAAGCAAGGAAGGAAGGAAGGAAGGAAGGAAAGAAGGAGGAAAGGAAAGGAAAGAAGGGAGGAAGGGAGAAGGAAGGAAGGAAGGAAGGAAGGAAGGAAGCAAGCAAGGAAGGAAGGAAGGAAGGAAGGAAAGAAGGAGGAAAGGAAAGGAAAGAAGGGAGGAAGGGAGAAGGAAGGAAGGAAGGAAGGAAGGAAGGAAGGAAGGAAGGAAGGAAGGAAGGAAGGAAGGAAGGAAGGAAAGAAAATTTATATGCATACAGGAATGGGACCTGGAACAGAAATCAATGTGGAGTGGCAAGCAGAACCATTGGCAGGGTGATAGCCTCAGTTAAAACATGAATGGAAGGAGATGCAGTCAGGATGAGACAGGTCTATAAAACAGCATCAGGAACAACCCACAGCGGCTAGAGTTGCAGAATGGACCTTGGGCTGGAGACACAGCTCTGAGACCTCATGCAAGGTGCTTACCTGTGACTGAATTTTCACATTCCAGAAACAAATAAAACATTTATGCTAAGATGTAGTGACATTTAAGGAGATATCTTAAAAATGTAAAGTTTTAATATTGTAAAATTATAATAAATGCTATCTAGTAATATTTTAATGATTTGGAACATTTGTGATAATAATATTATGTATTTCTCCTCATTCCTACCTGAAAAATTAATACCTATCACATCAAACCAAACTCAGTGTAACCTGATCCTGATCAGAATTGGCTTCATATTTCTCTGTTTTATAATTATTGCTTGGTTTAAATCAAATTTCTCTTCTATAACCACTTTGCCACAATTTTGTTTGGAAGTCTTATGTGGATTTATCCTAATTTAACTAGAGTGTACTTAGAAGGCTGCACAGAGCAGCAAAATTTGTGTTATCATTCCCAGGGGTATGATAACATTCCCAGGGCCAAATTGGCGGTCTTTCGCTTGACAGTCACAGATATTAATTCATTTCCTCAAGTCACTGGGCTATATAAATTGTTAACTCAGTTTGTTTTGACTTGAAAATCATTCCTAATTTCTTGGGTTTGTTCTCAAGATCAAATGTACAATCCACGCACCCTTCTACCAAAACTGAGGCCCCAGAAAATAACTTGTTCCAGAAGAGATGCAGATGCCAAGAAAACATTCATTCTAATACATGGATCCTGAGTCTAATCATATCAGAGAACACCAGCCAATGACCTTTCCAATGATTAGTGAATTTTGCATAACTTACCCTCCTGCCCCATCACTCTGCTTCTTATAGCATGAGTGTCAGTGAATTACAAATACTTAATTGGAGGTAATTGAATTTTGATCATGCTTTTGCTTTCCAAAATAAATCCAATTTTATCTCTTCTACACATTTCTTTAATTTATTGTTTTATTTATGTGTATGAGTGTATTGGTTGCATGTGCATAAATGTGCCTGCATCAGAAGAGGGTATCGAAACCCCTAGAACTGGAGTTACAGTTCCTCTTCAAGAGCAATCAGTGTTCTTACCCACTGATCAATCTCCAGCCCCCTTAAAATTACTATTTAAAAAAATATATTTATTTGTACTGTACATGTTTGAGCATATTACCTGTATGTGTGTAAGTGCACCTGTGCTGTGCAGTGCCCGAGGAGGTCAGAAAAGAGCACTGGATTCCACTGGAACTGGAGTTTCAGTTAGATAGTTGTTAGACAATATGTGGGTGCTGGGATTTGAACCCCTGTCTTCAAAAAGAACAGCAAAGATTACTAATCAGTGAACCATGTCTCTAGCCCCTGTTATACACATTTAAAAGAACTGTTTTGTTCTTATTTTTGTTTTTGTTTTTTTTCTTTTTTCTTTTTCGTTTTTTTTTTTTTTTTTTTTTTTTTTTTTTTTTTTTTTTTTTTTACCTTGTTGTTTTCCCAGTCCCCTCTGACTAAACTGCACATTTAGGACGATTCTTAATCATCATTCATTATCTTTTTTTTTTTTAAATTCTCCATTTTTTTTTTCATTATAGCTCTTTTTATCTTTCAAAAACAATGATGCTGATAACTGAATTTAGCATGATGATTAGCAATTTATACAAAATATTTACATACTTATATTTCAAAGGATAAAATTAAATAAATCTAATTTTTTTTTTTTTTCTATTTTTTAAAGCAATATTTATTTTTACTTATAGTTTTACAGGCAGGATTATGAAAAAAGTCACTTCAGAAATACAATTTTAATGCATTTCTACAGAGCAGTTTTACAAAACACCACTAGAACAGAAAAGTGTATACAACACTATTTCAACAAACTTGCTAAAGATACAGCAGCATACCTGTCTAAGCTATAAGCTATTGGATTTCTGTAAAGCCATTTCAATGATGTCATTTTAAGTGTTAGCTGAGTAATATATTTACTAGTTTTGATACATTGTTTGTAACATGTTGTGTTAATCGACGGCCCTTTCAATAATGGCCAAATACTGCCTTTGGACAGGGTACGGATGATAGGATGAGAATACAAATAAAGATGAGGAGAACCAAGATAGGAAAAAAAAACATTTGTAGTCACTGGATGTACACTGGTATATAGGGTCATTCGTTGTGCTTTGTTCTGGGGGAATGTACAGTAAAATACAATAGAAAAATCTGATGAATAGGCGAATACATTTAAAATATGCCAGGATCTTCAGATTATTGATATATTTCATCTTTGTCTTTTATTGAATTTCCATAATTTTTGCATTGTTAGTCAGTGGTATTTTGATCCTTGCTCCTATCTGGCACTCCTCTTATTGTCCTCTGCCCATATTAATACACACCACACCACACACACCACACACACCACCACCACACACATAGTCTAATTTTTTTTGCATCTAAATCCTCCAATGCCTTCAGTGTGAGCCTATCCACTGGAGGCCAGTTAAAACCTAGCAAAAATTCCTGCTTGACAGCCATCTGTTGCTAAAAATTTCAAACATATGGAGATGGAAATGTCTTACCTACTTCCTCATTTCTGTGCTACAACATTTTCCTTTTTGAGCTTGCATAGGATTTGTACATGTGGTCACTGTTATTGTGAGTTCATACAATTGATAACTGACCAGTTGTCTCATACAATCTGCTTCCTTGTGGTTTACTCTTACCTTGCTTTACAAATTTTACTTCCTTGTCTCCAAAATGATCCTCTGATGCCTTGGTCTTGGGAGACTTTAAGTTTGCTAACTGTGTCCACTATTCCAGATATGCACTCTGGAACCTCTTGTTTTGGTGTTGGCCTGCTGTGGGTTTCTCTGTTATTCATTATCTCTTTTCATAAGAACAACTTCTCTGGTTATAGTTTTGAGATGCGTTAATCTAGTATATAACATAAGTCATTTAATAGTCAGTTTAATATGATTACGATTTAGTATAAAACTATATAGGATTCTGCTCTATGTCCTATGACCTGTCTAGCTTCGTGGATCCCGTGCCTTATATAGTTTCAAGGGTGTGGGCCATCCTAGGAGGCAACATATCTTTCTAAGCCAGTGTATGTAGCCAAGACTCAGAAATCAATGATTTATCACAAGTTTCTCTCTCGTGCTTAGTGCTAGCTTTAAATCTTAATCTGCATGTTTCAATTTGAAAGTCGGAGAGGTCAAGAAAGGCAAGAACACTAAAGAGCCATTGGTGAGGTGGTAGGTATGAGTTCCTTGTGATCCTTGCCAAACTCAGTGATATGAGGAAGAAAGGGGAACATTGACTAGGAATGTTAAAGGGGTGGAGGGAATTCAGATGGAAGGTCAGAGGAACAAGTAACGCTAAAGGGCCTTAGAAGCAAAACGCCTATGGGGCTGGAGAGATGGCCTCTAGCGTTTAAGAGCGCCGACCTTCTTGTCGAGGACCGGGTTCGGATCCCCAGCACCCCACATGGCGGCCGAGAGCCGTATGAAACCCAATTTTCCAGGCGAACTGCACTCCAGTTCCAGGGGAATCTGACTCCGCCGGCATTGCACGCACACGGGTGCCCCACAAACCCTTGCCATGCAGACAGTACATATTACCACATACCGAACAAAAAAAAAAAAAAAAAAAAAAGAAAAAAAAAAAAAAAAAAAAGAAAAAGCCATATGGAAACCGACTTCTACAAAAGCTACATAAAGTATACACAGATACATCATAAAAAGAGACTAAAGGAAGTTATCCTATAACAGGGGGACACTACCCTTTCTAAACATCAAAGACTAATTTAAAACAAAAATGTCAGTCCAGGAATGGATTCTCTCTCTAGAAGCTGTTGACCAGAGTCAACAGACTCTCAAACAATATTGGCCATTACTCTTGCTCTTGATTACCAACAGTCTCTCAAACAATATTGACCATTACTCTTGTTCTTGGTTACCTACCATGACAGAATGGTAAGACCCTATTTCTGAATACACTACATACATCAGCCTAGACAGAACAAGGGGAACTCTAGCTCATGTTGAGTTTGGAACTTCATCTCCAGTGGCTAGCATTTATAGTGCTGGGAGGTGCTATTCATGCTACTGGAAGGAAAACATAATCATCAGCCTTATCCATCTGTGCATACTGGGAACTCCATTTGCTTCCTTAGCCTGAGTATTTTATATCACTTTAAACTACTTTTAAATAAATCTAAAAAATTCTGCAATGGAAATACGCGTAGAGTTTTCCATATAAGTATTTACTGAGTAAAAGTGTAAAATTAATGTGAGAACATTCTTTTACTGGTACTTAATGCTTTTATTTAAACAAATTAGAATTCAGCAAAAATGATATTCAACTTAATGTTATGTCTGTATGTTTAGCAAAATTCAAAGCTGTCAATAATTACATTCAACATTTTGAAAGCTAGCATGTTTCCCAAGATAATGCATATTAAAATACTGCTGACTTTCATATAGCTTTTAATTCCATGAATTTTCATAAGCATTCCTTAAAGCTCTATTATAAATAATCATTCCTGTTGCAAAATAATAAGAAAGCAATACAATTATAAATAAAACTTCATAAGCATAATGTATATATGCCATTCAATTATAAAATTGTAATGAACATCTGTATGCTAAAAGTATTAAATTTTATTAAAAGTGCATTATAAAGTTAAATTGCATTTAAAAACTATAAAAATTGTAACTCCATATTAGTAAATATTTTATTAAAAAATAGTCAGTTCATCCTTTAAAAGATAAGAAGTAATTTTAGCTGGAAATATTCCATAATTTTTAGCTCCTTATTTTTAGATGTATTCCAGACTTTCCATAACATGAGACTATTTTTGGTAGATATGCTTATGTGATAATTTGTTATCAAGCTAAGTTTATTTTCCAGAAGTTAGAATTATATCAGCATCCTCCAATTTTCAGTTTTATAACTGACCCAAAAAAGGTACAATGTAAAAAAACTGACTTCAACTTTTATTAAATACTGTTATTTTACCTCTTCAGTAGCAGTAAAATAAAGAGTTGATCATAAAAAAAAATGCCACTAACATAGCAAGGTTTTCTAAACAAAAGCTGTAATAACTAAGTCCCGTTTTCTTTATTTCTGTGGTAGAGAGGGTTTGGAATTGAACCTAGGGTCTCATCATTTCTAGCTAAGCACACATCCTACCATTGAACTATGCCTGCAATCTCTTCTATGTTTGTCCTTTGTAAAATAGGCTTTCTTTAGCTATAAACAAACAACTGGAACACCCAATTTAACATGATAAAAATTCATCTTGGTTCGTGGCTTCAGAGGTTTTCACCCATGCTGGCTGGTCTGTGTCACTTTAGGCCTGTGGCAAGGCACAACACCATGGCAGATAATTTACAGTACAACAAACCCATTCACCTTATGGAAGAAGGAATCCAATATGAGAAAGAAAAGTGCACTATAGCCTTCTTTAAGCGGTTGCCCCTAATAGTCTAACTTCTTCCAAGTAGAGACCATCTATTGAAAATTCTGGCACCTCCCATTCTATCAAAGTTTGTCAACCAAAAATTCAATCTATGGACCTCTAACAGATACTCCATGTCCATGCTGTATTACTGTCTTTGACTAGCACAGTCTCCATATTTTCCACAGGACTAATCCATTGTGGGCTCTTGTAAAGCAATGTGTATTAAACATTCTATAGTGTAAAATGAAGTTTTATTGTTTCATTTGTCAGTGTCTTATGTTTGGGCACAATGAAGTGGTATAAAGCAAAAGCTTAAATATGCTAATAAAAGATGTGACTTCATATAAATAGTCACACTGTTGCTGATTGTGGTCATGCATATTTGAAATACCAGCATTTGTGTGAGGGATTGAAGTAGAATTGAAAACCTGAGAACAACCTGGGCTATAAAAATATATCCTGTAAAAAAAAAAAAAAAAAAAAGATCTCCTACACAATATACAAGGTTCATCCATTTTGTGTAAATACAGGAAAATTTTCATGAATGTTCCATGAGACCTGCCGTCAACAGTCTATTCTTTTTATTTCTTTCTTAGGCAGAGTCCTTGACCTTAATAGACTGAGATTGTTGTTAGCCTTGTAATACAACAGTTATTGTGCCCTTTGAAAGCAATGGCTTTCTATCATCATTTTGGACAAGAAAAAACAGCTAACTTAAGTTTAAATTCTCCATTTAAAGCACAGAATCTGTACAGTGTTAATTTTGAGAATTATCAATATCAATGAACTAATGGCATATTATTTTTCTCAATTAAGTTAATTACCTATATAAAGAGGGTCTTATTCTTTAGTGTTTGAAGGAGATAGAAGGGACTAAAGTACATGGCAATCAGATGTTGGGATGGTAACACTTCTGTACAGAAAAAGAAACAAGTAAGTGAAAAGAAAAACCCATGGAATGGGAGGAAACCTTCACCAATGATACATCCGAAGGAGCATTAACATCCAGAATATATAAACTACTTAAAAAACAAAGAAGGAAGAAAACAAGTGACCTACTCAAAAGATGGAGTAAAGAGCTGAACAGAGACTTCACAAGTGAAGAAATACAGATGCCTGAGAAACATCTTAAAAAGTGTTCAACATTTTTAATAATTAAGGAAATCCAAATTAAAACCACTCCAAGATATCATCTCACTCCTATAGGCCTGGCTAAGTGCCAGCTCCTCCAGCAGGTGAGACGGAGGGGAGAGTCGGGCCAGCCTGTCTCTCCTCCAGGACTGAATGGGATGGCGAGTGTCGACGACCGGAAAAGAACCACACAGGGGTCCGAAGTCTCATCAAAGCAAGGACTCACTTTATAGCATCAGGCAGCTGCTAATATTTGCTGGGCGAGAGGGGTGGAGAAAAGAAAGTGGGAGAGGATACGTAGAGTGGGGAGATAGCTTTGGGCCAATAGTAATTCGCCACATTGGTTGTATCCGGGTAGAGGCGCTTTTATGTCGGGCTATGCTGAGTCACTCCTATGCAGAAGTGACCTGTGCTGAGTCACTCCTATGTGGAAGTGACCAGCCAAAGACAGGTCACCAAATTCCAGTCAGGCTCAGGGGATTACAGTAGCCCGCAGTCTCTTCCATGCCATGAGTATGGAGAACCCACAGGGTCCAACAGCTAAGATCAAGAAAACAAAAGACACCAAATGCTGGAAGGTTATGAGGAAAAGGGAACTCTCATCCATTGCTGGTGGGAACGTAAACTCATACAACCACTATGGAAGACAGTGTGGAGAACCCATAAAAGACTCAAAATGAGCCTACCACCTGACCCAGTCATAGCACTCCTGGGTATATACCCACAAGACTCATCCTACTGCAAAGATGCATGCACATCTACATTTACTGAAGCTCTCTTCACAATAACCAAAGAGTTGGAACCAACCAAATGCCCCTCAACTGATGAGTGGATAAAAAAATCATGGTATATCTACACAATGGATTTCTATGCAGCGGTAAATAAAGATGACATCATGAAACTTGCAGGTAAATGGATGGAACTAGAGGATGTCACAAGTAACACAGTCCTAGAAACAAAAAGGCAAATGGTTTCCCTCATTTGTGGATGCTAACACCAAATTCCCAGTTAAAATACAAGCCGAGTAACATTATTGTTATACATCTTTTTATCTGAAAGCAACTGTGCTGTTAAAATGACAATCCCTTAATTGGTCCTAGAATTGACCAACCGCTTATGTTCAGACATTGTAACTACCGGATATGGGTGGATGATATATAGTCATATTTTATCATAATATAAAATTAAGAAGAAACATTTTGGAATTAGCATACAGTTTATTCTCAGAGGTCAAAATTTTTTGTTTATATAGACATGTTTTGGAGCTACACAAAGAGGAGGGAACAACAACATAAGGACTGGGTCAAAGAACTAACTGATACAGTTAAATTCTGCCCAAATCAATAAGCTTCTGCAGAAAAAAAATCTTTGGAAAGACTGAGAGAAATATCCAAGACTTATATGGCAGTATGCATGAATTGGGGTAGGGTACCGGAGCAGGGAGAGGGGAATGTATCGGAATTGGAATGGGAAGATGATGTATGAAATACACAAAACATAAAAAAGGATAAAAAAAAGAGACATGGGACCTACTTCTCCAGGTGGGGTGGATGGTGGTTCTGGCCAGTGTAATCCCTTCCACCAGTCACCATTTCCTAGCACTTAAGAGAACAGATTTCCAAAATATTTGAAAACTCCCAAATAGTTCATAATGAATGATAATTTGAATAAAATCAATACTTAAAAAAGAAGAAAAATTCATTTCATATCTTGATTTGATTCATTGCGAGCAGAAGCTAAAATATTCTGTTATTTTGTTTTGTGAATTTTTTTTAATTTATTTTTTTATGTGTATGAATGTACTGTCCGCATGTAGGTTTGTGCACCCATGTCATGCAATGCCACGGAGGTCCCTGCAACTGGAGTTAAAGATGGTTCTTAGCCGCCATGTGGGTGCTGGGGATCAAACCCGGGTCCTCTGCAAGAGCAGTCGGCGCTCTTAACCGCTAGGCCATCTCTTCAGCCCCAGAAGCTAAAGTATTTTGAAAGGGAGTGGTGAATAGATTCCTTTTTGTGTTTTGTATATTTTATTTTGTGTTTGTCTTTATTTTCCAGCTTAGAAAGCCAATTATGTAATTAAAGAGACAAGAACCCTTCTAGTAGCTTCTGTCTTATGCCAGAAAAGATGATCACTGGTCTGCAGTGGTCATGTTAAAACAAAATTCTAATTGTTATGAATCAAACAGGAAAAACAAGAAAGCAGGGAGAAGAGAAAAAATATTTTAAAACAAATTCCTGCATAAATATGGGTAAATAGGTAAGAAATCCCAACCCAACCCATATATATATATATATATATTTACATACCCCAACCCCTGTGAAAATGTAACATAAAATCATTTACAAGATAGACTGTATTGTATAGGGGTGATAGAGTAACCTGTTTTTACCATGAACTTCTAGAGATCTAGCTCCTAATTCCTTTCTCAGTAGGGACTAAGATCCACAGTGGAGTTTCAGTCACCACCCTAAGGTGGAGCCTGTATTTAGGGGTGTAGATTTAGTAGACCAAAATAAACTAGAGCTCCCTTTTGGCAATTATAGAGAATGGGACATTTTGGGAACTGTATATTTTAAGAGTTCCTCGCCCTGAACCCAGTGTATACTTCTTGTTTTCATTAATATACTTCTGAAGTGGTTATCACAACTATCAGTATGAGATTGGGGTGATGGGAAATTCTGACTTCTAGGTGAATGAGAGCACTGGGCATGGCATTCAGGGTGTACCCCTTCAAAGGGCCTATTTTAGAAATTCAAAAGTATACAACTGTTAGTTGTATGGTGGAGAGGAAGTCTTTGAATGAGAATTTGAATGAGACCTGAGGAAGAATTTAAAGACAAGTTTTTAGCATTGAAATTCCCAGTCGGGATATTCTAAGACTGCAGAATAGAGGAGAGATAGATAGATAGATGTACATAGATGATAGATAGATAGATAGATAGATAGATAGATAGATAGATAGATAGATAGATAGATAGATATAGAGAGATAGAGATTGAGATAGAGATATAGAGATATAGAATAGTATATTATATAAAATACATTATATATTTCTCTAAATAAATATTTTGTATGGTTAAGCCTAATGTTCAAAGAATGATGTTCCGGGGCTGGAGATATGGCCTAGCAGTTAAGAGCGCCGACTGCTTTTGCGGAGGACCAGGATTCAGTCCCCAGCATTCACATGGCAGCTGAGAACCTTTTTTAACTCCAGTTCCAAGGGAATCCAGCACCTTCTTCTGACCTCCGTGACAAACCTACATGCAGACAGTACATTCATACACATAAAAAATAAATAAAATTTTTAAAAAGTGCTTTAAAAAATAATGAGGTTCCTTGGATTGTCAAAGAAATGTACCAATCATTTCACTTTGGGTTATACTTTCCTGCCATGTGTTTAAAACCGTACGTGGCCAAAATTAACCGTTTTCTTTTTACTGTTAAAGTCAGTTGAGGATCCGGTTCTCGGGTTTGTCTTGGGCTAGAGAAGAGCCTTTGGCTCTTTTAGCCTTCCTTTAATCATGTTTCATTCCTGTGATGATAACTCAAAGGTCTTTTTGACATGATTTCACTTGGTAGCACAGAAGAACGTTTTCTCTGTGTTTTATATTTGACACTGAGTCCTTCATAGGCTCCCTGTATAAGAGAACAGATTACTCACTAAAGTTACAGGACATTCTGAGATATGCCCCAATGTCTCCAGGTCCTAATTGACCTTATTGAGCAAGGGGCAAAATTGACCCTTTAAGTGTCTCAGACCACATTAATATCCCTCTGTGTATGGTTAATAAACATCCAGAAGTTTAGCTACACCAGTCAGATATATTTAATTACTATGTAATAAAACATAAAGCTTAAGATCAAAAACTTTAAAATAAAACTTTATTAGTCATTTCTTATAATTGTTGACAATAATAGATCATTTATTTTAAATAAGTAAAAAATTGAAGTGTGACACTAGGAAAATCTAAGATTATTTATACATTATCTCAATGTCTTATCTTTTACATACCTTAAGAAACCTACTCTGGCATTTGTAATGTAAAAATTTTTAAGTTTTTCTTTTTTTTTTTTTCTTTTTTTAACAATAAGCAATAATTTATGAGTACAAGCATCCTTCATGTAAAACCAATTTGCAAGCAGTTGTGCCCAAACCCACACAGCCCAAGGGTCCCACCATCCAGCTGGGGGGGCTTGTATGTTCAATCAAGTTGATCAAATAGGTGTCTAGACTATATTGCTGTAGTTTCACCATTCACCCCAATCGCAGTCAGTTGTTTTCTATACTCTGAAAACATCCAGCCATCTTTCTTTACTAAAAACATTTTTTTTTTGGTCTTTTCCAGTCAGGGTCTCCCTGTAGCCCCAGCTGTCCTGGAACTCACTCTGTAGACCAGGCTGGCCTTGAATTCATAATGATCTGCCTGCCTCTGCCTCCCAAGTGCTAGGATTAAAGGCATCATGTACCACCATGCCCTGCTAAAAACATTTTTTATATCCTTTTTACATCTGCTCACTAATACCTATTTATGTTCCTTTCTTAATACCACAAAGTTCTTCAGGACTTTATCTCCTGCATAGCCTTTCAATCTTTCTTTATCATTCATAAAATATCCAGCTATCTTAATTTTCATATATATTACTCATGTCTTTATCAGAGAA
Source organism: Rhizomys pruinosus (assembly GCA_009823505.1). Lineage (NCBI taxonomy): Eukaryota > Metazoa > Chordata > Mammalia > Rodentia > Spalacidae > Rhizomys > Rhizomys pruinosus. The sequence goes on from VZQC01013591.1 coordinate 7,520,653, forward strand.
ATAAATTTACCATCTTTTGTGAGAATTTTAGTTTTTATTTTTTAATTTTTTTAATTTTTAAATTCCAAAATATGCTTAGGAATTCATATTTTTGCTCTTAATTTTATATTACTTTAAAATATACATACATACCCTCCACCCATATAGCAAAATTACAAAGTCTTAAAATAAGTGGTAGGTTAACTCTTAGAGCCCATTAAGGGATTCACATTTTAACCATACAGTTGCTTTCAGATAAAAAAGAAATATAGCATTAATGTTGCTCAGTTTGCTTTACAACTAGGGCTTTGTTGCTAACATCCACAACTGAGGGATCCCATTCATCATTTGTTTTTCTGACACTGTGTTACTTCACTTAACATAATAGCATCTAGTTCTATCTATTTACCTGCAAGTTTCATGATGTCATCTTTGCTTACTACTGCATAGAACTCCATTGTTTAGATATACCATATTTTCTTTATTCATTCATTGGTTGAGGGACACGGGTTGTTTCCAGCTCTTCATTATTGTGAATAGAGTCACAATAAACAGGGTTTTGCACATTTCTCTGGGACAGGGTGAGTCTTGTGGGTACATCCCCAGGAGTTGTATGACTGGGTCAGGTGGTAGGTTTAATCTGAGTCTTTTAAGTACTCTCCATACCACTCTCCATAGGGTCACAGGAATTTGCATTTCCATCAGCAGTGAATGAGTGTTTCCCCACAACCTTTCCCCATAACCTCTCCAGCATTTGGTGTCACTTGTTTTCCTAATCTTAGCCAGTCTTACTGGGGTAAGATGAATTCTTAAGCTGGTTTTAATTTGCATTCCATAATTATTAGTGACATTCAACACTTTTTTTTTTTTTGTATGTGTATGAATGTACTGTCTGCATGTAGGTTTGTGCACCCGTGTCGTGCAATGCCGCAGAGGTCAGAAGAGGGTCTCAGATTCCCCTGGAACTGGAGTTCTCCTGGAATTGGAGTTACAGACGGTTCTTAGCCGCTATGTGAGTGCTGGGGATTGAACCCGGGTCCTCTGCAAGAGCAGTCGGTGCTCTTAACCGCTAGGCTATCTCTCCAGCCCTACTTTCTAAGATGTTTCTCAGCAATCTTCACTTCTTCATTTGTGAATTCTGTTCAGCTCTTTACTCCATGTTTTGATCAAGTCATTTGTTTGCTTCCTCCTTTGATTTGTGAGTAGTTTATACACTCTGGATGTTAATGCTCTGTCAGGTGTATCACTGGTCAAGGTTTCTCCCACTCTGAAGGTATTCACTTCACTTCTTTGAAATTTTTTTCCAAAGCCAATTTTTATTGAAGCTTTGTGCATTTCATACAAAATTTCTAATCCAATCTAGACTCATTCCCCCTTCCTTGCCCCCCACCCAACCAAAGCTCATGTGTTCTGCCAAACATATTTTCCATCTTTTTCTCAGTCTCCTAAAATTTTCGATGCAGAAGTTTACTCTTTCAAGCAGAAGTTTCACTAGTTCAGCTGGTTCTTTGACCCAGTCTTTTTGTTGTTGTTGTTGCTGTTGTTGTTGTTCCTTCCAATTTGCATCACTCCAAAACATGCATATATGCATGCTACATATATCTTTTAGCATCTTCAGCTTATGATTTCTTTTTCTTTTAATTAGGCTGAAAGATACCATGTTTGATGACTGTTTCTTTTGCTGTACAGAAGCTTTTGAGTTTAATGAGGTCCCACTTGTCTATTGTTGACCTTGATTCCAGCGCAGCTACTGTCTGATTTAGCGAGTCTCTTCCTATGCCTATATTTTGTAGGTTGCTGCAAATATTTTCTTCTATCATTTTCAGGTTTCCTGGTTTCATTTTGAGGTCTTTAATACATTTGGAATTGATATTTGTACATGGTAAAAGGTAGGGTTGGTTCAGCTTCATCCTTCTGCAAGTGGTGATCCAGTTTTGCAAGCACCATTTGTGGAAGATGCTGTATTTCTTCCACTGAGATTTCTTGGCCCCTCATCAAATATGAGGTGGCTGAAATTGCATGTGCTCAGGTTTGGGTCTTCAGTTTTGTTCCATTAATCTACATGCCTGTTTTTTTCCCAGTACCAGGCTGATTTATTACTACAGAACTATAATATAGTTTGAAGTCTGGTATGGCTATCCCCCTTGTGTTGCTCTTTTTGCTTAGGGTTGCTTTGGCTATCTGGTGTCTTTTGTTTGTCCATATGAATTTAAAGATGTGTTTTTCTAAGTCTGAGAATAAACTCATGGGGAGTTTGATTGGGATTGCATTGAATCTGTATATTAGTTTGGGTAGGATGAACATTTTTACTATATTCTTCCAATCCATGAGCATCTTCTGGTATAGTCTTCAATCTCCTTCTTCAGGGATTTAAAATTTTCATTGTAGAGCTATTTGGTGTCTTTGGTTAGGATTTTTCCAAGGTATTTTATTCTTTTGAGGCTACTGTGAATGGGAGGGTGTCCTTGTATTCCTTCTCCATTTGGTTATTGTTGGTGTAAAGAAAGGCTACTGATTTTTCTAGGTTAATTTTGTATCCCACCAACTTACTGAAACTCTTGATCTTTTCTAAGAGTTTCTTGGTGGAGTTTTTGGCATCCCTTAGGTAAATTATCATATCATCTGCAAAAAGGGATAATTTAACTTCCTCTTTCCAAATTATTACTCCTTTAATTTCCTTTTTTTCTCGTTCTTTTCAAGACAAGGTTTCCCTGTAGCCTCAGATGTCCTGGATCTCATTCTGTAGACCAGGCTGGCCTTGAACTCACAAAGATCCACCTGTCTCTGCCTCCCGAGTGCTAGGATTAAAGGTGAGCAGCACCACCATGCCTGGCAATTTCCTTTTCTTGTTTTATTGCTCTAGTAAGTGTTTCAAGCATTGTATTGAACAGGAAGTGGAGATAGGGGGCAGCCTTGCTAGTTTCCTGACTTTAAGGGGAAGGCTTCTAATTTTTCCTCATTTAAGATGATGCTGGCTGTGGGGTTGTTGTATATGGCTTTAATTATGTTGTGGAGTGTTCCCTGCAGTCCAATTATTTCTAGGATTTTAAACATGAAGGCAAGCTGGATTTTGTCAAAGGCTTTTTTAAATTTTTTATTTGTTTATTTTTCTAAGGGATTCTACAATTTAAGAGCACAGTTGTTTTCAGATCACATTAACATTACTCAGTTTGCCATACAATTAGGTAATTGGTGCTAGCATCCACAGATGAAGGATACCATTCCTCATTTGTTTTTCTGGGACTGTGTTACTTCACTCAGCATGACTGAAGATATTAAAAGAAATAACTGTTGTTTGTTGCTGGTTTACTTTTGCCCCGTGCTTGAAGAAACAGTCTTGGAAAGTTTTCAGTTTGCTTGTGGGCAGAGCTGTAGACCAAAGAGTGGGCACCTACTTTCATTTCAATTTCTAAAGTGAAAAATTAAAATTCTGAGAGATATATGGAGGGATGCTTAATTCTCCTAGAGTATCTGGAGAGGTAGTGATTATCCCAGCCTGATAGTTCATGTGCAGTTGTTCCCAGACTAGGAATGATTCCGGAGGTGATGGTACCCCTGTTTTCTTATACTGTGATGTTTCTGAAGTCTCCATTTCTGAAAATACATTAATTCCCTTTAAACTTTATTTGTAGATTTTTTGGTTCACTTTCTGAAAGCTATCTCTAATCTCGTACAAAGAGGGACCTCAGTATATTTCAAACAATAGCTGGTAGAAGTGCTTAGCTAATAAAAAGGTGTTAGTGTCCCTTTCAGACATGGTTTTCCATTTCAATTTGTCAAGGAAGATAGAAGTTATGTATGACTTCTAAGGCGAAGCAGCAAACGTAGAAATTCCTCTCACTCTCAGCCTCCTTATTTTTCTTCAATTTTTCTTAATCTGTTGATATATAGTCCATATCTTAATCAAGATACCAAGCAGACATGAGGAGAATTTATAGTGAATTTTTCTTCCAAGGAGGAAAATCAGTCAAGCTACTTGATTGGAAAAAGCCACATCATAATTTACCACATATAATATCAAAGCAAATTGTACATTAATTTGCATTATTAGTGTATTAATACATTAATTGCTTCAAGGAACAATTAAAAAACTCAAATCATTAACCAGAGGAATGCTTGTATTATTCTAAACATTTAAAAGTTAAACCCTGTGGGAATGAACTGTATTAAAAGATGATAAAATATGTACCTATGACTAAGATTAGCAAATTTATATATGAGGTTTATTTTGTTTAAATACTTTATTTTTCTGGAATTTGAAAAACAAAGTATTTTAAAAAGACACATGACTTATTTTAAATTGGGAAATAGCCTTTGAAATGCTTTCAATTTGGAAATAAATCCACTGATTTTGTCCAAAGCAAAAATGAGCAAAATAAGCCAAAGTAACTTTTGAATATAATATTAACTTATGTGAATATAAAACACAAAATATTTTTGGTAAATTTGATATATAAATGATAACACAGCTTATCCCAAAAGTTTTTACATTCCATACTCTGATGACCTGAATTACTGAAAAAGATTTATAATTACAGAAGTTTTTAAAACATTGAGAGTTCACAGTTGAGACCAATTGTCTTCTTACAGTTATTTCTCTATTCATTTAAATATTATAAACAATAAAAGGAATATTATGAGCTATTAATACTTGGCACTCAGGAAGCATTCTAAACATTAAATTATCAATAAACTTTTTATCACTCCATAGCCTTTATTATGTATTTTTTCATCAAAATGAGAGGGAATTTCCCCTTCCTGAGGTAATGATTACATATCCTGATTTCTTAATTTTGATGACCTAGATCGGAAAACAATAAGCTATGGTTTCCAAAGACCTGAACTCACTTAGGAGAATAAAGAAAGATTTCTTGAAGGAGAACAGAAGAGAAGCACCATTTGAGAGGAAATCTGTTCAAAATTCAGATTTGGGGTGTTTCTGTTCCAGGAAGCTATGTCATGAAGGGGGCTAACCCTGAAAATGGAGGCTGCCTATTTTCTGTGGTTTGTGTTCGCCATTAACTAATGTGTCACTGCCATCACTTCCCACAAAGACTGCCTCAAATCTCCACATGCTTCAGGGTATTTGCTATTGTGAGGAATTCTATAATTATTCTTGCAGAAGTATCCAGTGACTATTTCCATTCCATGACCTTTAAATTCTTTTAAATACCATTTTTCACAAACTACTTTCAAAATAATTTCCTTCTCTTTATTTGATAATATCTTAAGCAGGTAATATGAGATGAGTTTAAATTTCACTTTTAGGTGTTGCTGTGATGAATTCCCTTACACACTCTCTTCTTCTGGAGCACTGTGATGTAGGAGTGAAGAATTTTGACTTCTCCTTTCTATGTGGCACTGGTCATCCAAAAGACAGTTTATTTGTAGTTTTCCTTTATTTTTCTTGAAAGAATGTCCTCAGTGTCACAAAACCATTCCTGACCCAGCTCTTTAATTAAAATGGCATACCATCAGATTTTGGAAAACTTCTACTCTTGAATTTTTTGCAAATCTTCTCAAAAAGATTGTGTTTTACTTCCTCTAGATGATTTTGATTTCCTCCAGATTCAAGTGACTGATGACAAAAGCACAGTGGTTAACCATCATCTATATTAAATATCTCCATTGATAGTTAAGCAATATATATATATATATATATATATATATATATATATATATATATATATATATATATATATATATATATATAGTGGCAAAATAAATAGTTTAGAAATATAAATATTTGGGATTGATTTCTAAGTGTATAAATCTTAAAATGTATCCAAAGTCTGTGTGAGAAAGTGATGGAGCACTCTTTGGGATGGAAAACTTCTATTCCTGCAATTTATTTATAAAACATTCTCCACAAAATTGGAAACCATGATATATTGAAAAAGTGAATCTAGGTTAAAAACATAATAGTTTTACTACTTCCTTTTATAATACCCTATAATGTTTTAATAGTTATACAATCAGACATATTACTTAGAATAAAAATACACAGAAATAAAATGATAGCATTGTTTTTAATTTTCATCATGAAAAATGTATTATAATGGATTTAAGTTGATTTCTTATGGATAAATTTGTATGTCAAAAAATATAACAATGTTAACCTATTAAACTTCTTTAAGTATATTTGAGTATTCTGTGAAATCCAAATTCATCATAATAGCTCTAGGATACTTCCATCCTGAGAGATCCACTTTGCATTGTGGGTAACAGGTGCACCCAATTGCCTAATAAAGTCTAATTCTCAAGAGGCATTGAGAAATAAGTGGAGAAAATATCTGTATAATGAAAATTCCTCCTAAAATAGAAAAGCCGTTATGGAAACTGATCCCGGGTGGCAGCAGAGCATGTTTCCCATTATCCCAAGTGGTAGAAAACTTTCAGAGAAATGTCATCTTCCCCACTTGATAATTGTTTGCATCTGAGAAGGAATTCTTAGTAGAGTTATGAAGTAAAGAGTTTGCAATTGTTTACTCATTTTCTCAATTCAAAACCCATCACATATATTAAAATAAGATGACATACCAGTGAATCATCAGTGAATAAGGGCTATACCTGTTTTTGGCAGAGAGGAAATAAGAACAGGGAAGTATGTGGGCATGGCATGGTTCTTTTAATCTCAGCACTTGGGAGGCAGAGGCAGGTGAATCTCTGTGAGTTCTAGGCTAGCCTGGTCCTCTTAGTGAGTTCCAGGACAGCCAGAGCTACAGGAAACCCTGTGTCAAAAAGACAAAAAAAAAAAAAAAAGAATAGGGAATAGGGTAGTAGAAAAGAGACTACTTAGGTCATGACACATTATAGCTTTGTAAGGCCAACCAGTGTTGTACTCTACATTACACACTTCCCTGAGCACTGAAGATGGTGCAACATTTTGTTCCTGCATTGTTCATCTCTGTAAGCCTGAGACCCATATAGTGTAGCAAAGCAGGATTTGAGTGCATTCATAATGAATCACAAAAGATGGGAGACAAAACATATTTAAAGGAGATCAGGAAGCAAGTTCAATAGCAAGACTTATGATGATTTCTGTTTTCAGGGTATTAATGTTGCCATAGATTGTCAAGAAAAAAAAAAAGACATTAGGGAAGGGGGCGAGAATTCTAAACTATTCATAAATTTTAAAGAAATTTTTTACTTTGGCAAAATAACAATAATTGATATGACTGCCTAATGTAAATATCTACATTATAATGTAGACAATAATACAATTTTGGATAACTTAGTTATGCAGTATAAACCTGGATGTCTTCAATCTACTATGAAGGGAGGTTTGGTTCATGTTATCCATGTCACTGACTATTAGGTTTAACTAAAATGACTAAGATGATAGTTTATATGTCACTTCTATTAATGTTGATTATGATTTACTTTAACTTGTTTAAAATTTAAAATTTCATGCCTTTGGCTGATTTCAATAAATTGAAAAACCCTATGCTCAATTTTAAGAATGGTTAACAATTAAAAATAAACATGCCTTATCTTCCTCTTCACTTTGTATGTTAAGAGTAAACAAATTTCATTTTGCTGAGATGAATTGAGAGCCAGCATTCTTTCTTTCTCTATTTCCTTAACATGATTCTTGCCTGTCTTCTATTTACCTATATGGCTGAGTCATTTTTGGACTTTTGAGACAGTGGCCTTTTGTTTCTTAATTTTTATTGAGGTTTTGTGCAATTCATACAATATTTCTGAGTCAAGTTCATGCCTGATCCTCCATCCACATCCTCTCCCCAGAACTCAGGCATTTTGTGTTAAGTCCTGTTTTGCATCTTTTCTCAGTCTTTTTTAACTTTCCTAAAGCAGAAGCTTACTGTTTTGGTAAGTTCTTGGAGTGTCTTTTTTTAATTACTGGAGTGAGATGAGATCAGGGAAACTGCAAGCAATGGATGCTTCAGAAGGGTTTGTGGGCCCATCAAGCGTGCTTTCCACATGCCTGCTATTTTTGGTTCCCTGCGAACATCACTAGCTATGTATCTACTCTTCTCCATAAACTGCACAACTGGAGCTTCCATGTTCTCTCCAAGAGGGAAGCTTACAGTAACACAATTACATCAGAGAAACAACTAATTTTAATGTTTCATTTTACCACAGAACAACACATCGAAATTTGCTCTTGTTCAACTTTCCAACCGTAAAGGTTCCTGCTCCGTACACTGGTAACTAGTCATACTTCCATTACTACTGTAGTGGCAATAACAAGAGCAGTTTGCCAGTTACTGGAAGAAATCTTGCTAATGCTCATACAATACCACATATCTGGTACAGTGTGTGCACCTGCAATCTCTACCAGTTAAGCACCTAATAACCTACTATCATCTTCCAAGAGTTCTTTGTCTTGTACAAAAATCAAATAGGAGAGTTGAATGAAGATGTATGTGCATGCCATCTTTAGAGGTCACAGTACCTCCTTTAAGTCTTTCACTGAGTGTGATATTACCACTTTTTGTTTAATGCTTGTCTAGGTAGAATTAGTTCTAATGACTTCCACTTTGCATTTCTCATAGAAGCAACATCACAATTTCTGTCATGAAATCAGTTTATTTGGCTGGGTACTTAGGATTCCTATTCTATGAGTGTTTTCCAGAACTGAGAAAATAAACACTAGATGACTTGGCTCCCACCTCAGAAAACAGTGGTGTGTGATTGTGCTAAAACACCATGAATCTATAAGTCCTACTCTGGCAAGCATCCACAGAGATGCATCATGTCTCTTGAATGAGCCTCAGAACATGGCAAGTGTGTAGCAAGATCCCCAAATCAGATCACTTCTTTTTCCTGATGTACAATTATCCAGGTAAATTCTGTTCTTTCTGGGTAATGATCAGAGAAATGTTAACGGTTTTAATGTTGGAAGAGCAAACAGAGTCATTTCTCAAGGAGTCCTAGCCTTTCTTTTCTTTTCTTTTTCTTTTTATTTTATGAGTATAAGTGTATTGTCTGCATGTACATAAGTGCACCCATGTTGCTAAATAGAATTTTATTTACTTGAATGACATTTCTGCTTAAATTTGTTCTTATCATTGTAGCCAGATAAATAAGAGAAGCAAATTAAATGGGGGAGTCCTTATCTTATCATGGTTTGGGGGAGCATTCTATCATGGAGAGACTGAAGTACCTCAGTCAGCATCAGTGGAAACTTGGATCTTTGAAAAGTCCACATGGCAGAGAAGGAAGTACAGTGAATGTAACTGGAAGCCCAACAGGCAATATGATTCAAAGAAATGGGGCTTATTCCCTAGGTAAGCCCCATTTCTCAAAGGTTCCTCAACCTCCCAAAGTAGTGATACCAGTTCAATCCCAAGTATTTAACATCTGAAGCTGAGGGGAACATTTCAGATTTAAACCACAACAATGGATTGAGTAAGACTCTGAATACACATCCTTACACATCCTTCCTAATTCACGTGCAGGAATGCACGTTGAACTCAATGAACCAACACCATAGATGTCTTAATGCATTAAGTTTTGAGTGAGGAAAGGAGAGGAAAAAAAAGAGGGAGAAAGAGATGATGGTGGACTGACAGAGGGGACACGAGACAGAAACAATAATAGGGAGAACGAGATGATGGTGAGGGGACAGAGGGGAGCTGGAGACGGAGACAGTATTAAGGAGAAAACAAGAATGTGATATTTGGAATTTTCTCATATGATTGTGGACTCTGTTAATCCCAAATTCTGCCTGAAGGGCCAGGGTATCTATGGAGATCCAGGGAAATTAGTTTTCATTCACAGGCTATCAGACATGAGGTGCTAACTTCACAGACAATCTCCGCAGTCTTGGCTAGAGAATCTTCTCTTACTGGGAAATCGAAGATCCTTTTGGCTTTGCAGGCCTCCATAATCGGATGAGGCACTTCACACTGTGAAAGGTAATCTACTTTATTGAATTGATTAGAATGTCAATGTAGTCTATTGCCAAAATCAACCAACATAAAATTATGACAGTTCTAAAACTGAAAAATAACACATTCTGTTAACCCCCAGACTATTATACTGTACTTATCATAATAAAACATATTTTTAAGTAATGTCTATGAGAAAAAAAATAGCATCAATTCTCTACTAGTAAAGAGACTCTTACTTACCTGAGGACAATTTTGAAATCGTTTTTTTGGGGGGAGGGGCTTTTTGAGATAGGGTCTCCCTTTAGTCCCAGCTGGCCTGGAGCTCACTATGTAGACCAGGCTGGCCTTGAACTCACTAAGATCCACCTGCTTCTGCCTCCTGAGTGCTGGAATTAAAGGCACAAGCCACCACGCCCAGTCTGAAATCATATGTTTATACTAGATAGAAAAGGAGGGAAGGATCTGGTTTAAAAATGAATGAGGCAGGGCTGGAGAGATGGCCTAGCGGTTAAGAGCGCCGACCGCTCTTACAGAGGACCCGGGTTCGATCCCCAGCACCCACATGGCGGCCGAGAACCGTCTGAAACTCCAATTCCAGGAGAACTCCAGTTCCAGGGGAATCCGAGACCGTCTTCTGACCTCCGCAGCATTGCACGACAAGGGTGCACAAACTTGCATGCAGACAGTACATTCATACACATACAGAAATAAATAAAATTAATTAAAAAAAAGTTTAAAAAAAATGAATGAGGCAGTAGTTATCATCTGTATTTTTTATTTTATTTATTATTTTATTTTATTTATATGATTATTGTTTTGCCTGCATGCATGTATGTGCACCTGCGTTGCACAATCCTCATGGAGGTCAGAAGAGGGCATTGCATCCCCTGGAAGGAGTGTTATGGATAATTGTGGGTGCTGGGAATCAAACATGGTCTTTCACAAGAGAAGCCAGTGCTTTTAACAGCTGAGCCAGCTCTGCAGACCCTATTCTTATATTCTCAGTACCAGTTTCTTAATTTTTCTTTATTCCTTTGCCAAGTGAACATTTAATTATATATATTTAGTTTAATAATTTTATACAAAGTTATAATACTTGATATAATGTTTTTAAATCTTCTTACTTAGAATATTGTGTTTGTAAATTGTTTATGTTTAAATATAGAATGTTTTAATGACATTTTCTATGTTTCATTATGTTAGTATAAAATCGATCCATCCCAACTGTAGTTGACAGACATAAGTATTTTTGAGAATAATGGTGTTGGAAATGGTTTTTATACCCATCCCAGTTTTCTTATGCATATACTATTTCATGGTATGTTTGAAATTGAGGCTAATAGGCTGTGTGTGTGAGTGTGTGTGTGTGTGTGTGTGTGTGTTTATTCAATTTTACTACACAAATAATGTTAAACAGTTCTACAGATACTGTATCTGTTTGCTTTCCCATCACGCCTCAGAGTTCTTACAGTTTCTCTTGCCACCACTCATGAACATACATTTTGACTTTTGTCTGAGTGCTTCAATATATCTCAGACTTGCTCTCATTATCACATTTTTCACAGAGTGAAAGTATTGATCATCACTTTTGAAGCATTTGCAGGAATTTTAAAACATTTGCAGGAATCCTCTGGCCTTAGAATATAGAACTTTATTGTAAAACGAGTTGCATTTGACTCTTCCCTTGACTTTGTATATACATCAACTGAGGAAGCTTAAAGCCAAGTGTAGGTATAAGCTCTCTAGTGTAAGTATAAGCTCTCTAGTGTAGGTATAAGCTCTCTAGTGTAGGTATAAGCTCTCTAGTGTAGGTATAAGCTCTCTAGTGTAGGTATAAGCTCTCTAGTGTAGGTATAAGCTCTCTAGTGTAGGTATAAGCTCTCTAGCTCCCCCAGACCATCAGTACTTAACAGAGGGCTGTTGAACTGTTATTGCAACATGTCGCGGATTTTATGTTTACCTTTATTGGTGTACTGCCAGTCCATGTAATGACTTGGAGTTTTTTACAATACAATTACAATAACAATACAATTACAATACAAATACAATACAATACAATACAATACAATACAATACAATACAATACAATACAATACAATACAATACAATACAATTACAATAACAAAACACCAAGCAGGCAAAGAACAGAAGTGATGGGACATTCTTCTACCTGGACCCTTGCAGGCACTCTGCACTAAGGCAGAGGATCCTCCAATTCACAGTGACTCTGGGGCTGTAGCTTCTATGTACCATAACTATGTAGAAAAATTCCCCTTGAGACATCTTCTTTCTAGTAGTATCTGACTTTCATTTCTCTTTCTCATTCTTTTAAATTCTCAATAAGGCACACATCTGTATATTTGTGTGCACATCCATACAAACTTAGTAATGCTTCTTTTCATTAGTAAATACTCCCTGGAAAACATGCGTTAGTTACCTGTAGTTTATCAGCTTCCTTGGAATTAAATGATTTAAATTTTCTTGTAATCATTTCAACTCTTCAAAATGATTAATTTGCTATTTATAGTATATGCTAGTCTCAGCATTTTAAATCATTTTTAAGAAAGCTATTAGTATAAATATCTCAGCCTACAATTATTTCAATATAGTTCTATTATTCCTTTTACATTTCCCTCAGCTATCATAATAAAATTTAATATGCCTTTAAAATCAACACAATAAAACAAATTTAAAAAATGAGAACATATATAGGTAAACAAAACTTTTATCATTTTCAATTGTTTATGAAATAGTATTTCTCTTCATCTTAGCAAATACTCTTACCACCAAAATAATAAAGCTATGATTCATCTGCCTATTTTTTCCTTAACCTTTCTGAGACAGGTTCTCTCTATAGAGAGATCTCTGGCCTATGTCACAGAGATCTCCCTCAATCTGCCTCCTGAATAGTGGGATTAAATGTGAGCACCAACAAGCCCAGCCACTCTGCTTATTTTTAACTGAAATTCTTATTTAAACAGAAGTTCAGTAAGATTACCTGATGTTTAATCTATTTCCTACTCTAGCAAGCCTGTATTAATGTTGGATATTGAAGAGACTCTCTTCTTTCTTTTTTATTTTATTTTATTTTATTTTATTTCTATGTGTATGAATGTACTGCATGTAGGTTTGTGCACCCATGTTGTGCAATGCCACGGAGGTCAGAAGAGGGTGTTGGAGTCCCCTGGAAGTGGAGTTCTCCTGGAATTGGAGTTTCAGCCGCCATGTGGGTGCTGGGGATCAAACCCAGGTCCTCTGCAAGAGCAGTCGGTGCTCTTAATTGCTAGGCCATCTCTCCAGCCCCGAGACTCTCTTCTTTCTAAAGAGTGTTCTTATTATTACAGGTAACACTATCTGACAAAAGGCTTCATTGTTAGTCACAAAGGAGCTGGGTTGTTTTGTTATTTAGTGAGAAATTATTATTTTCCAATTTGAATACAAATGGATATTTTCCCAACTCAGGTGGACTATACATGGGGTCAGTACCAGTGCTATACTTTTTAAATTTTTGATTTTATATATATGTGTCTGTGTGGGAGACTGCCTGATTTTCTGTGCACAACATGCTAACAGGAGTTCAGGGAAGACAGAAGATAGCATAGGATCCACTGGAATAGGAGTAACCAACAATTATGTGCAGATGTCTCTGCTGGGAACTGAACTCTGATCCTCTGTAAGAGCAGCAAGTGTTCCTAACCACTGAGCTATCTGTTCAGCCCCTGTGAAATACTTTTACCTATGTGAAATACTTTTACCTATTTCTGTTGCACTATCATAAGACATCATTTTTGCTTAAAAGAGATGGAATTATTAACATAAAACATCATTTTGTTTACTATTCACCTGAACATTTCAATATTTTAATATATTAGTGTTGTTAATGATATTTTAAGATAAGCATATGCTGTGAATTCAACACTGGTTAGGATCTAATTATGTGGAGTACACTGGCCACAAACATGATGTTGGCACTTCAGCCATGGTAGTGCTGGGATCATACATGTGCATAATTATGCCTTTTCAATTTCCTACCATTTTACATGAATATTTTTTAAAAGTCACAGAAATATCTTACTATACCATGCCTTCAAAGAAAGTGGATTTATATAGTCATTTGGAACAAACTATTGAAGTTCTCAATCCATAACTTGGAGGATCATTAGCCACTAACCTTATATCTATTTTTTTTTAAAGGAGGTTTTTTTTTTTTTCTGTGTGTGTGTGTGTGTGTACGAATGTACTGTCTGCATGTAGGTTTGTGCACCCGTGTCATGCAATGCCGCGGAGGTCAGAAGAGGGTGTCGGACTCCCCTGGAACTGGAGTTCTCCTGGAATTGGAGTTATAGACGGTTCTCAGCCGCCATGTGGGTGCTGGGGATCAAACCCAGGTCCTCTGCAAGAGCAGTCGGTGCTCTTAACCGCTAGGCTATCTCTCCAGCCCCTAACCTTATAACTATTGATCAACTATGTAGAATTAAGAGTCTTCACAAATCACATTGATTTACTAGTATATTACCATTTATAGAAAATAATCTCCATATCTATCTCATTGGAGGTAAAGCTTTATTCCTTGAAAAAAATTGTTTCATGTTTTCATGAAACAATGGTTACTCTTTATTGTTCTCCACTTTTGATGTGCTGATACTTACTTGCTTACTCTTTTAACAATATTTATAAAAACAAAATGCCCATATACATAAAATATACCTTTTAGTCCACCTTTAATATCCATATAGTAGAAAAATGATACAGAAAGGGAAACAAATCCCTAACCCTAACCCCATCAAGCCTGATGGAGATAATGGAGATACACATATCTGGAGAAGGAGAATATCAAATAATTGGCTCTGGTCCAAGCTAAACTTCTTCATGCCATCAACCTCTTCACATTTGACCAAATTAAAATCTAATTTAGAGGGAGTTTAAATTAAAAAAGCACACTTAATTCCTTCAATTTGCAGAACAATTCCATTCCATTAGGCAACTAATTCCTACCTGTCAGATTTGAAATGAAAGAGGTCTCTCTCAGGAGGAAACTTCTCTCTTGTTGTAATTAGGTATGGGGAAACTGTGATGATGTCTCTGCTTTGATAGCTGCTTGTGTTTAACTCTCCAAGACTCTGAGCCCTTGGGTAACCTCAATTGATGTGTCAGCTTCAATGCATGCCTGATAGGGAAAGTTAAAATGAGGTTACATATTTCATAATTAAATAACACAACCACTTTAACTTTCATTAGAGAATTATTAAAGGTTATCTTGATATAATGTCCAAGAGCATCAATTTCTTTGTTGATCTATTATTCTAATAAGTTCCTGAAGAAACTCTGAAGACATCTTGACTACAGAGAGATAAAAGCTGAGAGAGCACGTGTTCAACAGGATCAAATCAATGACTATAATAAGTGCAATGGACTGTAAGTGTGATGTCCACTGTCCTTGATCTCATTTTTGACCAAACATTATGGTGCCATGTTGTATCTCAGAAGCCATAAGCTGGTAGTCAGGAATCCCAGGCTCTGACATTTCCTGGCTATCAAAACTTATTGTTGACTATTATTCCCCTTAACTTCATTATTGTATCAATTAAATGATTTTTCCTTTCAAAATATAAGCAAAAGTTATCTAACATTTATAAATGTATAACTGGAGTACTTCCTTCACAAATGCATTCATAACATCTAGTGGTGAATAGAGCAGAGTTTTGTTATTTTTCAGCTACATTTACCATGAGCTATTTTTAGTCAATCCAAATCAACAAACGAAAGCTTTCTCACACATATTCTTCATGATAAAACATTTTTATTTCTCTACTTATTGTGATTCAGTTGTACTTGTTGCTAAGAGGAATAACAAAATGAATATCTGTGGAATATTTTAAATATTTACATTTTTATGTGTTCAAAACATCATTTGGAAAGAGAAGTAAGGTGGATGTTATTTAAATTCAAGCTAAAATGCTTAAATTAAATGTTTCTGGAAATGTAATTGAATTCAGCTATATTAATTTAAATAATTCATAAATATAATATTTCATAATATCTTTACTAATATGCATTCTCACCTAGAAGGTATACAATTTTATATATGAGAAGTAGAAATAAATTCCCAGGGTTTATGGCAGTGCTTATTTAATAACATCTAAAGGAGAATTTTTTTCAATGTCCTCACTTTAAAAATGCCAGCATAGCCCACCACTCATCAAAGAAGCTTCTTTTTGCAACAGAAAGCTATTACATACTCTCACAACTGGTCAAACACCAGAATATACATCTGAGAGATGGCCAGTACTGGGTAACATATCTACAGTGGAGCTCCCACATTTAAGTCTCATGTAACAGTGGAACAAGGGGTAGAGTGAAGGCCAGTGCATCCTTCCCTTCTCACCAGGCAAGCTTACTTATACAACAGAATGTGATACACAGAAAGCCACAACTGACCAAGGTTTGGAGAATAAGAGATTACTGAGTGTTTGTCCCTAGGTAGGACTGATATATTAAACCACACCCACCCATAGCTCAGGAACCATTGCAGAAAAGGAGGAAGAAAGACCGTAAGAGCCAGGGTTAGTTTATGAACATAAGGAAACAGAGGCTTTCAGTTCACTCACTATAAGCTTGAACATCTGAACTTCTAGCAATGGTGTCATGGAGCACAACCCATGCCAGCTCAATTAGAAAAGGGCCCAGGGAAATGGGCAGCCAGTTCTAGCCTGCGAACTGTTGGAGACTGATTAATATTGGGTGAGCAAAAATAGACTTTACTGATGATCTAAATAGGCTAACTAAATTCTGGTGGATGCAATTGCACTGAAGAACATTTGGGTACAAAAGCTTCTCTGGATAGGACTTTTAACATGCATAATGCATGAGGTTTGGCCGGGGTAGGGGACATGGATAAGGGTGGGGTCTAAATTTGATAAAGAACTGTATGAAATTTAGGAATGCCCATTTTTTTTAAATACAGCAAAGTAACATGATGAATAGACTAATTAGCCTTACATGATCATTACCCTATGGATACATGCATGGAAAGACCACACTGAATTTTAAAAAAGCATACAATTATGTGGAAATCAAACCATTTTCCACACACACAAAACGTATAGGACATACACAAGTAACTCTGGGACAGACACTAAAGTTAAGTATTACATTGATAGGAATGTTTTCATATAAGATATAACTACTGTATTAAAAATGTATGCAGAGATCAAAGTAGAAAAGATCTTTCAGAATTGATAAACGATTTCTCACATCCCAGCAGTGGTAGATTTTTTTATTTAGCAACTTCATTCTAATTTTCTTGATCAAAGAAGAATGGAAATTCATGATATTCATGCAGTACTACTTTATTTTCAAGTGACTTTGCATAATTAATTCAAAAATACATAACTATGTATTTAACTATGTATTAACTATGAAAATAACACAGTTTGCGAAAACATGGAAATTATTTACAGAATAAATTATGAATATGTATCAGGAAGTAAGATATCGTTGAGCTTTTGTGGTATTACAAATATGTGTGGTCTCAATTTTTCTTATTTTATATAAATAAATATTAATCAGATCAATGTAACAAGACCATTTAAAAATGCTTCACTCTTAATATTAATAAATAATTATTCACAGTGCATGTAATATGTGTGGAGAAAAAAAAGATTTAGAATGGCAGATATATCTGAAGTCAAAATACCTGATAAGTACAACTGATAAGATACATTTTGCCCTGTATCTAGGCCTTAAATATCCTTTTCTTAATGTGTATTCTTGATCATCACACAGTAAAATATAAATCATGGTTATGGCTTTTATTTATCTCTATTTCTTCCCATATTTATCCTTATTCCTAAATAACATAATATTTTTATAAGTGTATGCTTACTGAAGAATAATCTGCTTTATTTTATTTTCTGGCATTATTGGATCCCGTCCTGAGTAAAGAATATGCTTAAAGATATTTCCTCAATGAATGTAAAAGGTATTCCATGTACCAATAACTTATTTACCCAGAAAATAAGTAGCAAGTTAATTTTCATTATTATACTAAGAAATATGTAATTCATTCAATATTAGGAAAATATAGCTGGGATATTTTATTTTGTCACTGTTGAATCCATGAAGAACTTACACACATGAATATTCACAAAAAATACTGAGAAAAAAAATTCATTAGCTCATCAAATATTATCCTCTACGACAAAATGCAGCTATCTTCTTGAAAGAATGATTCAACACATATTAATTAATAAGTGTGAAAGAACAAATTAAAAATGTAGTACCTAGTTACCTAAGACATTCATCTTCAGATTAAACCAGTCTCTGTTTTGCATGGTTCTGTTCTGAACTCTGTCTTAAGTCCTTGTTCTTGGCATGCTTTTAAATTTTAATGGTATTGTAGTTGACATCTTACTGAAGATAAGGTTTTTTTTTAAAAAAAACACTCAGTAATGAATGTTCATATATTTAAAAGCTATATTAATGACATGAAAGGATAAATGAAGACAAAGATGCTAATACTTACCTATAGATTCCTGGAAACAAAATTATGACATATGTCCCACATCCCATCTTCCAACTGTATGTAAGAGTACCTTTACTGTAATTGCTGCCAGCTCAGGTGTTACAAAATGATTAATTGAATTTATTAATAGCTTCCTGGTTTTTGATAAACATCATTTTGACTCAAAAGATATTCAGCTTCAGGTTGCAAAGATTTAGGTAGTCCAGGAATTTAAAAGAGCCCTAAGCTGCAGAGAACATGCTAAGTAAGACATGTATGTAAAGGCAAAGGCTGTGATACACATAGGGTGGAGAACATAGCAAGATCAACACCCACTCTTGTCAGAATCCATAGTTTGTCAACACCAGCTTTGTCATCATATTGAATTGGCAAGATTTCTGCAATGAATCTTCGTCTTGCAAGACTTTAAGCAAACTCTTACCATTCCTTCATGTTCTTCTAGTTATACCGTTGCTGACTGAACTCTCAACCACCTATGCACCAGGGACCATCAGGGAAGTCTCAGTAGCAAAGAGCTCATCACAGATATCATTACCTTCATTATGATTATGAGTAGAAGCCAGAGCTTTAGGAGACAAGGCTAGGGCTTTCCAAGTTCGTCTAAGTATCACAATGTTTTACAACTTTAACTCAAGATTCACAGAAAAGAAAAGAACACTGTATTTTCATCTTATGATTTGACACATAAATACAAATGGGAAAAACAATCATCAACCCACGGCCTTGCACTTCTCCCAATTATTATTGTTTTAAAAATCATCTACAAACCAAGTGCTTTAGAATAATAATAGTATTGTGGCATATTTTATTCTGAGTTTGTGAGTTGGCTCAACTTAATGAGTTAGTAGCTCCTGTTTCATTGACTTCAGCTGGGCCTTGGGATTGGTTGGATAAGCACAAGCCCTTTTTTATTCAAATAGTGTCTACCAAACCGATGGCTGCCAACAGGGTCCCTTAACCTTATTTGTATAAGGTAAACTAATGAAGCGATAGAAAAAAATAGAAGATATGTTTGTTAGATAACAGACCTCTAGCCCAGGTAACTAAAAGAAAGAAAAATCAAGTCCAACTCAACAAAATTAGAGATGAAAAGAGAGACATTGCAACAGATAACAAAAAGATCAGGCAATTATATGAGAATACTTTCAAAACCTATACTCTATTAAATTTGAAAACTTAAGAGAAGAGGATGAATGTCTGAAATCATGGAAAACACCAAAACTTAACCAAGAAGAGATCAGCAGCTTAACCAGACACATAACATATGAGGAAATTAAAAGAGAATACAAAACCTCCCAACTAAAAAATGCCCAGACCCAGACAAATTCATGGCATAATTTTATAAGACATTTAAAGAAGATATACAATCACTATTACTCAAATTAAAAGTACAGAAATAGAGGGAAATCTCCCAAATTTCTATGAAGCCAGCATTATTATAATACCAAAACTAGGCAAATGTACAATCAAAAAAGAATATATAATATATATATTAATATATATTATATATATATATATATAGAGAGAGAGAGAGAGAGAGAGAGAGAGAGACATTTATTTAATAAACAGGGATGCAAAAATATCCAGCAAAATACTTGCAAACCACATATAAGCACACATCAAAAAGATCATCCATCATAACCAAGTTGGATTTATACCAGAGATGCAGGAATGGTTCAACATACATAAATCAATAAATGTCATAAAGCACATAAATGGACTGAAAGGCAAAAACCACACAGTCATCTCAATTGATGTGGAAAAGGCCTTCGATAAAATTCAACATGACTTCATGTTTAAAGTCCTAGAGGAAATTGTGCTGGAGGGAGCATTCCTCAACATAATTAAAACCATATATAACAAATCCACAGCCAACATCATTCTAAATGGGAAAAAACTCAAAGGCAGGTCCCTAGCAAGATTGCCCCCTATCTCCACTCCTTTGCAATAGAGTGCTGGAAACTCTCGCTAGAGTAATAAGACAAGAAAATGAAATCAAAGGAGTGCTAATTGGAAAAGAGGAGCTCAAACTATCCCTTTGGGCAGATGACATGATAGTATACCTAATGGATGCCAAAAATCCACAAGAAAACTGGAAGAAATGATTAACAGTTTCAGGCAACTGGCAGGTTACAAAATTAATATAGAAAATATCAGTAGCCTTTTTTTTATGGCAACAACAAGCAATTGGAGAAGTAATATAGGGAGAACTTCCCATTCACAATATCTTAAGAAAAAAATCACAGAACAAACCTGACCAAAGACAATATAGATCTCTACAATGAAAATTTTAAATCTTTGAAGGAGATTGATGAAGACATAAGAAGATGGAAGGACCTCCCATGCTCATAGATTGGAAGAATTAATACAGTAAAAATGACCATCCTACTCAAAGCAATATACAAATTTGATTCAATCCCAATTAAAATCCCCATGATTTTCTTCACAGATTTACAAAAAATAATCCTAAAGTTTGTTTGGAAAAAAAGGCCCCAGATAGGCAAAGCAACCCTGAACACAAAGTAATTCAGGGGGAATTTCCATACCAGACTTCAAATTATATTTTAGATCTATAGAAATAAAAACATCCTGGTACTGGCACAAAAACAGACCAGTAGATCAATGGAAGAAAACTGATGATCCAAATGAGTACATGCAGTTTTAGCCACATCATACTTCACAAAGAGTCCAAGAAGACTCAATGGAGGAAGGGTAGCACCTTCAGAAAATGGTGTTTGAAAAACTGGATTACCACATTCAGAAGAACAAAAGCTCCTACCTTTCACCCTGTACAAAAGTCAACTCAAATTGCATCAAAGGCCTCAATGTGAAACCTGAAATTCTGAAAATGATAGAAGAAAATGTTGACAGTAACCTACAAGATATAGGTGTAGGAAAAGACTTTCTACATCAGACAGCAGCAGCACAGGAAATGAGATCAACAATATATTAGTGGAACTTCATTAAATTCAAAAGTTTCTGTAAAGCAAAATCAACAATTAAAGTGAAAAGAAAACTCATAGTCTGGGAGGAAACCTTCACTAATGATATATCTGACTGAGGTCTGACATTGAGATTGTATAAATTACTCAAAAAAAAAAAATCAAGGAAACAAATGACCCAATCAAAAGATGGAGTAAAGACCTGAACAGAGACATCACAAAGAAGTAAAAATGGCTGAGGGACATCTTAAAACGTGTTCAACATCACTAGTAATTAAGGAAATGCAAATTAAAGGCACATTAAGATTTCATCTTACCCCAGTAAGACTGGCTATAATCAAGAAAACAATGGATTCCAAAACCTAGAGAGGCTGTGGGGCAAGGGGAACATTCATTCACTACTATTGGGAATGCAGACTTGTGAAGCCCCTAAGGAAAGCAGTGTGGAGAACTACTAAAAGGCTCAAAATGAACCTACCACTTGACCCAGTAATAGCACTTCTGGCTATATACCCAGAAGATTCATCATATTGCATAAATACTTGCACAACCATGTTTATTGCAGCATTCTTCACCATAACTAAGAGCAGGAAAAACCCAAGTGTCCGTCAAAGGATGAGTGGATAATGAAAATGTGGTACATCTACATAATGGATGTAGATTTTTCTATGAAGCAGAAAAGAAAGAAGTCATGAAATTTGCATGTCAATGGATAGAACTAGAAGCTGATATGCTAAGTGAAGTAACACAGTTCCAGAAAAACAAGATATATGGTGTCCCCCATGTGTATCATAGCACGAAATTCATATATGTAAGCCAAGCCTAGTACTCCAATAGATATAACTTTAAGTTTATGACTCTATTTTCCCAAATTCTAAAATTCATGAAAAAGAATCAATATCTTCTTTGAAAGTACATTAAAACATACATCAACTTGCTATGTAAGCTGGGAGTGTAAAGTTATATTTCTTTCTGTCTGCAGGCAAAATAACTCTTAAAATGTGAATCTGGAATGTGTTTTGGAATTAACTTATAGCTTAGTTTCACACTCTGTCATTTTGGTATATATGAGGAATGTAATAAGTGTACTGAGGAGCAATATAAAATTGAAGGAAACAACAACAACAACAAAGGAAATAGAAAGAAGTGTAATAATTAAACTGTTATACTCCTCAAACTCAAAATATGTAACAATATTGTAGAACATAAATTTAAAATTCCATGTCTACTATAATTTCTGAACATTGACTACTGGCAAAACTATACTACCATGTTGTAACAATAAGGTTTAATTTGTCAATTTTACTATAATATGAGTTTGTCATTCATTCTCTTTGTAAATTCTCCAACTTATACAGTTTTTCAATGTAAACATGTTGCTTCTTAAAGAAAGTGACCTCAATAAAATCTTTCAAAAATAAAATAAAAAACAAGTACCAAACTTGTAATTTAGTTTGTATATTGTTATTTTATTGACCATCCTACAATACATTGAATTGCATTTTAGAAGACATTATTGGGGACTTTTACAAGTGAATAACTGAGGTTTGATATTTGTAGAAAAAATATGTAAACAGAAAAAAATTTAAGACCTAGAGGTAAAGTCTTTTCACAAAAACATGTTAAGCTTTAAAGAATTAAAGGAAACATTTCATTACATAAAATTGCTGCAAAAGAAAAATGTTGCCAAAGGCAGAATTTTCTGGTAATTTCTTTCTCATTAATATGCTGAAAATTAGTGCCAAAGTCATTAATATGCTAAACTTAGCATTCATGAGAATAAATCAATTTAAGAAAATCCACATGAAAATTTTTAATAATTTAATAACTACATAAACAGCAGATGTGAGATATCAGGGATAAACTAGAACAAAGAAAATGAGCTGAATATTTAAAGAATCACAGAAATAGAGAGGACAAAGATGAAGAGATTTAAATTGTGAGCATGGAAAACAGGAAATAATCAAACTCACAAAGAAAGCAAAGTGAACTAAAAGTAAATTAAAGTGGCTATTACATAGAAGAAATTTCTGGAATAAATTAATTTATAATGAATACAAAAGTAATGAATGCAATATAAAATTAAGGGATTCAACTAAATTACGGTGTAAAAATCACTCAAATGTTCCAGTTTTATTATAAAACTAGATACTAAAGATTATATTAACATTTCTTGACCACATAAATTTTATACACGAGAAAGCCAATGTAATGTAATTAGTTTTTTTTAAAGTGTAATATGTATTATAGTTTGGTTAATCATAGACAGATCTCTGTGAGTTCAAGGCCAGCCTGGTCTAAATAGTGAGTTCCTGGGCTACAGGGAGACCCTGTCTCAAAAAGACCAGAAAAAGAAAAAAGAAAAAGAAAAGAAACTCATTTACTATCTTGAAATAGAATTGAAAGCAAAATACTGCTTTAATCCTCATTGCATTCAGGCTTATTTGAGCTTAACAAAGCCTTGACAAATTTAGTGCAGAAAATTAGAATTATTATTGGATTTATATTTTCTATTTTCATGAGAAAAGTAAGATAAAAATAAAGACACAACTACAAAAATAAAATTAAGATAAAAAAACTTGTTTCTATAACCCAATATGGCTAATAATTCTGCAAAATTTTAAAAGTGGAAAACAAACTTTGATTCTATAATGTAAGATTTAGCTTTTCATAATTTCTTGAAATAAGGCCAGGAGATGAGTGAAAATATGTGCCTGCAAATTCAAGAACTGGTCTGAGGAATTACTCAAGCTTCCTTGATTTTGTCTAAATATATGCACATTGATGTAAATCCTTGGTGCTTACATGCTGTGTTTGGCCAGGCATGGCACATCCTATTTTGATAAATTATAATCATGGTAATATTCTGACAGTTTGTGTTTTTAACTGTGTGAGATTTAAAGATTGAGATTATGAGATTGGATGACATTGTGAGTTAAAGTTTTCATATTATGCTTTATTGGAAGCTAAGATTCAGTTATGAAGCAAGTCAAACAGTTACAAAAGAAATTTGAACTAAAATAAGAGCATCTTTGTCAATTCCAATGTGATCATTTGAATAATGTGATGCTGATAAAAATTCAGTAAAATTCAAATGCTGGTTTTAAACTGATGTTGTCTTTGGCAAATTTGAATATTTTTTTTTTATTTTTGTTTTGTGTTTTAGTTTCCTTTCTGTTGCTTTGTTAAATCATTCTGACCAAAAACAACTTAGAGGAAGAAGAGGTTTATTTTGCTTATGCTTACCAGTCACAATACATTGCTGAAGGAATTCAGGCCAATAAATTCAGCAGGAACTTTAAGCAGAAACTATGGAGGAATGAAGGATGTTTGCTGGCTTCCTGACTCCCTCACGCTCCTGTTTTCTCACACGGCTAGGGACACCAGCCTAGAGATGGCAATGCCAAGTGCACAGGGCTCTCACGCATCAATCTTCATACAGTCTTACCTGGGCATCTCCCAATGGAGACTCGGAAGACTCTTGGCTGTCATGTTGACACTTGTTTCTCTCATCTTCGATATTTAATTATCTGCGCTCTGTCATCCTAATTATATTTAAACACATTAGTGTTTCAATTAAGAACATAGTTCTGCCGTCAGGTTCTCTTTGGGTTTTATGTCCAAAGAAGGGAAAGATGTAATCATCATTGTTAAATGATATTTTTCGTAAAATAAAATACTGCAAACTTTAGAAAAAATTTCATTTTGTGCTTTTAATTTCTGTGACTTCTGCTTGCATGTGTCTTACTTTTGAAAAACTAGTAATCTACCCATCATTCCTTGAGGATAAACTCAATTCACTGTTTTGTTTTTAGACTATCATTTAATTTAGAATTTTCAGCTGTTTCTCTGTAGTGTTTCAGCATAGATATTAAATTTTATCAGTTCAGTTTGAGTAAAAAATTAAGTCATTTTATTTTTGGTTCTGTAAAATGGTTGGACATTATATCTAGAAATGTTCTTACATGATCTCACATTTTCTTCAAGGTCTCTAATCAAATGAGTTTCAATTCAAATATGTCCTAAATCTTATCTTTTCTGCTCAGAATCTTCCATCCCTCTGCACCTCTGTAACTCATTGCCTGTGTTTTCTATACTCTGATTTATTAACTCCTATTTCTATAATATCAAATCTGTGCTAAAATATGCCAAGAAACATTTTTATTTTTTTTTGAAATATTTTATTTTATTTATTTTTTGGTATTTTGAGACAGGGTCTCCCTGTAGCCCCAGCTGTCCTGGAATTCACTCTGTAGACTAGGCTGGCCTTGAACTCACAGAGATTTGCCTGCCTCTGCCACCTGAGTGCTGGGATTAAAGGTGAGCACCACCACGCCTGGCTCTCATTTTATTTTTATGTATATGTGTGTGCACATATGTCTGTGTATATTTCTGGATGTCTGTGTATGCAGGTGGTCCCAGTAGCAAAAGCAGAGCATCGGATACTCTGAAGCTGCAGTTACAGGAATTTTTATGCTTCCCAAGATGGGTGTCAGGATCTGGGCTCTCGATGAAGAGACAAGTTCTCCTACCTTTAGGCCTTCTCTCCACCCCATTAAGTTTTATTTGTGCACCTAAATGTTGTTTTATATAATGCATACATGTTTGCTTAATTTTATGGATTTTTTCATTAAATTTTTTGTTATTGAACTTTTTCCATACATCATACATTATTTCTCAATCAAATTTAGAGTCACTTCCCTTTCCATGCCCCCCAACCCATCTGAGTTCCTGTACTCTGCCATACATGTCTTGCATCTTTTTGAGTCTTTCCAGAAGTTTTTGTTTTTTGTTTTCCAATTGTTTTGTTGTTGTTCTCTCCAACTTGAATTGCATCTATCTATCTATCTATCTATCTATCTATCTATCTATCTATCATCTATATGTATATATATATAATTATAAAAATACATAAATATATACATACATAAAATATGTACATACATACATATACATTTCACCTGAATTGGAGGATTTTTTTTTTCTAATAGATGTGATGTTTTCCTTAAGGAAGTATTTGAAGGTTCCTCCTTGGCAAGCCCAAAGAACCATCAATCTTGCCTTTGTGCTCCACACTGGGGTCTTTCCCTCCCATGATCACCCAAACAAGGTCCATTAAGCACATGTTACCTTCAGCACAGCAGCAGTGTGTCGGTCTCATAATTTTATGGATCTTTTGATGATTCCAACAAATCTATTTTGATGGCATTCAGACCCCCTCTTCCATCTCCACCCCAAACCTAATAATCCCATCTCAAAGTTCAGTTCTCTATTATAATTTTTGTTTTCTATTCAAAAACATTATCAACTCTAATTTGTGTTCCCAAAATTCTCTTTAGTATGGGGATTACATGTACACATGAGTTTGTGGTCCTCTCCTAGGGCATAGAAGCCCTGGTTAGGTAACCACAGCTGTTGTGTGTTCATGTTCACAGCAGTCTCATCAGACTCTGTTACACAAGGTTTCCTGAGACTTGGGGAAATGGTGCTGATATAAGCATATCACTGTTAGATGCACTCACTGTCATATATTCTCAGCACTCGGAATAGTTCTGAGCTTCTACATTAAGCACTAACAACTGCAATAATTTTCACTGAGGTTGAGATTAACACATATACAGAAATATAAATGTATGAAAGAGCAGGGAAAGTATTAATCAAAATTAAATGTGCATGGAGAAGCTACATGAAAACCTGTTATCCTGTAATTAAAATTAGTATAGATAGACCAGCATATTTTATAGTAAGCAGTCTTTTCAAGAGTGGGACAGGCCAGGGAGAAGGCATGCATGCAAAAGCACATGCTTTCTGGATGTTTAGACAAATCAGATCCCCTATTGGTGGCCAAGTCCATCTTTACTAATATGTTGTATTTAACTATTAAACTTTTAAAGATTTCATAATTATACTTGGCCCTGGTACCCCTCCTTACTGAATTTACATTTTATCTTTGTTCCTTTGGGTGGGTATGATATTTCTCCAACTGGTTTCACCTCTGTAAAATACTCAGATATTAAACATAAACCAGTTCCAACATAGAATGGGAAGATTCCACGTATTTGTGCCAATTGTTGTGCATGAATGAGGGGTATTAATTTAGTTAATTCTTTAGCATGTGCATCATTTTTCTAGAGCCCCCCATCCACTATCTAGTGGTTATTACTCATGATCTCCCTATATTTCTCTAGCCTTGATAGACTCATTGGGCCTGACTCTAGCTTCCTAGCCCCACATAGGACCAAGGAGGAATGTGTCTTCCCTGGCAAACTGCTTCCAACTCCAGAAAGGTTTTTCTCATTAAAGAAAGGTACTCTGTTAACTTGGGGAGGGGGTGACATTTCCCAACCCCCAAACATTTCTCTTTTTTTTTTTTACACAGCTTGTGACTGTTTCCCTGGCTTTAAAGCCTTTCAGAGGCTTTTAACTCAGAATTTGGATTTGGTATCTCTTTAAACAATTTCAGAGAAGAGATTTTTCTGTAAACTGCATCCAGAGAGAGCCATGTTCCCTCCCCACTCCTTTTTTTGTATTTGTGTCATAAATAGAAAAGTCTCTCTTATTTTTCATACTTTTAAACTTTTATATTTATATCTATAAATTTTTAAAAGAAAGGAGATGCACTACATACCCATAAGCACTAGGGCTGGAGAGATGGCCTAGAGGTTAAGACTTATATTCTTCCCTGTTGTGTAAAACTGGATTTTCAGCTAGGTTGGTTTTAGCAGTGGACTGCTGGAGCTGAGCTGTTATTATGCTGATTTCCTCCTTGGGCTCACCCAGGCCTCCTGCCATCTCTGTCTTTGGAATACAAATCAGGACTCTTGAAATTTTTTTTTTAAATTAATTTTTATTGATGCTTTGTGCATTTCATACATTTTTTCCAATTCAGTTCAGGCTTATTTCCCTTTCCCTCCCCCCCACCCCCACCCCATCCCAGATCATGCATTCTGCCATAACTGTCCTGCATCTTTCTCTCAGTTTTTTTTTTCATTTTTAGCTATAAGTGATAATCCATGAGTACAAGCATCCTTCATGCAAAACCTATCTGCAGGCTGTTGTGCCCAAACACCTACAGCCCCACCATCCAGTGGGGGGTGACAGGTTGTTTGTTCAATCAAGTTGATCAAATGAGTGTCCAGACTACATTGCTGTAGTTTCACCATTCACCCCAATCGCAGCCCTTACATTCTACCACGCCCCCTCTTCCGCAGGTTGTTCCCTAGGCTTAGAAAAGGGGCACAGGTGGATGAGAGGTAAAACAGTCCACTCTCTCTGGAGCTGTTGACTTGGACTCTGGTCAATTCTGGCTGTTTCCTTTCATGGGCTGACAGTTTGTCCAGGAATAACCTTTCGATCCTACTAATGAAGAACAAGCAATTAGATATATAGGTATTTAAGCAGCACTAATAGTTATGGTAGGTTACTTTAGCATAGACACATGTTTGGATATGTTAATCCATGAATTACAATTTTCCCCCCTGTTAAATATGACAGGGTCTTACTGTGGCTTATAACATCTAACCTGTAGAGAATGTAAGCTTGTGGCATCAGCCATGGGTTATTTCTCCAAGGGGAGAGCCAATAGCCAATTAGATTTGGGATATACAGGCACATGGCTGCCTCTGCTGCACAGTATTTCCAGGCAGGTGAGGTGTAGCTGGTGCTGACGGTGGAGTCTTGCTTGACTCAGGGAGACCCATATTTGCTTTATTGGTTTAGTGGCCTTTGGTAACACTCTCTGGCATTCCAGAGGCCATCTGTACACTTGCATGTGTGGTCTCAATACATCCCTCCCATGTTAACGTCAGGTCTTCGGCAGCAGGGTCTTATTGCTTCTCCTCCTGTAGGTATCCCAACTTAGAGGCAAGGAGCCCTTACCTTTTGTGGGGCCTTGGATCCCCTGGCCAACATCCACCTGGTAGAACAATCCATTGCTGATGTCAGAGCTGAATACTAAAGTCCTAGGGCTATGCACTCAGACTCTTGAAAATTTTTAAAGAAACAAATTTTCTTCTTAGTAGCTTCTCCTAAATTTCCAAAGAAACTTTTACTTAAATTTTGTGTTAAAACTGTCATATAAAGAGACTTCAAAATTTCTACTAAAAGCAGCTATGCCCTAAAGCCATGGCTTCCTAGGCCCTTTTTAATGCAAATTAAGTTGCTAGATAACCCCAAAAGCCTGCAGCTCATGCACTTTTAATGCAAATTTAGAGCTTTTTACCATCAAGCTGCAGTAACTTTGGGAGAGACAGTATCTGTCGTAGACTGGGAGTCAAAAAAATGTCTAACCTTTATATAATATTTCTTGGTCTCCACTTTAGAAGTTTTAATCAGTTTCAACCTGTTTCTGGATGGAATTCTGTTGCACTTTGGCTTTTTGTGGATTTAGTGAGTAACTGCATTTGGATGATCTCATCTAACCTGATCTTCTTTAATTCACACATGTTTCTTTTCACTGGCTTAACTGCATGGCCTAGGAGGCCTGCAGTTGAATAGTAAGCTAGCTGATCAGCCAAGGTAGTAATCAAAATATTAAAATCTACTTAAAACTATCATATATATATATATATATATATAATTTTTTTTCTCTATGTGTATGAATGTACTGTCTGCATGTAGGTTTGTGCACCCGTGTCGTGCAATGCCGCGGAGGTCAGAAGAGGGTGTTGGATTCCCCTGGAACTGGAGTTAAAGACAGTTCTCAGCCGCCATGTGGGTGCTGGGAATTGAACCTGGGTCCTCTGCAAGAGCAGTCAGTGCTCTTAACCGCTAGGCCATCTCTCCAGCCCTATTTTTTAAATATATATATTATTTTTTTTATGTGTATGAGTGTACTCTCTGCATGTAGGTTGGTGCACCCATGTCGTGAAATGCTGTGAAGGTCAGAAGATGGTATCGGATTCCCCTGAAACTGGGAATCAAACCCCAGTCCTCTGCAAGAGCAGTTGGTACTCTTAACTGCTGAGCTATCTCTCCAGCCCCTACTTAAAACTATCTTTTAAAATTAATTTGGTAAAGCATAGGTTTTTAATTTCAGCACTCTAGAGGCAGAGGCAGGTGAGCTTTAATGGAAGTTTGAGGCTAACCCAGTCTGCTTATGGAATTACCAGGCAACAACAATCAATGGCTCCAATAAATTCTCATTAACAACATAAACTAAAATTCTTGGTTCAGTTTAAATAGAGATATTTAAAACAACAACAGCAACTACCTTTTTCATGTTTCTCTTTGAGTATCAAACCGTAATGTAATTTCCTCCCTACCGGCCACCTTAACAACTATTTGTAATTGTGTGTGAATGCATGTTTATATTTTAATCTCTTATGACTTTCTATGTTTCTGTTAATTAAAGAGTCAACTATAAACAGGTGTGGATAAATCCAATTAATAAAAGCTATTTGTATCCCAAAGACAGAGATGGCAGGAGGCCTGGGTGAGCCCAAGGAGGAAATCAGCATAATAACAGCTCAGCTCCAGAAGGCCACTGCTAAAACCAAGCTGAGCTGAAAATCCAGTTTTACCCAGCAGGGAAGAATATAGGTTTTTTTTTTTTTTTTATTAGAACTCAAGGTTTTATTTTAGACCTGTAAAAAATATTAAAAATGATCCCAAGTCCAAGCCAGAGGTTGAAAACTTCATCACTTTAAGACTGATTAATTCTGTAGTCAGCACACAGCTGTGAAGCTGATGGGCTTCATGGTCAAACTTATCTGGTAATCTGCTGGCTTCCACAGCCTGCGTTAGTGAACAATTAGCAAACACATGCCTAGGGGGAATGGTAGCTCTGGAGCCACAACAGACCAGGAAACTGCTGGCTTTCCATAGACCCCTGAGCAAGCTGATGGCTTAAGGAACAAACCAATGGTTAGCCAGGCCAGAAGCTACCAGCTTCCTCCACATGTGTAAAACCATGTGGCCCCAATTTTGCAGACTTCTAGCCAGCCAATCAATCCTAGGAACCAGCCCCTTGCTTGCACAAAGTAGAAATAATAAGAAGAGCACAAGCTTTATAGCAAAGAGCCAGGGTTGAGGGGTTTGCATACCCAAATTTCTCCAGGATTCCTTCAAGTCCCACTTTTAGAGGCACCAGTTGGGACAGGATATGGAGAAGGCATATGTAAAAAAACACAGCACAAGTACACATGGCAGTGCCCAAATCCAATACAAAATGGATGTTTATTCAAATGTAATATGGCATTATATAGGCAGCATGACATCACCTCCCAGGGGCCAATTCCAGACCAATGTACCATCACATAATTCTAATTTGTGGGTGTAGACAGAGAGGTCCTATCGCCTTCACTTGTGCCTCTGGGACACACACCTAAGCTCAGGCCAGACACACCCACAATATTTTATATGAAGGAACAGAGTTGAAGGATACTGGGACCATGTGTGTATATATTTATAGAAAAGTTTATTCGAATTTTGCCCATTTGTAAAATGAGATTTTGTGATTTTTTTGACATCAAGCTGCACAAATTCTATTTTTATTTTGTGAATACTAAACTTCATTTTAAATATGTTAGCAAAATATCTTCTGTGATTACACATATTGCCTTTTAATTTCATAATAATACCCTTTGGGGTGTTAAAGTTATATTTTTACATGAAAAGACACAACTAAGTAGAGTGAACAGGAAACACATTGAGTAGGAGAAACTCTTCACTTGCTATACACTCAACACAGGATTAATATTCAAAATACACAAAAAACTAAAAAAAATTTTTTAAAGCAAGAAAACAACTTATTAATAAAAATGAGCCAAAGACCTGAACAGAGAATTCTCAAAGATATAAATTAATATCACTAAGAAATACTTAAAAAGTGCTCAAGCTGGGCATGTTGGCACAGGCCTTTAATCCCAGCACTCAGGAGGCAAAAGCAGACAGATCTCTGTGAGTTCAAGGCCAGCCTCGTCTGCAAAGTGAGTTCCAGGCCAGCTGGGGCTACTGGGAGGCCCTGTCAGAAAAAAAAAAGTGCTCAACATCCTTAGTGATTACAGAAATAAAGATCAAACAACATTAAAATTTCATCAGCTATATTCTTAACAGCAATTGAAAGTTCCTGTCTTGTCTGCTTGCACCATTATTATGCCATTTCATGTCTTTATTCACTCTAAAATTGCAGTGGGATTTTAGTTATTCTCTTCACTATAGATTATTTTGCTATGTAAGTGATAGCAAAGAGATTTCTAAAGAATGCAAATCTGAACATGCAGTTCTATTTACTGACATTCAAAGCAGGCCTGCTGACAGTATCAACTTCACAAATCAAGTACTTATTTTATGCTGCACTTCCATTTCAAACCTATCATTATGCAAGAAAATTCATAGATAACATGCATGCCTATTCTAACAATCTTTTTTGAAATATACATAATATGACTTCTTCCTTCTGCCCACACCCACACCTTGGGGAAAAAAAATTTTTTTTTTTCTTTTGGCCTATCTATGAATGCCTGCACTTAAATTTATTTTAAAACCTTTATTTTATAAACTCTAACTTTGATTCAAAATATAAAAATAAATTAGAGAACAAAATGTGTTTATATGTGCATATTAGAAAATGGTGGTTCTGGAAGACTTGCTACAGTAATTACATACACTTCTACCATACAATTACAATTAATATTGATTATTCATGTGGCAGTATCAATGCTTCTGACATGGATGGGGTTTGCAAAATAAAAGTCAATTGTTCAAAATTTATGAAATTAATAAAATTCAAACTTCTTTTTCTTGGAACTGCAAAATTAGAAAACCCTATGCATAGTTTTCAATACCACAGTTTATTTTATGGCTAATGGAATTGTTTCTAGGCAGCTGCAATTATCAGCATGCTTATAACTTCTTGGATAGAATAGTGTACATGTTGAAATGACTGCAGTATGTATGACAAGAAATCATATGTCAAACCGTCTTGTTGCACTGTAAGGAGACAGTCCTCAGTGGCTTCCATCCAGTAAATGCTATCTTGTACATTTCCTTTAAAACTATAAGTGGTAGGACTCCATCTTGCTGCTGTGCCGATCTTAGGATCTAATGCTTCTCCATCGAGAAAGGCTCCATGTTCTACAACACATAGAACGAATTTGTGCCAAGATCCCATAATCATGAAATTTCCAGAGTGAAAAATTATAAATACACAGGGATTACTCTACCAGACCTCAAGTTATATTACAGGGCCATAGTTATAAAGACAGACCCAGTGACCAATGGAGCAAAATTGAAGATCCAAACTTGAGCTCATACAATTTCAGCCACCTCATATTTGACAAAGGGGCAAAAAAAACAAAAACAAACAAACAAAAAAAACTCAATTGGCCAGGTGTGGTGGCATATGCCTTTAATCACTTGGGATTCCTTTAATCCTAGCACTTGGGAGGCAGAGGCAGGCGGATCTTTGTGAGTTCAAGGCTAGCCTGGTCTACAGAGTGAGTTCCAGGACAGCTGGGGCTATAGGGAGACAAAAAAAAAAAGCCTCAACGGAGGAAGGATAGCATTTTCAGTAAATGGTGCTGGCAAAACTGGATCACCATTTATAGAAGAACAAAATTAAATCTGACCTCTTACCTTGTACAAAAAATCAACTCCAAGTGAATCTAAGATCTCAATGTGAAACCTGAAACTCTGAAGGTGATAGAAGAAAAAGAGGCAACAACCTACAAGACATAGGCATAGGAAAAGACTTTCTAAATCAGACAGCAGCTGTGCAGGAAATAATATCAACAGTTGACAAATGGGACCTCATCAAACTCAAAAGCTTCTGTACAGCGAAAGAAACAATCAAGGAAGTGAAGAGAAAACCAACAGAGTGGGAGGAAATCTTCACCAGTGATAACATCTGACAGAGCATTAACATCAAGAGTATATAGACTACTCAAAAAACAAAGAAGAAAACAAATGACCTACTCAAAAGATGGAGTAAAGAGCTGAACAGAGACTTTACCAGTGAGGAATTAAAGATGGGTGAGAAACATATTAAAAATGTTCA
The DNA here is from genome assembly GCA_009823505.1 of Rhizomys pruinosus. NCBI lineage: Eukaryota > Metazoa > Chordata > Mammalia > Rodentia > Spalacidae > Rhizomys > Rhizomys pruinosus. Next base: position 7,554,955 of record VZQC01013591.1, read on the forward strand.
ACATCCTTAATAATTAAGGAAATGCAAATTAAAACCACTCTCAGATATCATCTCACTCCAATACGACTGGCTGAGATCAAAAAACAAAAGACACCAAATGCTGGAGTGGTTGTAGGGAAAACAGAACACTCATCCACTGCCGATGGGAATGTAAACTTGTATAACCATTATAGAAAGGAATGTGGAGAACAATTAAAAGACTCAAAATGACCCTACGACCTGATCCAGTCATACAATTCCTGTGTATATTCTCAAAATGCTCATCCTACTGCAAAGATACATGCATATCCATGTTTATAGCAGCTCTCTTCACAATAGCAAAGAGCTGGAACCAACCCAAATACCTCTCAACAGATGAGTGGATGACAAAAATGTAGTACATCTACACAATGGAGTACTATTCAGTGGTAAAGAAAGATGACATCATGAACTTTGCATGTAAATATATGGAACTTGGTACTTGAAGCCATTATGCTAAGTGAAGTAACACAGTCCCAGAAAAACAAATGGTGAGTGATTTCCCTCATTTGTGGATGCTAACACCAAATCCCCAGTTGAAAGGTAAGCAGAACATTATTGTTATACTTCTGTTTTTCTTAAAGCAACTATGTTGTTATAATATAAATCTCTTAATGGGCTCTAAAATCAACCCTCCACTTATTTTCCAGACTCTGTAATTACTGCATATGGGTAGAAAGTATGTACTCATATTTTAATGTAATATAAAATTAAAGGAGGAAAATAAGAATTCCTAAACATAAAAAAATAGCTGAGAGAAAGATGCAGGACATTTATGGCAGAATGCATGATCTGGGGTAGTGTGGGGGGGAAGAGAAAGGGTAATATGTCTAAATTGAACTGAAAAATGATGTCTGAAATACACAAAACATCAATAAAAGCGTTATATTAAAATTATAAATTCCAAAAAGGTCTTATAGATTCTCCACCCAAGTTGTACACTAAAACCAGTTCCTGTCATGTGGGTATTACACTCAGTTATATCAAAGGACTCTCAGTGCTAAATCTTTACACAATTATGTCTTTCATCCTCAGCCCCAAACTGGTTTCTTTTTCCCCACATGACTGATTCAGCCACCACAACCAGTAACTATATTAATAAAAACTAAAGGTTACAAGAGCACAGTTAAAAAGTAAGTTCAAGTTAAGTCATTAGGAAACTCATGAAAGTTGTAATATCTAAGCATCATAATTAAAAATTCTCAGTGTGGGATATGAGAAGCTTAAATTAGAACATAACTGGCAATTCTATGGCTGATTTTCATTCCATAAAAAAGCTTTTTATCACTTAGATATTGTTAGCTCCCATTGAATTAGAAATCCACAAAGGGGATAATAATCACTCCCTTCATAAAAAATTTGCATTTTTTTCTGTGATGCATATTTTTGTGTGCGTCATTTTTGGGACAGAGTCTCCCCATAGTCGCAGCTGTCCTAGAACTCACTACGTCAACCAGGCTCACCTTGAACTCACAGAGGCCTGCCTTTCTCTGCCTCCCAAGTGCTGGGATTAAAGGCATGCAACATCATGCCTGGCCTGTGATGTATTTTTTATGGCCATTTTGATCTATTATTCTAGTTATTTCCAAAGTGATTTTATGAAGAAATAAAATCTTTTTTTTTCCTTTTCTTTGTTTATTTTTAAGGGATTCCACAATATAATGACACAGTTGTTTGCAGATAACATTGATGTTACTCAGTATGTCATACAATTAGGTAATTGGTGCATTTTGCAAGTATCTATGTCCAAATTTTTTTTAATGTTTTAAATTAATTTTATTTATTTCTGTATGTGTATGAATGTACTGTCTGAATGCAAGTCTGTGCACCCGTGTCGTGCAATGCTGCGGAGGTCAGAAGAGGGTCTCAGATTCCCCTGGAACTGGAGTTCTCCTGGAATTGGAGCTTCAGACGGTTCTCAGCCGCCATGTGGGTGCTGGGGATCGAACCCGGGTCCTCTGTAAGAGCAGTCGGCGCTCTTAACCACTAGGCCATCTCTCCAGTTCCTCTATGTCCAAATTTTGAACAACCCAAGGTTCCCATAGTCCAGTTGGAGAAGCTTGTATGCACAGGCATGTTGATCAATTAGGAGTCCAGACTATATTCCTGTAGTCTCATGATTCACGCCTATCTCTCCACAGCCCTTACAATCTACCACGCTTCTTCTTCTGCAGTTTGTTCCCTGGGCTTTGGGAAAGGGGCACAAGTGGGTGAGAAGATAACAGTCTAATTTCCTTGGAGTTGTCATTTTGGACTCTATTCTGTTCAGGTTGTCTAGAGCCAAATTCAATAGTAAAGTGTTTATACGTTGTGTAATTAAGCAAAATATATTACTACAGGAAAGCTCTGACGTCAGCAATGAATTATTCTGCCTAGGAGATGTTGGCTAGGGGATTCAAACCTACCCCCCCCGCCAAATTATAAAGGCCTTTTGCCTATAAGTTGGATATATGCAAGGAGAAAGGCAGTAAGTCCCTGTTTTCGAAGACCTGGTGTGAGCATAAAAAAAATGTTATGAGACGTCACTTGCTAGCTTACAACTGGCCTCTGAAATGCCAGAGAGCGCTACCAAAGGCCACTAAAGCAATACAGCAAAATATTGGTCTCCCTGAGACAAGCAAGACTCCTCCATCAGTATCAGCTACACCTCAACAACCTGGAGATACTGTGCAACAGTGGCAGCCAAGTGTCTATATATATATATCCCAAATCTAATTGGCTATTAGCGCTCTCCTTGGAGGAATAACTCACAGTGGATGCCACAAGCTTATGTCCTCTAGTGGTTGGGAGATGTTATAAGCCACAATAAGAACTTGTCACCCTTCATAGAGAAACCACAGTTTGCAGATTAGCATACCATCCAAGCATCTGTGTCTATGCTCACAGCTTAGCTTGACATAATAGTTAGTATGCTTAAATGCCTGTACATCCAATAGCTTGTGATTTGTTAGTATGACTAAAAAGGGTATCACTGGTAAAGCTGTCAACCCATGAAGAAATAAAATCTTTAAAAAGGATTTCACTCAAATTTTCTTCCTTTTCCTATAAATATGACTGATATAAACATTCATTATAAAACAACATTAAAAATCAAATTTCAATGGGAATAAACTTGAGAGCTAGAACAATATGAACTGATTGAAAATTGGGGATAGAAAGATTGACAATGGGGCTGGAGAGCTGGCCTAGTGGTTAAGAGCATGAACCACTCTTACAGAGGACCAGGGTTTGATCCCCAGTTCCCACATGGTGGCTGAGAACTGTCTTTGACTCCAGTTCCAGGGGAATATGACACCCTCTTCTGACCTCCATGGCATTGCACAACATGGCTGCACAAACCTACATGCAGACAGTACACTCATACACATAAAAAATAAATAAATAAAAAAAAGAAAGATTGACAAAACTGATCAGCTGAAACAGCAAGGACAAGCACCTATCTGTACTGTTTAGGTGAGAAATCCCAACAACAGCAGTGATTGTCTCTTAGACCTCTGCTGTCTTCCCATTAGGGCTTACCCATCATCCTCACAGATTGCCACATTGCACCTTTGAAGGTTTGACATTTCCATGGACTCTATGCTCCTCCATATGATGTTGATATAAATTATCCAGAACCCACAAAAAAGATTTTATCCTTTGATATATAATGAGATTTTGAATTGCAAGACTTGCTACTGCTTTTTTTCAATAACAACATAGTGATATATAAATTTACATAAAAACCACCATGACCAAGAGAACTTATAGGAAGAATTTATACAAACTTAACAGTCCCCGGATCCAAAGAGTTTAAAGTGCATCTTAAAGCTTTTCTATAGTCACGTACTTCCTCAAGAAAGACCACACTTCCTGAAACTTCCCAAAATGGCATGTTATACCACCACTAGGTGGTAACAAAATATCTAAATATTTACAGCCTACAGAGTACGTTTTTAACCTAATACACCTGTATTATCTTTTCAGAGAAATAGTAGTATAATGTCAGTTTTCTTATGGAAAAGCAAGCTGGTTTTAACAAGTTTCTAAAATTTACCATTTTTATATATTTTACCACATAATTTTATTAAATTTTTGTGCATTTCATATAATAGATCTGAATCAAATTTAAATTTAGATACCTTCCCCCACACATGTCCCCTCAATTGCCCTCCCATGGCTGATTTTATGCAATTTATAGTATATGTTAACTTCTATTAAGTCAAACTTTTGTTCACATATGACACATATGACCCTTGCTGCAAGTTTGTCCCCTGAAGTCTAGTCAGCCAATCTAGAGTCATTCCCTTAATGAAGATTTACTCTCCCTTACCCCAACGTAATAAGTTGCCTAAAGTTCCTATAGAGACAGCGGAGTGCATGTCTCTGGATAGCATGCCTATAGTAAACCTCACCCACCCAGGGACAGGGACCACTGCAGAAGAGGGAGTGAATAAATTTTAAGAGTCAGGGTTGGTGCATGAATATAAGGAAATGGAGTCTTCCAGGCCTTTGGGAACTTGCACATATGAAGTTGTTATTTTAAACAAGGGTTCAATAAATTATTTTTTTTTGATTCAGTAGCTCCCTGTAGCTATAACACTGTGTGTTGAGATTCAATGAGTGTGTGCCATTGCGCCTAGGACAATAAATAGTTATATTTTCCTTATTGTACATATTTTTTTCTTACTATTTTTTGGTAATAAATCCAAGGAGAGACATTTGATCAATAAGTTACAACAGATTATGAATTGTCAAAAATTTAAGTTATATTAATCTACTATGCTGTTTGGAGAGATTGAGGTAAATTAGACATTTGATGAAGGAAAGTTAATATTTGAAAATCAAAAAACTTATAAAATTTGAAACTGTCAAGAAAAATATAGATATTCATATAGAGAGTTTTTAGTCTATGTTGACTACATTCATGTCTCTCTCTCTCTCTCTCTCTCTCTCTATATATATATATATATATATATATATTCAGTGAAATATAAGGAAAGCTCTACTGCAAACAGTTATTGACAATTTGGATGTGTGAGGTAGTACACAGATTAAAAGGAAATATAGATACCCATACTATTATTTTATAGTAAGGAAAGATTGTTTTGATTATTTTTATTGAACAGAAGATGCCATCTTGTTTGTCAAGTCCCATCTAACTTTAATTATATGTCTTCACATTTACAAAATATATTCTTGAGATACTTTTTTAATATCAGTATGTATTCTTTGATAAATGTGTCTGGCTACTCACCTAACTTCTTTTTACACAGGATCTCCCTCCTGTCTAGGAATATTCTGAAAATATGTTGCTTAATAAATCATGAACTTCATTGTTTTTAATCCCAGTTCACAAGATTTTGAATCTGGTAAGTTAGAGTAACTAATAATGGCCCATCCGTACTGAAAATTGCAGTTATAAACATAATATGAGAAATTGTGTGGAGGGCATGTGACAGTCAAAATGAGACGAGCTGGCATGTTTGTAGAAATAGTCACCCAAAAAAGGAAAAAGTAAAGTTGACTTAGGGACTTATATTTAGACAATATTTCATGATCTATCTGCTTGGAAGGATATAAACCACACAAAACTACATAGAGAGTGAGGATAAAGACCAAGTATCTTCAATATGATGTATAGAATATCCGCTCAATAATCAAATGTTAGGAAGCATGCAAAGAAGAAGAAAGCATAATGCACTGCAAAGTCAGAGGAACATCATTCAAGAGACACTGGAGCTGGTTTGACGTAGATATTGGAATCTGAAATCAATATGGGTTATGAAAATAAACTGTACATGGACTGAATCTACAGGCAGTAATTGAAGGAGAATTTCCAGAGAGATTTCAAACCTACAACAAACTGTACATTTCAAAACAAAACAATACCAGTACTTGAAAATAATGTATTAAAATCAACAAAAGACCACAAAATGTGAGACAAGCAGAAATTGGATAAAGTAAAGAAAAATATAAAGAAAATTAAAAGTGTATTCCCAAATACATGAAATATTTTATATTTGCTTTTAAAATCAAGTCAAATTTCCTGGAAACAAAGGAAAATATTCCTAGGCACACTACATTTATATGAAAAATAAATGAAATAAGGGAATCACAGAAAACTATCCACAAAATATGGCAGAATTTAAAACACTGTAGAGATTTTCAACTGCACTAAAAATAAAGACAAATCCATCCACACATATAAATGCATGTATATATCTGAAGGTACAGAGATAATTGCTCTCTCTAAAAATGTGAAATTGCTGTCAGCCAGGTTTGGAGTTACATGGAAGAATGTTAAGTGCAGGGAATGAGTCAATGCCAAATTCATTTTTATTTATTATTGAATACATTAAAAATAATTTAATTCTTAAAGCAAAACCCCATAACCATACATGCCAAGACTAATAAGAATAATCATAAAATATACAAGAGTAATAACTCATAGGACAATATATGCACATAGAATTAATTGATTTGAGCTATATTGTAATTGTTGTGGTTTAATATTAACTCAAGGTGGATTGTGATAAATTAAAAATGAGTGAGTATCCAATTCTTTGAACAGTTGATAAATTGTCCTTCATGGAGTAGTAAGTAAAGAGACAATGAAAAAGATCAAAATGTTATGTGTAAATATCTAATTAAATTAGCCAAAGTAAGAGAAGGAAAGAAAATATACTGACAGTGAAGTTTACCAAAACAAACGTAGGAACAGAGTACAGAAACTTGCACATTCAAAAATAGCAGCACTTGGGAGTAAATTACACATAAACAGAGGAGAGTGTTCTGGGCATAGAGCAAGAGATAGAGCTCTGGCTGACCATGAGAAAGTCTCTGGACTTAATCCACTGCACTGAAAATTTAAAACCAAATAACATAAAATGCTCCTGCAAGGCATCATGATGGACACTTTTAATAGAGCAGTAAGGATGGAGAGCTGGAAGATCATGCATTTGAGGGCAGCCTGAGATGTGTAACCAGATCTAAGACAGCCTTGAATGCATAATTACACTCTATCTCAAAAATCTCAAGCAAATAAGTAATAAATAGCAGATGTTACACTCTGAAGGAAAATATGCCCTCAAAAATATGTATTTGTAAGGTGATCCTTTAATATAACTCAAACAAATATTTGGTCATTTTCCTCTATTTACATTGCTAATTTATATATGAAATGGATAAGGTTTATGTGGATCACTGTGAGACACGCGTAATTGTTATTACAATTAATACCTAGTAGTATTTTTAGTAAACATATAGAATGTTTATTGTTGGTTTATAATTATTATTCCAAACTCGAACTGCTTTTCTAATTTTATCAACTTCATTTCATAAGTAGTTTAACAGACACAAAAAAGAAAACTCGCTTGTCTAAACTCATCTACTGAGTTTAAGCGCTGCAACTCCAAAGCTTCCCAGCCTCCCAGTGTTCTTGTTACCCACAGTGAACCATGATTCTCTGTGTCCAAATTAGATAACATGTTCTGCTGCCAAAGGCATTTTCAGGGCTTTCTATTGGCCTGGGCAAATGACGAACTTTGTAGTATGGCGTGTTCACTGCTAAACCGTCAGCCATGTTTGTCAGCCAGCTCCTGAACACAAGTTTTCAGTCTCCCAGTTATTCCTCCCAGCTCAGCTCATCTTACTCTCATTAAACTTATGTAACTAACGGTCACTTCTAGCAGGAAAACCTCAAGACCAACACGGAAGTTGGAGATATGGCAAAGCAGTACCTAGAGAAAGGTCGTTTGATTCCATATCATTAACATTTTTTAATGGAACACATTTTTTTGTCAGAAACTTTTCATCAGTCTTCATGATGATACACACCTTCCATTACGGTTAGAATACATGTATGCTATGTTCTATATATCACTGATTTCTACTTTCAAGGGGCTCAGATTCAACCATTTCTTTCTGTAGAGTGTGATGTGTGCAAACATTTATTTTTCTTGTATTACAGTGGTGGTATCAAGTGCAAAACTAATATAAATAAACCAGTTTGGTTTGTTAGTATCACTTTCTTCTAGACGTCTTCAAACACGAACTTCTGAATGTTGCGTTAACTTTTGAAACTGCTCTATTTCAATAGTGAAAAATAATTAGCTTTTGTTATTCACAGCTACCAAGAGTAGGTTAGTCCCAGTTTAAAGCAAACACTTTCCATGTCTAGCAATAATTGTCCAGATTAGACACGATTTTAATGAAGGTCAGCCCTGGTTTGCACCAGTGTTGGCAGTAAAGATACTTCCTATATGCAAAGGCTTGCAACTCCCTGCCATCCCCATTTTCTCTCTCTCTAGCCTCCTTTTCCCTAACTCTATGGCCCTGGTTTAATGAAGGATACCTAGTAGTTTTACAAACCATGTATTATAGGTTCCTTGATTATCTTTATTTAAAATGCTATATTGTCTGATTATCCCAAATGATAATCTTCAAACATGGTGGGACTGAGCCATCATGAGACTGTGTCTATTATTTTGGATCATATCTTTGCACTTTTTAAAAAAATTTTTTTATTTTTATTTATTTCTGTATGTGTATGAATGTACTGCATGCATGCAAGTTTGTGCACCCATGTCGTGCACTTTTTATTAGTGAATGTGAGCCACGCATGGGATGGGTAACTTCCTTGTGTTAACTTTTGATTTCCTACCATCAAGCTCAGTACTCATCTCCCTGATGAGTAATTTTGACAGTAACCACAATATTCCCAGAGAGTCACCATTTGCAGATTTAATTTGATATAAGAGGTATCAATAATCAATTCCACCTGGAGACAATATTATTAATATTTCCATCTTGAATATTTTTCCATACTCACCTCCCCTCATAATCAGAAACAGAGATGTTTATATTTTGTTTTGAATCTTGATGATTTGCTATTAAAAACTAGGGCAAAGGGGAACAAAGGTCACAAGTGTATTCTGCACACAGTGTAGTGAGTTTGGTTTAAGAGAGCCAGGAATGGTGTTTTAAAGAGAATTTGATAGATAAAAATTGTGTTGGTGAGTAGAGAGCTATAGGGGAAAATGCTCAATATGTAGTGGGTAGGTGAGCAGGAAGGACAGATTCGTATAGGACAGTTTGATGTTCATATTTATGTATCTCCAGTGTTTTTGCTACTTAGTACCTGTTCAGAGGGCTGCAAGTATCTTGTTTGTTTGAATTAACATTGAGTCTCATTGGACTCCGTTATTTCTCATTTTAAATTACAAAATATTTGAGACATTCTGCATAGAATATATTGAAAGGAATTGGCTTGGATAATGCCATTTTTAAAATACACTTGAAACCACATGCATAATTAGTTACTATATGCTATATTAAACTGAAAAATGGACATTCAACATAAATTCTCTTGCACCTGCTGACATCTCTCCACACTGTAATCAGCTGCTCTCTCAAGGACCTCTCTGCACCGGACACTGTATCTTGCCATATTTAAACCTTAACTAATGATTATGGGTATTTCATTTGAATTTGAATTTTCTTTCCTTGGCTCTCACTAAAGCACATAAGAGATAACCATCTTGAAGTCCCTGCTCTCAATATTTTATCATGCCTTTTTTTTTTAATTAGTTTTTATTGATGCTTTGTGCATTTCATACATTTTTTCCAATTCAGTTCAGGCTTATTTCCCTTTCCCTCCCCCACCCCCCCCACCCCATCCCAGATCATGCATTCTGCCATAACTGTCCTGCATCTTTCTCTCAGTTTTTCTTTCATTTTTTCTTTCATTTTTAGCTATAAGTGATAATCCATGAGTACAAGCATCCTTCATGCAAAACCTATCTGCAGGCTGTTGTGCCCAAACACCAACAGCCCCACCATCCAGTGGGGGGTGACAGGTTGTTTGTTCAATCAAGTTGATCAAATGAGTGTCCAGACTACATTGCTGTAGTTTCACCATTCACCCCAATCGCAGCCCTTACATTCTACCACGCCCCCTCTTCCGCAGGTTGTTCCCTAGGCTTAGAAAAGGGGCACAGGTGGATGAGAGGTAAAACAGTCCACTCTCTCTGGAGCTGTTGACTTGGACTCTGGTCAATTCTGGCTGTTTCCTTTCATGGGCTGACAGTTTGTCCAGGAATAACCTTTCGATCCTACTAATGAAGAACAAGCAATTAGATATATAGGTATTTAAGCAGCACTAATAGTTATGGTAGGTTACTTTAGCATAGACACATGTTTGGATATGTTAATCCATGAATTACAATTTTCCCCCCTGTTAAATATGACAGGGTCTTACTGTGGCTTATAACATCTCCTAACCTGTAGAAGGTTAAAAATAACAAAAGCACCTTTGAGACCCCTGTGTCTAGGTTGCAGGTGGGCAAATGTTTCTCTGGAGTGGTATTTTCTCTCACTGATGAAATTTCCTCCATCATTTGAGCACCTGTTAGCAATCTGGAAACATAATTTAAATGATGATTTCTGTGATAAAAGTCAAAGAGAAAAAAAGAATCACAGACAAAATTCCCAATGGTCTGTTCAGCCTATGGTAAAGAACACTGTGGGTAGACAGGTTGCTACGGTCCTCTTCAAAGGCACTAACTGTAGCACCATCCTACAGAGGAAGGCAACTTTAAATTAGCTATACATGCAAGTTTGTCAAAGTAAATATACTGACACATTTATTTTTATACTTTTCACAATTTTCTGTGAAAATTTGTGCTAGCTTAAAAATAGTCATGTGTGTCATAAAAATATTTGTAGCCACAAATTTCATCTTTGTTATTTAAACTTTCAATTTTATTTTCTCATATTTTTGTAATGTAAGTCACATGTAACTCTGGAACAAAACCAATTTCTTTGTTAAAACATTTAATCATTTACCTTTTTTTTCTATCCCATATTAGCCTTGAATGGGAGTTTTACATATACTAAAATTTATCTTAAACTTATAAAAATAAATAACTTTCTAGACAGCATCTGTTTTGTGTTTTTGTTTTCAGCCATTTTCTCAGCCACCTGCTACATTTGCCTTATGCTTAAAATATACGACTGACAGTCTCTAGTAAAGCAGATTCAATTTGCTTAGGACAATGGGCAAATCACACAATATAATACTATATTAGTTCCTTTATTGTATTGTATTGTATTGTATTGTATTGTATTGTATCTAAAGAAATATATCTGACTTGAAATTGGACTGGTTTATTGCTTTTTGACAAACCTTCTTGAATCAAGATCTAGATAACATGTGAACATACATATAGTTATAAAATTTTAAAGTATCAATCTGTTATATAATGTTCAAAGATACATGTATAGTCAAAACAATTATTTTTAGATGTTTTACATGTTTTAAGAACACTTTGTCAATTATATATTAGCAAGTGAAAAGTTCTAGACTGGATGTTTCTTGTATGTCTGTGGAAGACATGTTGTGCATATACCTGTTAATGTAGGTGTGAACCTTATAACATAGATGAAAAACTGTTAATATTGGTGTGTATATGTGCAGGTGCATGTGAGTGTGTGCACGGGGAATATAGAGCCCACTGACTGCGCTTCCATTGTGTCTCTTCTGGACTGGACTTCACCTTTTTGTGATGAGACAGGTCTTTTCAGTGAAGTAGAAACAAATTTGGCTAGACTTCTGGTCAGTGATTTTCTGGAATCTGCATTACTTCATGCCTTCCAGGGCTGGGCTTACAGGCCCATGGCCAGTGTCTGCCTTTTTACATAGGTTTCAAAAACCCCATCTCTGAGCTTCATTCTTGCAGGGCAAGGATTTTAACAACTAAATCATATTCCCATCCTAGGATGAATATTTTTGAAGGCAAGGGGCTGAGGCACTTACACATTTTCAATTTCACTTGTTTCTGTTCCATTCTTTTTTATGTACATCTAATAAAGGCATCACAAAACAAATGTTTTTAAGCCCCAAAATACCATAATTAAGACCCAGTGTCAAGGACTTCACTGGTGGCCTGCATGGGGACAATGGCAGAAATGATTGATGCGTTAAGCAACATCTTAGAACTCGAGTTTCTGACCATAAATACTAGCCCTGCATTTGAAATCTTCATTGTGAGTTGTGGCTATCTCCAATGCTTCCACTTGCTTAACATGAACTATGCATGGACACTCACGCTCCCCTAGTCCTCTCTGCATGCTGACTTTCTGTGTGCCTTTAACTCAGAGATTATCTTTGAATTTATTGAGGCAAAAGCAATACAAACAAATCTGATTCAATTTACCCCTGCAAATAATGTAGATATTGCAAACTGTTATGCAGCATACTCATCCATAAATGTCAAAGGAAATGTTTTTGCATTTTATATTTAACATATTGGATTATTTCGCCCATTTACATTTTCCTGGTACATAACCTACAGAGTTTTGTTTTAATGTCATACATGAACAGACTTTCATAGATTTAATCACAATATGGGCATATATTCGATACCATCATTTCAGTATTCAGCCACTCATAATAGGGTAAGAAACTATGTAGTCAACATAATGATTTGTAATATTTAATACTCTTTGTGCTATGACTTTTGTGTTAGTAGATTATTCATAATTTTTATATTTTTGCATCCATAGTATAAGTTTCCTTCAGTTTTTAAATTAATGGATATGTCACAAAAATATTATATAGGAGGTGAAATACGTCAAGCTGTAACTGGAAGACAAATACTACCTACTGGCCTCAGAGCCTGCATCGGACTTATTCCAATGCACATGGAAGGCTCCCAGTGGAAAGAATAATTCGAGTATTCATTACTAGTATGTGTTAGAGCTGTCACTGTTCACTAGTCTAACCTGTTCTTTTTATTTCCTGTAACCTAAGAGCAATTCTTATAATCTCTAGGCTATGTCAATATTTTGGCTTTCAAAGGAACTCTTGGCTGTTAAGTAATTTTCCATTTTTTTTAACTAGATAGCATTTTTTTATTTCAAAACAAAACAGAACATGTATTTTTGATTGTTTACATTCTGAATGAAAAGAAAGTTGTGGCTTATGATCAACATCAATACAAACAAAACAATAAATGAAGAAAGTTCAGAGCAAAAGTAAAAACTCAAAGGTAAGGCAATTTGTCACCTAAGATATTGGGTTTTTCTACCTTTTTTTTTTTAAATGAAGTTTTAAAGAAGAGATTTATTCCTATTCCTAGATTTTAGAACTTAGAGACATGAACTTCTAGCTATGTCTTTAGTAGCCTCCAAGGATGTGATATTATTTTTGGTAAAAATGACTCAGCTTGCTCCACATAAAATGATTTGGTGCTAGAATCCACAAATGAGGTACACCATACATCATTGGTATTTTTGTGTCTGTATTACTTCACTTAGCAGAATGGATTTAATTCCATCCATTTTCCTGAAAATTTCATGATGTCATACTTCTTTATTTCTCCATAGATCTCCACTGTGTTGATGTACCACATTTTCATTTCAGTTGAGGGAAACCTGGGTTACATCCAGCTTTTGATATTGTGAAAAGAGCTGCAATAAAAATGGTTGTGCATATATCTCTGCAATAATATGGCTCATTTGGGCATATACCCAGAAGTGGTATGGCTTGGTCAAGTGGTAGGTTCATTTTTAGTCTTTTTTTTTTTTTTTCTTTTTTGGTCTTTTTGAGACAGGGTCTCCCTGAAGCCCTAGTTGGCCTGGAACTCACTAAGCAGACCAGGCTGGCCTTGAACTCACAGAGATCCACCTGCCTCTGCCTCCCAAGTGCTGGGATTAAAGGCATGTACCCCCACACCATGGCATTTTTAGTGTTTTAAGAGTTTTCCACACTGCTTTCCGTAGAGGTTCCATGAGTTTACATTCCCAGCAGCAGTGGATGAGTGTTCCCCTTTCGCCACACCCTCTGCAGCATTTGGTATCATTTGTTTTCTTCATCATAGCCACTCTTATTGAGTAAAGATGAAATCTTAAAGTGGTTTTAATTTGCATTTACTTAATAACTAGCAATGTTAAATAGTTTTTCAGATGTTTCTCAGCCATCTTTACCTCTTCATTTGCGAAGTCTCTCTTTAGCTCTTTACTCCATCATTTGTTTTTTTGATCCTTTGTTTTTTGAGTAATTTGTATACTCTGGTGTTAAACCTCTGTCAGATGTCTCAATAGTGAAGATTTCCTCCCACTCTGGGTTTTCTCTTCACTTCTTTGTTTCTTTTGCTTTACAGAAGCTTTTTAGTTTAATGAGTTTCTATTTGTTGATTGTTGACCTTATTACCTGCACAACTGCTGTCTGATTTAGAAAGTCTTTTCCTACCTCTATTTCTTGTAGGTTACTTCCAATGTTTTCTTCTATCATTTTCAGAGTTTCAGGTTTGACATCGAGGTCTTTGATCCATTTGGAATTGAATTTTGTACAGGGTGAAAGGTAGGGGTTTAGTTTTATTCTTCTACAAATGGTTATCCAGTTTTGCTAGCACCATTTGCTGAAGATACTGTCTTTAGTCCATGAGTTTTCTTGGCCTCTTTGTCAAATATGAGATGACTGAAATTGTATGTGCCCAACTTTAGACCTTCAATTTTGTTCCATTGATCTACAGGTATGTTTTTGTGCCAGTACCATGCTGTTTTAAGATTATAAGCCTATAATATAATTTGAAGTCTGGTATAGTAATTCCCCCTCCATTTGTCTTTTTGCTCAGAATTACTTTGGCTATCCAGGGTCTTTTATTTTCCATATACATTTTAGGATTTTTCTCTAAACCCGTGAAGAAAGTCATGGGGATTTTGATTGGGATTGCATTAAATCTATATATTAGTTTGGGTAGGATGGTTATTTTTATTATATTAATTCTTCCAATCCAAGAGCATGGGAGGACTTTACATCTTCTGGTGTCTTCTTAAATCTCCTTCTTCGAGGATTTAAAATTTTCATTATAGAGATCTCTTGTGTCTTTGGTCAGGTTTTTTCCAAGACATATTTTTGAGGCTATTGTGAATGGAAAGGTCTCCCTGTATTCCTTCTCCAATTGCTTGTTGTTGGCATAAAGAAAAGCTACTGGTTTTTCTAGATTAATTTTGTATCCTGCCACTTTGCTGAAACTGTTAATCATTTCTAAGAATTTTCTGGTGGAATGTTTAGTGTCTCTTAGATACACTATCATGCCATCTGCAAAAAGGGATAGCTTGACCTCCTCTTCCAATTAATACTCCTTTAATTTGCTTTTCTGGTCTCATTGCTCTAGCAGGTTTCAAGTACTGTATTGAAAAGGAGCGGATTGCACTTAAGCAAAATATTTTAATACAGGAGCTCTGACATCAACAATGGATTATTCTACCAAGGAGATGTTGGCCAGCCTAAAGGCTCCTTGCCTCCAAACTGGGATATCTGCAGGAAGAGAGGCGATAAGGCCCTGCTGTTGAAGACCTGATATAAACATGGGAAAGATGTATGGAGACCACACTTGCAAGCATACGGATGGTCTCTGGAATACCAGAGAGTGTTACAAAAGGCCACTAAACCAATAAAGCAAATATAGGTCTCCTTGAGTCAAGCAAGTCTCCTCCATCAGCACCAGCTACACCTCATCTGCCTGGAAATACTGTGCAGCAGTGGCAGCCATATGTCTGTATATCCCAAATTTAATTGGCTATTAGCTCTCTCCTTGGAGGACTACCCCTTTGCTGAGCCAAAAGCTTACATCCTCTAAATGTTAGGAGATGTTATAAACCACCGAAGTACCCTGTCATACTAACTAGACAGCAAATGTAATTCATGGCATTAACATACCATCACAACATCTGTGTCTCATACCACGTAACCCTACCATAACACAATTAGTACTTTTAAATACCCTATTACATTATTATTGCGAGTGCTTCATTCTAAGATTCAAAAGGCTATATATTATACTGTTTAAACCTCTATATCTAATTGCATGTGTCTTCATTGTTTAGATCTGAAAGTTATGCCTGAATAAACCTGGTCAGCCCATGAAAGACAACAGCCAGAATTGACAGAGATCCAAGACAACAGTCTTCGAGAAGTAGGAGATGATCTGTTTTCTCTCAATCCACTGTGCCCTTTTAACGCCTAGGAACAAATGCGGTAAGAGAGGGCGTGGTGCAGTGATGTAAGGGCTGCGATTGGGTGCCATGCGTGAAACTCAACAAGTAGTAGAGCTGGACTACTCATTTTATCAACTTTATTGTAACAAACAACTGCAACCCCCCTGACTGGATGTGTGACATGAGCTGTAGGTGTTTGGGCAACAAAAGCTCGCAAATAGGTTTTGCATAAGGATGCTTGTACTCAAAATTACTAGAAAAAAAAAAAAACATAAAGTGAAAAACAAAAAAGAGAAGAATAGATTGCAGAAAGTTATGGCAGAATGCATGGATCGGGATTGGGGTGGGGGGTGGGGGGAAGGGAAGGGGATATATGCCTGAACTGAATTGACAAATTATGTATGAAATACACAAAGCATCAATAAAAAAAAAAGAAATGACACCAAAGAGAATGAGAGGGGCAGTTTATGAGAACTTATAAAATAAATAAATAAATAAATAAATAAATCTGTAAAAAAAATAAAAATAAAAAAATTTTAAAAATGTTAAAAAAAAAAAAAAGAAAAGGAGAGGAGATGGGGGCAGCTTTGCTGGGTTCCTGCCTTTAAGGCGAATGCATCTAGTTTTTCCCCATTTAGAATGATGTTGGCTGTGGGATATGTTGTATATGGCTTTAATTATTTTGAGGAATGTTCCCTTCAGTCCAGTTCTCTCTAGGACTTTAAATATGAAGGCATGTTGAATTTTATCCAAGGCCTTTTCCTTATCAATTGAGATAACCATGTGATATCTGTCTTTCAGTCCATTTATATGTCTTATGCTATTTTTTGATTTACATTTGTTGAACCATGCCTGCATCTCTGTAGTAAATCCAACTTGGTCGTGGTATAAGATCTTTTTGATGTGTGCCTCTATGCAGTTTGCCAGAATTTTATTGAGAATTGTTCATTAATGAAATGTGTCTGTAATGTACTTTTTTGGTTGCGTCTTTGCCTGGTTTGGGTATTAGGCTGCTGGTTTCATAGAAGGAAGTTGGGAGATTTCTCTCTGTTTCTATCTTTTTCAATAACTTAAATAATATTGGAGGTAAATCCTCTTTAAATGTCTTACAGAATTCTGTCATAAATCCATCTGGGACTAGGCTTTTATCAGTTGGGATGTTTTGTATTAGTGTTTCAATTTCCTCATTTGTTACAGATCTGTTCAAGCTGTCAATCTCTTCTTGGTTAAGCTTTGGTGCTTTCCATGCTTTCAGATATTCATCCATTTCTCTTAGGTTCTCAAATTTAATAGAGTATACGTTTTTAAAGTATTCTCTTATAATTGTCTGGATATTTTTGCTATGTGTTGTGATGTTAACCTTTTTGTCTCTAATTTTGTTGATTTGGAGTTGCTCTTTCTTTCTTTTGGTTAACTGTGCTAGAGGTCAATCTACCTTGTTCCAAGAACCAGCTCATGGATTTATTGATTCTTTGTATTTGTTTCTATTTCATTGATCTCCACTCTGATTTTTATTATTTATTTTGTCTGTTGGGTTTGTGATTCATTATTTCTTGCCTCTGAAGTGCTTTCAGTTGTAGTGTTAGGTTATTTGTGCTTTTTTTCTAATGTAGATATTTAGAGCTATAAATTTCCCTCTCAGGACTGCTTTTAAGGTATCCCATAGGTTTTGTTGTATTGTATTGTCTTTTTCATTTAATTCTGGTGATACTTTTATTTCTTTATTTATTTATCCCTTAGCCCAGTAATTGTTCAGGAGTGTGTTGTTTAATCTCTATGAGTTCTTGTAGATGGTAGGGTTTCTTTTGCTGTTAATATTAAGGTTTCTTGCACTAGAATGCATGATATTATTTCATGTTTTTTTTTATATTTGTTGAGGTTTGTTCTGCATGTCAGTATGTGGTAAATTTGGGGGAATTTTCAATGGGGTGCTGAAGAGGAAGTATATTCTTTGGTATTTAGGTGGAATATTCAGTAGACATCTGTTAGGTTCATTTGGCATATCTTTTGTTCAGTTCAGATGTCTCTATTCTAATATCAGACAAGATAGATTTCAAATTAAACTAATCAGAAGAGATTAAAAGGGTCATTACATTCTTAGTAAAGGAATAATTAACAAGGAAGTTTTCACAATCATGATATATATGTACCAAACACTTCATAAACACAATACTACAAGACTTGAAATGCAGATTAACCCCAACATAATAATAGTAGGGAATTTCAATGCCCCACTGTGTCCATTAGACAGATCAACTGGACAAAGAATAAGTAAATTTTCTAAAAGTAAATTTTATAAAACTCACTTGTCTGTTTGATTCTCCAAAAAAAACCCTAAAATGCATTAGCCAGTTTTTCACCAATGGCTATAAAACTTCAAGATAACATAATATTATTTTTATGGAGTAGAAATAAAATAATTATAAATTAACTGCATAAAAGTGTGGAGTAATAAAAAGTATTGTCCAAAAACAAAATGCAAGCTAACTAAGCAATATTCATCTACAATAAAATACCTAACTAAGATCTGACAAGCAATGAAAACCCACCATGTTCTCTCCTGTGACCTGTGACCTGTGACCTGTCTAGCCACAGGCTCTCAGCCTGATAACAATGTCAGCTATGAGCTAAATCTTCTGGAGCTGGACTTGCGTCTGATTAGAAGGTAGTTGTGTACTCCCATAACATTCATGCCACTATTGTACCAGTGGGTATATGTTGCCGCATGGTTCACACCTGGGTAAGGCTGATGATTACCTTTCTCTGTCTGAAACGTCCATACCATCTTTGAGTACAATAACTATGATGAATAGATATAATATTAAACTGACTCTCAATAAGTTCTTATATCCATAGATTAGCGCATCTCTCAACTCTCATCAGGATAGGTACTTGCACTAGATGTCGCTTAATACAAAATTCAAAATTTTCCTATGTGCACAGTATAACAGACTGTGGAGTGCTTAGCTATAAAAGGGCCAACTTTGTTGTATCCTGTCCTTCCAAGTTTAAGGATAATTATGCAAGAATATCCAGAAAGATTATAAACAACCAGATGTGGTAGCTGAATACAAGGAAAGTTTGCTGTCTGAACACCAAGGGTAATTACACATATGAAACCATAGCACATATGACAGCAGGCACAAGACCTGCGCAAACTCAAGCCAGACAGATGCTCTGCAGGGATGGTTGTGGTGCACTGGAAGTGCAGATCTGGCTGAAGATTTATTGGAATTTGATAGTGTGGTGGTTTGGATGAGTGTCTCCCATAGGTTCTAGGTATTCAGACATTTGTCTCCAGTTGGTGGTGCTGTTTTTGGAGGTCTTGGAGGGTGTGGCCGTGGTAGAGGAAGTGCGTTGTTGGGGGCAGGGTTAGTGAGTTTTAACAAGCCTCATGGACTCCAGTCTTTCTCTTTGCTTCCTGTGCTCATTGCGAGATGTGACCCTCGGCTTGCTCCTCCAGCCGCCATGCCTCTCCAGCTGCCACGCCTCCTGCCACAATGGACTTTAATTCCCTGGAATCGTCAATCATAAGCTCAAATAAACTCTTCCTTTTATAAGTTCCTTTGGACATGGTGTTTTATCACAGCAACAGAAAAGTGACTAATACAGATAGGTTCTCAGAGACAGAGAAAAAGATTTTCTTACTGTTGTGATGTCTGATGGGTTGACCAGACTCCAAAGGATACTCCCAAACTCAAGAGCACTTGGGAAATAATAATTAGACACAAAAACCTTAAAAAAGCATGAGCAATAATAGATGGGGAGTAGGGTACAGGTTGAAGGAGGAGAAGTTTGAATATGACCAAAATACATGGTATGAAACTATAAAACTAATAAAATATTCTGAACAACAAGCATACTGGTGCATACTCTTAATCCTGCACTTGGGAGGTTAACAGTGGGAATTCCATATGTTCTAATCCAGTCTGGCTACATGGTGGTTTGGAAATTAGCCCAAGATAAAAGACATATACAAAAAGAAGAAACAAAAAATACCCAAATAATACAAAAAATGAAGTTAAATTATGGTTGTTTTATATCCATCATAACACATAGAATTTATTATTAAAATCACTATTAAAGAAATGGTGAAGAATACATTTCAAACCAAAGAAAATTAGAGCATAATGAAGAAATGACATACAAATGGAAAGGTTCACAAGCATGTCACATCTCAACACATCAATCAAGCATCAGAAGAGATTGGGTTTCTCTGAAGAGCTTGATGTACTTCAAGAAGGCCCACCTTTGATAATTCTCATAGGCATAAAATATAATAGACAAAAAAATAAAATAAAATAGCAGTGTCCTTTGTGAGATTTTTAAATTTATTTATTTTTGTATGTGTATGAATGTACTGTCTGCACAGACCTCCATAAGGTCTGTGCACCCGTGTTGTGCAATGCCGCGGAGGTCAGAAGAGCGTGTCGGATTCCCCTGGAACTGGAGTTCTCCTGAAATTGGAGTTACAAAAAAAAAAAAAAAAAAAAAAAAAGAAATTGGAGTTACAGACGGTTCTCAGCCACCATGTGGTTGCTGGGGATCAAACTCGGGTCCTCTGTAAGAGCAGTCGGTGCTCTTAACCACTAGACTATCTCTCCAGCCCCCTTTGTGTGTTTTAGTAAGATGAACTAAACTGTTCCATGGTTCAAGTGCATTCTTGCAATATTTCACTGTTGAATCTGAAGTTTGTTCATAACCAGTCTCAAACTCTTATCTCTTGTCCATAAACTCTTCTCTTTCCAATGTTCATATTTTCTTCTATAGATTATTTTTTTAATTCTCAAAAAATTAATACAAAAGACAATGATGATAAACAAATTACATAGCACATTTGCTCACACACACACACACACACACACACACACACACACACACACTTTTTCACTCCATGAAGCATTACTGTGCCAGAATAATTATCCAAATAAAACACAGCCTAACTCAGAGGACACTTATTCCCTTAGACATCCCTTGGAACAGTCTGTCCCCTAAGGCTGTGCTGAGGGGACTGACATGTCGGAACTCTTTCCCTGGAACTGTGTCCTGGAGCCCGGCCCCACCCGTGACTTTATTCATAAAAGTATCTGAAGTTTTAATTGGGGGAGTACAAACTTGGCTCTACCTAATCTTAACAGGTCATCTAGCCTTTCACCCCTAATTCTAGGAAATCCCTTTCACCCTAAGGTCATGCCTCCTTCCCAATCTCCTATGTATGCAATCCCTATATTCGCACTGACATTTTTCCATTTGATATCTTTTAAATTTTTAATTATTTTTATTTTTTGCATATTAGTGTACTGTTTGCATGTATGTAAGTGCACCCATGTCATGCAATACACAGGTCAGAAGAGGGTGTCAGATCCCCTGGGATTGGAATTATGTACTATTGTTAGCCACCATGTGGATACTGGGATATGAACCCAGTTCCCCTCCAAGAGCAATCAATGGTCTTACAGGCTGTACCTTCTCTCCACCCAGCCTTTTGATATCTTAATTATCAAACATACCTGCATTTATTCATTCATTCATTATCTTCTGGGTGGAATACCAATTTGAGTTTTGCAGGCAGGAAACAAATTTAGGTGTCCAGGTTACAAGATACAAGAACATGGTTTGCTGGGTTTAAGTAAAAATTACTATTCTAGATTATGTACAATTAAAAGTGTCATCCCCACAACTCTAGGCCCCACATATTGGAACACTCACTG
The DNA here is from genome assembly GCA_009823505.1 of Rhizomys pruinosus. Classification (NCBI taxonomy): domain Eukaryota; kingdom Metazoa; phylum Chordata; class Mammalia; order Rodentia; family Spalacidae; genus Rhizomys; species Rhizomys pruinosus. The sequence goes on from VZQC01013591.1 coordinate 7,576,668, forward strand.
TCCTACATGGTTACTAAAATATAAGAAAAACACTACAAGTACTGCAAAGCACAAAAAAAACAAAGGTCCTAATGACCCAAATTAGATGCCAGGCCCACATCATCCTCAGGGGACAGGTCACAATTCCCCCACTTGCACATCAGTTCTGAACCCATGATCTAGAGAGTTGAATCACACACTCTGAAAGTGCTACTGTGCGAACCTTGATGACAGCTCTAACATAGCAGCAAGCAAATCTCTGAATGTCTGTCTGCTGATCAGGTCCATGTTAGTGGTGCTTTCGTTAAAATTGTTGATTTTATTTTTTAAGTAAATTTTAACTTAGAGAACATTTGCTAGCTTCTGTCCATGAACAGACCTCTACCTTTCAGGTGTATTCAACCATTGTTAGTATTTGACTACATCTGCTTTTTCTGTTCTATAAATTAATCCTACTTTTGTTAAATTAATGAGAGGAATTGGTGCCTGGGCATTTATTTAAAGAAAGATCCCCAATTCTACATGTGATTCGAATTCATGAATGCCAATGTGTGCATGTCATTACCTAGGGCAGATAGCCCACATTCAAAGTTTTCTCTTATTCTAATCATTTCCTCTATGTATTTTCTTCTTCCAAATCAGAACCCAAATCTAAATCACACATTGTGTTTAGCTGTCACATCTTTTTGAAGTCTTTTTTTGTGGAAAGTTCTTATCTTTCATGATTTCTTCTTTCATGGGGGAAGTTGGCTGCCTCGGGTTCATGATTGTATTCAGGTGATAACATTCTGGCAGAAGCATGGCATGAGTGTTGAAATGTTCTTAGAGCATTGCAGTAGAAGGAGCATCATTTCAGTTTCTACCAGACAGTAGTGATGTCCCCTTCCTGACTTGTGAAGTTGTTGTCTGCCAAGATTATCCATCACCTTGTGACTGATATTCATTTTTAGTAAGAAGGTAAACAAATTCAGACAGTGTTCATATTTCTGTGTAACACTTTTAACATAAGTGGATGATTATCAGTTAAGGCAGTTGTGACTATAATGTTTGAAAACAAGGAGTTTTAATTGAGCATTTTTCCTACATTTAGTATTATGCATTCTATTATGAGGAAGAGTTTTTCCTTTCTTATTAGCTAAGTCACCTATTTTTGAATATATATGATTTTTCTTCTCCTGGATTCTAATTTCTTCCCATTTATTTTGATCACTGTCAATGTTTCCTTCATTATTCAATTTCCAGATATTGAATATTGTGGCCTACTGCCCTACAGTTATTGGGCTTTTATTTTTTAACTTTTGTATTGGCTTCATGCCTTCACAATATATATGGTCAAGTTTCTCTCAATGCCCTTTCTTGATGTTTCTGCTCCTGCTGGACCATGGATCTCCCTACTTCTCCCCCAAATACCAGTTATTCCCTGGTCTTACATCTGTGGCTTTTTGTGTGTGCTTAGGTTTTATGTAATTGGGAACAGCTGTGATATGGCTGGCATTTTGATGATTTTTAAATTATTAAATATAAATAATACACCATCCTTTCTTAGTTCCATTACTTCAACCTTGGAACCTGACATGAGTCAATCACTACCTTTAACACACATATATATATATATATATATATATATATATATGTGTGTGTGTGTGTGTGTGTGTGTGTGCATGTGTGTGTGTGTTTGGTCCACTCATATATGGATAAATTTGCATGTGTACATAGATATACAACATATGCTTTTTCTGGTACCTCTGTTTTGTTCAGTGATGCAGAATTATTTCACATCCTCTTATACCATATCTATATGATCCTTATTATGGGGACACTGGAGATACAGCTTACTATTTTTCTAATTCCATGGGAACTCTAGATCACTGCATGAACTCCCCATTTTCTCGGGACTTCATAATGCATATGCAATTGCTACCACATATCACTTTGTTGTTCATGAACAAAGTTACTAATATGTACTCAATATTCTTGAAGTTCTTTCTATGTTCAGGCTAAAGGAATATAATCCAAGTAAAACTTCTGAGAAAATCTACAAGTACCTTGTTTTGTGAGTAGGTGTTATTAGTCAAACATTTGACACATTGTGAAAATGTTTTCTAGATATTTTAGATATTATTATGCCAAATTAGATATATGTAATAACCTCTTTGGTCAATTAATATGAAGTAAAGGAATTTCATACAAGTTTAAAGTAGTAAAACTTTAAGAAATGATAAATGAGCTATCAAAATTAGAGTGTCTTAGTAGTATAGTGGTGAGCATAACTGCCTTCCAAAATTAAAGTGTCTTGAAATGTCACATTTCAATGTTAGTCAAAAAATTTCAAAGACTTCTTATTAGTAAATACTCAAACATTTATTATAATATATAATATATAATTGCAATTCAAATTCTAATAGGGCAAATTAAATTATAAATATAATTGCCTAGTCCAAGGGAAATAAACAAAGCATTGATTTTATTAATTCAATAAAAATCCACCCTGCTTCATCTACTTGCAAAGAGAGAGCAATAAATTCTCCTAGAAATATGCCAACCATCTATTTCCTGATAATGCCATTCATATATTTTTTTGTAACTAATGGGAGATGAAATCCCTCTGTCATTATACTTATAACTAATGTACACATGCCATTTTTCTCCCTGCTTGGATCTTATTTCCTACAAATTGTTGTTCTCAACAATTAACTAATTATCATAAGCTGTAGACCTCCATAGAACAAAGGATTCCCTGATTTTGGAGAATATTTAAGTCCTGACTTCACATTGGAATTCCTTGAACAGCTTTGTAAAAGTATTAATGACAAAATCTGCTCCAGAATAAGTAAATCATAATTTTGGTGAGACCCTGAAATCGATAATTATTAAAAAAATACTTTAAAAAATATTTAAAAATAAAAAAAAATCTCTCCCTGCTAATTACTCTGTGCATCCAGGTTTCAGATGGAGAAATCTTGATAGAAGAGATTTAAGGACTAGTCAGAAAATCAGGGAGGTGAATAAGCTTCTTTGCCATTTTTAGCTAAAAAGCTCATGCACCATATGTGAGTGGTGAACTGTCCACTCCCTCGAAATGACCCACTCAACTCTGCATGGAGTCAGTGTACTGCTAAGAATCTTTCCGTCAGTGAGTATATCCTGAAAGGTTATTATTACCTTTGGAATATTATTATCACATAGAGGGTTCAGTGAAGCACATATAAGGTCTCTGTCTAGTGAATACATTGTTCAAAGGGTGTCACCAAACTGTCAAAGACAAGAAAGTTACTTCTTCCTCCCCAGAGATGTGGCAAAAATGCAGTAATTTTAGAATACTTTCTGTATTAGTTAGTAGAAAACTTAACATAGGAGTATAACAACCTTTGGAAAAATGAGCGTCATTCCCATTAAAAGGAAGAGTGGAAGAGAAAGTCTTTTTCCCACAGAATTATTTTTCCTTTGTCTTACAAAACTAATACCATTTCAAAGATCTAGGAGCAAGAGGGAGTAGATAATCACTTGTTTGGGAGGGGCAGGGGGAAGCAACTTAGCATTGTGGTTAGGCATCTTTGCTTTGCTTTTAAGATTTCCTTCTGAAAGAAAATTCAATGTCTGTTGCTGCTCCCAACTGAAATTACCCCTAGTCAAAGTTCAGCCATCCTCTGGTACAAGGTTTGGGCAATTATCTCTTGGAGCTTTCTATAAGGATGTTCCAGCTGGGAGACCCTGAGGATGAACAGTATCCATTCCATAAACTCACCTCTACTTTTCATCTGCTATCATAAAGCAGGGTAGTGAGGAAGAAGTGAATGTGGGCTCTCTCATTTCTACAGTTTAGTGCCAGCTTTCTACTACCGAAGTGATACAGCTACGATATTTGATTCTCAAATCTCTATTGTCTCAGAGAGGTTTTATTAGGAAAGGCAGAGAAGCACAAGAGCATTGCTAAGCATTGTCCTTAAGAACTTATCAATAATGAGCTATAGGGGTTTAAATTGTCATAACGATTACTTGGAAATGGAAAATTAAAATACATATTCATCTGTGTTTTCTATAAAATGTATCAGAGATCAAAGGCCTGTTTTCAAACGACCAGCATGGGCCTTTTTAAGTACTGCTATCACTAGAGAGGAACGTGCCAGTGCATCAGAGTAGCTGCATCACCGACAGTGAGTGAGATATCTACTCCGAATGGATTATTTGTCCACTAGTGTTGCTGAAATTCCTTTATGGCAATGTAAACAACATCCAAGCCCTTGTCCTCTGGTCCTAACAGCAAATTGTGGAAATGGGGGGGGGGAGGGTTGCTCCCAAAAGTGATTAAGGCCACACTTGGAATTTCTTTCCTAAGACTGTGTGTTGGTTTGAATGAGAATGTCTCCCATAGGCTCCAAGTATTCAGACATTTTATTCTCAGTTGGTGGCCCTGTTCTGGGAGTTCTTAGGGGATGTGGCCAACCTGGAAGAAGCATATCACTGAGGATGCCTTAGAGAGTTCAAAAAGCATTGCCTATTTCTCGGCTTCCTGTACTTGCTTGGGATGTAAAGTTCTTCTTTTTACTCCTGCTCAGGGCACCTCCTGCCACCATTGCCTCCCTGCCATGATAGACTCTAATTACCCTGGAACTGACAACCATAGCTCAAATAAACTCTTCCTTTTATAAGTTCCCTTGGTCATGGTGGTTCTACCATAGCAGCAGAAAAGTGACTACTAAAGAAAACATGGATGATGGCATTCTCTTAGCTGCGTAAATGAGCCTCTAATAGTCTTTCCCAGCCACTATTCTGTAACCTTTCCCAAATGTCACGTTCAATTAGGGCCAAATTGCCTTGTAGAGGTTAGAAGTTGTGTATGGATACTCTGGTGAGGGTCCCATGACTCTCCCTACCCCCTGTTCTATGCAAGGGGCTAAAACAGACACCAACCCCAGTTGTAAAAATATGGTGAACAGTCACAGCTAAGCTCAGGAAGACAGCATCTTTCTGTCTAAGAGGTCAGTCCTGTACAAGAACTAGAGAACATGTGATTTTCTAAATTAGTGTCCAAAGCAGATCTTCTCAATAAGACAAAAAATGTATTTCCATATGAAAGGGTGTTTGAAATTTTTATAGTATGTTTTTGATGGTTACTATTTACTGTCAACTTGTCAAAATCTAGGGGCCACTGTGGATAATTGGTGTGAGGTTGTAGCCCACCTAAGTCAGCAACTTCAGGAGGCCAAGTGAGGCAGAAGTTCCGAGAAATAATTATCCTGGAATGAGTTCCTACAACCTGAGAAATGTTGCCACAACACCCTGCAATCACACCTCGCTGGAGATCAGAACCAAGCCTCACTCTCTCGAGGTGCTCCTACTGATACCAGTCACCGGCCCCAGTTTCCCTCAAGATGCTCCTACTGATACCAGCCACAGGCCCACCTACACCCATTCCCCCATCTCCTTGCCCCCCCCCTTTGTATACTCACTCCCTTGTTTGCCTAGGTATAAAACTGCCATTTGGGGGACATTCTAATGTTGGTCATCCTAATCCTGACCCAGGCAGGCCAGCCATCATGCCTGAAATAATCCCAACTTCCTTTTCAGAGTCCTGACTCTCTCCTCCCTGTGCCAAATCTCCCTTCAAAATGAACCTGTTGCACTGAGGTGGATGGTGTCATTCTTGATTAGGATCCTGACCAATATAAATGGATAAGTCAATAAGTCAATGCATCTCCTATGCTGTAGGAGATGCTGAGTGCCCCCACCTCCTAAAGCATAAAGAACACTGTGGAAAAAGAAGCAGAAATACTGTAGAAATGGAAGATGAGGAGAAGCACTGCTGAATGTCATCTTCTAAGAAGAGCATGGCCATGATGCACATGAGCTTGCAGCAGCTGTGCCCACTGGCACTAGGCCAGACAAGTTGGGCCCTCCTCACAGACAGCAGCTGTGCCCACTGTCACTAGGCCCAACAACTTGGGACTTCCTCACAGACAGCTATAGAGGAAGGGAAGCAGGGGCCCTACAATTTACCACCAATACATTGGCAACTACAGATTATGATAGACAAGGAGACACACTATCCAGTTGTATACAGACTGATGAACCCAATGGACTCTGATGGTCAGTTCCAAACTCAGGTTCACACAGATTGAATGTAGAGAAATTTGGTGGGCACGAAACTTCTAAACATTGGAAAGAGATTTGTAAGAAAACAAATTTATGAATGGCCAGAATGCATGTTACACAATTATGAAATTGTCAAGAACAAAGTTTATTACTTTAAAACAAAAATAAATAAGTAAACAAAGAAAATATTTTGAGGTATGTTCCCCACAATGTCTTAGCCTAAAAGTGTACATTATTAATTTGAGATGGGGAGAGGGTTAAGGGTCTTCAACTATGAAAGTTAAAAATACAACCACCAAGTTTTTATTGAAAAAAAACTTCCTATGGTGGAAATTTTGTATAAAAATGGGAAATAAACAGAACAAAACAATGCAATAAGCACTGATTTAAGTAGTGTACAGAAATAATCAGCTGGTATTTTTAATAAAATATTTTAATATGTTGAACACATCTTCTTCTGTACTAAGTTGTTTTTATTTTTTTCCAGCCAGGACTTTTATAATTCATTGCAATGCTTGTCTATTTTTATTATTTGTATATATTGTCCATCCAGATATTACTAAAATATAAGTATTAATTTCTGTTTGCTTAATGCTATACTAGTATATGCATGACACAGAAAATTGCTTATACCACCAAGTTTTTCATCAATTGAATAAATACATCCTGAGACTTTTTAAAGTGTTATGAAGTTTCCTATGATTTCGATATACTAAAGTTTATTTAATGATATGTTAATTAAAATTATGTCCTGCTTCAAAGTGATTATCAAAGCTCTCTCGACCAGTTTCCCATGAATATATGACATTTCTGAGATGGAGAACTGGATGGAAATATATGAAAATTTCAATTTTATTAGATTTTTGTCAATATTATCAACAATGTTGAAGCAGATGTTTCAGGGTCTGCTTTCTATTTCACATCCTTTGCAGCACTTGCATCTATTAATTATCAACTGACCATTATAATGACTATAAAACACTTCTCACTGCCATTTCAATGTTTTTTTTTCTGCTGTTTTTATTAACTTTATTATTTGTTTTTAATATTGACATAGACTTTTTCTTGATAGATACTGTTCTTCTTTTCAGCAAAATAATCTCATGTTTTGCTGCTTATTTTAAAGGGCAATTTCACCTAATGATTATAGAGTGTTGTCAAAGAAAGAAAAATTCTAAGAAACACCTTTAAAAGTGTTCAACATTCTTAGTAATTTGAGAAAAGCAAATAAAAGCCACTTTATGATTTTATTGTACCCCAATCAGACTGGCTAAGATAAAGAGAACAATTCTGCTCTGAAACCATCTGGGCCTGGGCATTTTTTGGTTGGGAGGCTGCTTATTACATCATCAATTTCTTCATATATTATTGAACTATTTAAACTGTTGATCTCTTCTTGGTTCAGCTTTGGTGATTCCCAGGATTTCAGATATTCATCCATTTCTTCTAGGTTTTCAATTTTATCAATTCCTTAATGTAATCAGAGCCTTATACAGGAAACCCACAGCCAACATCATCCTAAATGGGGAAACGAAAGCAGCATTCCCTTTAAGGGTAGGAACTTGGCAAGGCTGCCCCCTGTCACCACTCCTCTTCAATATAGTGCTTGAAACGCTTGCTAGGGAAATAAGGCAAGAAAAGGAAATTAAAGGAGTTCTAATCGGAAAAGAGGAAGTCAAGCTATCCCTTTTTGCTGATGATATGATTTCTACTTAAGGGATACTAAGAACTCCACCAGGAAAATCCTTGAAATGATTAAGAACTTCAGTAAAGTGGCAGGATATAAAATAAATCTAGAAAAATCAGTAGCCTTTCTCTACACCAACAATAAGCAACTGAAGAAGGACTACAAGGAGACCTTCCCACTTAAAATAGCCTCAAAAACAATAAAATACATAGGAACAAACCTAAACAAAGACACCAAGGATCTCTACAACAAAAATTTTAAACCTCTGAAGAAGGAAATTGAAGAAGACATCAGAAGATGGACAAACCTCCCATGCTCATGGATCGGGAAAATAAATGTAGTAAAAATGTCCATTCTACCTAAACTCGTATACAGATTTAATGCAATCCCAATCAAAATCCGCATGAGCTTCTTCACAGGTTTGGAAAAAAAATCCTCAATTTCATTTGGAAAAACAAAAGACCCCGAATAGCCAGAGCAACGCTGAGTGAAAAGAGCAATACAGGGGGGATTTCTATACCAGATTTAAAACTATACTACAGGGCTATAGTCATAAAAACAGCTTGGTACTGGCACAAAAACAGACCAGTTGACTAATGGAATAAAACTGAAGATCCAAACCTGAGCACATACAACTTCAGCCACCTCATATTTGATATAAATAGAGAAGACACAATGGAGGAAAGACAGCATCTTCAACAAGTAGTGCTGGCAAAACTGGATCACCACTTGTAGAAGAATGAAATTAAGCCCCTACCTCTCGCCTTGCACAAAAGTCAATTCCAGATGGATTAAAGACCTCAACGTGAAACCCAAAACTCTGGAAGTAATAGAAGAAAAACTTGACAGCAGACTACAAGACATGGGTGTAGGAAAAGAGTTCCTAAATCAGACAGCAGCTGCACAAGAAATAAGATCGACAATTGACAAATGGGACCTCATTAAACTCAAAAGCTTCTGTACATCAAAAGAAACAATAAAGGAAGTAAAGAGAAAACCCACTGAGTGGGAAGAAACCTTTACTGCAGATACATCTGACAAAGCATTAATTTCCAGAATATACAAACTACTGAAAAAACAAAGAAAAAAGAAAACAAATGAATCACTCAAAAGATGGAGCAAAGAGCTGAATAGAGACTTCACAGAGGAGGAGCTAGAGATGGCTGAGAAGCATCTTAAAAACTGTTCAACGTCACTAATAGTTAGGGAAATGCAAATTAAGACCACTCTAAGATATCACCTCACTCCGATAAGACTGGCCAGGATCAAGAGAACAAATGATACCAAGTGCTGGAGAGGTTGCGGGGAAAGGGGAACACTCATCCATTGCTGGTGGGAATGTAAACTGGTACAGCCACTATGGAAAGCAGTGTGGAGAACCCTTGGAAGACTCAAAATGAGCTTGCCATTTGATCCAGTCATACCACTCCTAGGTATATACCCACAAGACTCATCTTACTGCAGAAATACATGCACAGCTATATTTATTGCAGCTCTGTTCACAATAGCAAAAAGCTGGAACCAACCCAAATGCCCCTCAACTGCTGAGTGGATAGAAAAAATGTGGTACATGTACACAATGGAGTTCTATGCAGCAATAAAGAAGGATGATATCATGAACTTTGCAGGTAAATGGATGGAGCTGGAGGATATTATATTAAGTGAAGTAACGCAATCACAGAAAAACAAACGTCGAATGGTATCCCTCATATGTGGATGCTAGCATCAATAACCCAGTTATTAATATTTCTTGTGATGAGGGATGCATATTAAAAGAACAACAACTGAAAGACTGCATCAGAAAACTGACTGAAATGGTGAACCGGGAGGGGTGGGAGGGGTGGGAGCGGCGGGAGAGGGACATGGGTCTATATTCTATTAATGTATATTTAATTTAAAATTATATGGTATTTTACTCAAAATTTATATAACAATAGCTTTGGGATTAACATATACAAATGTTCTCTATAATTTTTGTGTTATGCAGTATCAGCTTGTAACATCCTCTTTTACCTGTAGGATAACTTAACTAAAGGATTTAAGTTTGCTTCCCAAATTAACATCATGCACTCACCCAAAAAAAAAAAAATGGACAAATTTGATGAAATTTACTCTTTGATCCCTGCCTATAGGTAAGTGTACTACAAATGCCTTCCTGAGACTCATGGGTCAAAAAATAAAATTTAAAAAAAGGGGAGATACAGTTATATATTAAACCTTTTTGTCCAAAACTTTCAATTTAATCTTAAGACTAACCATGGGAAAAGATTTGTATGTTCCCACAGGTCAAAACGACACCAACTCAAAGGCAGAGAAAGAATGGATACAGCCTTCCGTCGTATAGGTTGTACCATGAAATACCAGCAGAGAAGTTCACCAATCTTAACACTAAAAGGAATAAAAGCCTCAGACTGCTACAGGCATCAAACATCTCTGAGGACCATAGGTGTAACATCTGTTTACAGTGAGTCCTAACGAACTTTACCTTCTAGGTGCAGCACAGTTTCAATATGAGAGACCTCCTTACCTCTTTTTCACAGAACAAAGAAAAACAGGGTGGTAATGAAGTCATCCATTAATGGTAAATTAGAGCTGACTGGTATAGAAGTAATCTCTTATAAAACTGGAAAAACGGCTTTCTTCAATTGACTAATATACATAGGAACTGTAAAAAGGATTATTGTCTATCCAGAAACAAACACAATACTAAAGTATTGTGTTTGTTTCTGAATAGACAATACACTTAAACACTACTTTAAGTAGTTCATATAATTAATACAAGAGAGCACTGAAAGCAGCATCGGATTATTCTGCCAAGGAGATGCTAGCCAGGGGACCCAACCCCCCCCCCCAAAAAAAGGTTAAGGCTTATTGCCTGTAAACTGGGATATCTGCAAGAAAAGAGGTGGTAAGGTCTGCCCTGCTGTCAATGACCTAATGTAACCATGGGAGGATTGTATCGAGATCGCACTTACAAGTATACAGTTGGTCTCTGGAATACCAGAGAGTGTTACCAAAGGCCACTGAACTAATAAAGCAAAGGTTAGTCTCCTTGAGTCAAGCAAAACTCCGCCACCAACATCAGCTACACCCCAACTGCTTGGTGATACTGTGCAGCAGTGGCAGCCATATGTCTGTATATCCCAACTTTATTTGATTATTAGCTCTCTCCTTGGACAAATAACTCGTGGATGTTGCCACAAGCTTATACCTTCTAGCGATTAGGAGATATATATGCCACAGTAAGGCCTTGTCATCTCTCTCGGGGAAAAAAAAAAGTAATCCAGGGATTAAGACACCATCCAGACATCTGTGTCTATACCAAAGTAACCTACCATAATAACTAGCAATGTTTAAATACATATATATCTAACCGCTTGTGCTTCATTAGTAGGATTGGAAGCCTGTCCCTGGGCAATCGGGCAGCCCATGAAAGGAAACAGCCAGAACTGATTAGAGTCCAAGACGACATCTCCAGACAAAGTAGACTGTTGTGCTTCTTGTCCACCTGTGCCCCATCTCTAAGCCTAAGGAACAATCTGTGGAAGAGGGGGAGTGGTATATTGTAGGAGCGGCGATTGGGGTGAACGGTAAAACTATGACAATATAGTCTGGACACTTATTTGATCAACTTGATTGAACATTCAAGCCCCTCCAGCTGGATGGTGGGAGCCTTGGGCTCTGTGGGCTGGGACACAACTGCTTGCAAATTGGTTTTATATGAAGGAATCTTGTGCTGGAAAAAAAAAAAAAAAGGAGCTAGATACTGACATTTGAACTAACTGGGAATATAAAATGCTAGTTGTTTTATTTATAGTTTGTATTGGGTTGGTCTCTATATTTTTCTGAAATACACAACATCACAGTGTAACACTTTCTTTTACTTGTAGGACAATTTAAAGGAATTAAGCTTAAATTTTTACTTCCCAAATAAGTAGAAGTCTTAGTCCAGTCATATAGCGTTAAAGAGCAAAGTGTTTATTGGGTAAAATTTATTTAGCAGGTACTCAACTCTGCCCAAGCTTTATCCACAAAGTATAGGATATTTTAAGGCTTAGTGAATTGTTTAGATTAGTTAAATTTAGGTGTAGGTTTTGGTGAAAATGGTAATACAATTGAACTAATTGGGAATATAAAATGTTAATTGTTTTATTTATAATTTGTATTGGGTTAAGGTACACAAATGGCCTCTATATTTTTCTGAATTACACAACATCACATTATAACACTTTCTTTTACTTGTAGGACAATTTAAAGGAACTAAGCTTAAATTTCCTTCCCAAATAAGTAGCATACAGTCAATGAGAAACAGTTTGGGTAAATTTAATGAAAGCTTATGCCTTGGCTCCTGTTTATGGGTATGTGTAATACAACTTAGGCATCTATAGGTCAAAACATAAAAACCAAAAAAAAAAAAAAAGAGGGAGGTGGGAGGTGGGGTAGTATCCTTTCTGGGATACAAATGGAAAACTCTGTGTTCCAATCCTATTGATAAATTTTCAATTTTTCTGATCTTGAAACTAACAATGGGAGGAGAATTTTATGTTCCCACAGGTAAAAATCACCAATCTAAATGCCTGAAAACATACAACTTATGGCTGTGCAGGATGAACTGGGGAATGCCAGCAGAGAGGTTGACCCATCTGAACATTAAGGAATGAGGAACCTCAGACTGCCTGAGTCACGGACACTGAGCATCTCTCTGAATAATATTGGGGTTGACTGTTAATAATGGACCCTAATGCTGAGAAACCTTCCTACCTCTCCCCCCCCCTTTTTTTTTTTTGAAAAAAGGAAAACAGGATGGTAATGAAACCACTCCCAAACTGTAAACTAGAGCCAATTGTTACAGTGGTAATTTCCTATAAAACAGGCACAACGTATTAACTGATTGATAGGCATAGGAACTGTGAAAGGATATTTCTCTATCTAGAGCCAAATTCAATAGTAAAGTGTTTATAAGTTGTGTAATTAAGCAAAATATATTACTACAGGAAAGCTCTGACATCAGCAATGAATTATTCTGCCTAGGAGATGTTGGCTAGGGGATTCAAACCCGCCCCCCCAAATTATAAAGGCCTTTTGCCTATAAGTGGGATATATGCAAGGAGAAAGGCAGTAAGTCCCTGTTGTCGAAGACCTGGTGTGAGCATGAAAAATGTTATGAGACGTCACTTGCTAGCGTACAACTGGCCTCTGAAATGCTAGAGAGCGTTACCAAAGGCCACTAAAGCAATACAGCAAAATATTGGTCTCCCTGAGACAAGCAAGACTCCTCCGTCAATATCAGCTACACCTCAACAGCCTGGAGATACTGTGCAACAGTGGCAGCCAAGTGTCTATATATATCCCAAATCTATTTGGCTATTAGCTCTCTCCTTGGAGGAATAACTCACAGCGGATGCCACAAGCTTATGTCCTCTAGTGGTTAGGAGATGTTATAAGCCACAATAAGAACTTGTCACCCTTTATAGAGAAACCACAGTTTGCAGATTAGCATACCATCCAAGCATCTGTGTCTATGCTCACAGCTTAGCTTGACATAATAATTAGTACTGCTCAAATGCCTGTACATCCAATAGCTTGTGCTTTGTTAGTATGACTAAAAAAGGTATCACTGGAAAAGCTGTCTTCCCATGAAGGGAAACAACCTGAACAGACTAGAGTCCAAAATGACAACTCCAAAGAAATTAGACTGTTTTCTTCTCTCCCAAAATGAGAAGAAAACAGTGTAATATGTGCCCCTTTCCCAAAGCCCAGGGAACAAACTGTGGAAGAGGAGGCATGGTAGATTGTAAGGGCTGCAGAGAGATAGGGGTGAATCATGAGACTACAGGAATATAGTCTGGACTCCTAACTGATCAACATGCCTGTGCATACAAGCTTCTCCAACTGGGATAATGGGAGTATGGGAACCTTGGGTTGTTCAAAATTTGGACATAGATACTTGCAAAACGCACCAATTACCTAATTGTATGACATACTGAGTAACATCAATGTTATCTGCAAACAACTGTGTCATTATCTTGTAGAATCTCTTAAAAAAATAAATAAAAAATAAATAAATAAATAAAAATAAAAGAGCTATAATGCCCCAACAAAGATACCGTCCAAGCATATGAGGTTGTGCTTTTAGCATAACTTGTTATAATGGTCAGTAAACACTACTATTTGTGTTTTATTACTAGAAAAAAAAAAGATAAAGAGAACAAAAGACACCAAATGCTGGTGAAGATGTGGAGAAAGGGAAGCATTCTCACAAGCCCATTCAACAACTGTGGAAAGCAGTGTGGAGAACTCATAGAAAACTAAAAATGAATCTATCATTTGACCAGGTTATGCCACTACTACAGTAGGTGAGGCCTTGGCTTATACTCAAAGGTCTCATCCTACTGTGCAGATACATATACATACAGAGTTGTTGCCGTTGTTTTCACAATAGCTAAAAAATGGAAACAACCTATATGTCCCTCAGCTGATGAATGGATATTGAAAATCTGGGACATTTACACAAAGGAGTTCTACTCAGGAACAAGGAACCAAAAAAATCATGAACTTTGTAGGGAAATGGATAGAACTGGAAACCATTATACAAAGTGAAAGAACAAACTCAGAAAACCAAGCAGCATATATTCTCCTTCATTTGTGGAACATAATATCAATCCCCTGTATTTGAGTATGTATCCTAGTATAATAACAGGAACCAGGAAGATAGAGAGGAATCACAGACTTGTAAATGGAAAGAAATGAACTTTCTTACTGTATGATAGGTACAGATACTTATGTTTACACATATAAGTACACCAGTCATCAAAGCAGTTTCTTTTTGCAACAGATGGAACCTACTACAGAGTTCCACAACTTGTCACACACAGAGAGTACATGTCTGAGAGAAGCCTACCTCTAAGTGACACATCTATAGTGGAACCCAAGATTTATGGAACACAGTGAAAAAGGATGTAGAGAGGAAACTAACACATCCCTCAACTCCCACCAGCAAACCTAACTCATACAACAGAGTGTGATGTACACATTAAGGACACAGCCAGCTATATTTTAGAGAACTAGATACTGCAAAGTGTGTATCTCTGGTTAGGAGTCCTATAGTAAAACTCACCCACCCATGGCTCAGAGAGCATTGTGGAAGAGAGGCCAGAAAGATTGTAAAAGCCAAGGTTGGTGCATAAATGTAAGGAAACAGGTAAGTCAGGCCTCTGGTAACTTGCTCATATGAACTTTCAACAATGGTGACATCATGCACAAGGTCCAATTCTATTAAATAAAAACTCAGCATAGAACTGGGGAAATGGGCAGCAGGCCCACCCTAGTCAAAGAACTATTGGCAACTTATTATTGCTGGGTGAGGATAGTAGATCTTCTTTTGTAGAGTGACTCTAGATAGGCTGAATAGACCCCAATGGATGAATTTGCACCAAGAGACATCTGGGTATAAAAGCTTGATGCGTTCTGCCATATATGCTAAATCCAGAGACAGAGGGTATGGGAGGCATGGATGGGAGAACAGGTCTGAAATCAATTAAATAAGATCTAGCATATCAAATGCACAAAAACAAAAAACATATCTTTTCAAAACTCGATACCACCTAATGATAGCTTTGGTAATCCATATTATTCCATTTAGATTTAGTAAATGGATTAGTTTAGTCCAGTCTGTTATTGAGGATTACATTTATTTCTAATTTAAGAAATCTTTATGTTCAATCATAAAAATCTCTTCATCATGGTTTCAAGAATTTTCAAAGTTTTCTAAGTTAATTTTATTTATAAATATTTATTATGACATGTATATGGGCATATTTTCTTTTGTTTTTTAGTAGAAAATATTCATAAATATTTCACAGACTATATCATCTCTTTGTCCAATAATTGAACATAGCCTTTGTTTTATTCTGAAATTGTATCCAAAAGTTAGACCCCTATTTCTAGGCTGTTTTCAGATGTTAATAGTTGATTTGTGCCTTTCTGAGTCCATACCACTCTTGTCACTCTGTCTTTGAAATATGTCTGGATACCACTATTTTAAGTTGTGGACTAAGTTTGACTTCCTTGGATAGTATATTTTGCTTTGGGGATATTTTTAGTTTAAAATTATAGGGATTCGACTCATTTGGCCTACATTTTTATTTATTTTTGTAACAAAAATATTTTAATTTGATAAAAAAATTTAATTTTATACTACTGAATTCATAATATTCAGC
This sequence comes from Rhizomys pruinosus, assembly GCA_009823505.1. Taxonomy (NCBI): domain Eukaryota; kingdom Metazoa; phylum Chordata; class Mammalia; order Rodentia; family Spalacidae; genus Rhizomys; species Rhizomys pruinosus. Next base: position 7,592,646 of record VZQC01013591.1, read on the forward strand.
AAAATTAAAGCATAGGTTTGTAGTTTAAGCAGCACCGAGTTTTTATAGATATTTTGCAATTATTTTATTAGACAATAATTGTCGCCGGGCGTGGTGGCGCACTCCTTTAATCCTAGCACTTGGGAGGCAGAGACAGGTGGATCTTTGTGAGTTCAAGGCCAGCCTGGTCTACAGAGTGAGTTCCAGAACAGCTGGGGCTACAGGGAGACCCTGACTCGAAAAGACCAAAAGAAAAAACAAAGAAAGAAAATAATTGTCAGTGTATCACAACAGTGAATAGATATGGTATGCGCCCTCCCCTGACACATTTCTAGCTATCGCTTCCCTAAATATCTGTGCATGCATTTTCCAAAAGACACATTCTAGTGTCTCCATTTAATTTCTCACAGTCTATAAGTGATACTAGAAAGTCATGTAGATTAATCACATTTGCGGTCAGTAACATAGATGCATCACAAAAACACAAGCTTAAATAAAATAATCTGTGTAAAAGAGACATACAAATCATGTCATTTACAGAACATTTAAAGCAGTAGATGCTGTTCAAAGGATGTGGCTCAGTGGTAGAGCACATGCCTAGCCTGTTGAAGCTCCTAGGTTCAATCAATAGCATCTTCTAAAACTAAGAAACAAGCAAAACCCCAAAATAAACTTGTCACTCTATAAACTTGATACTCTACAAGTCTGTTGTGTTAAAGCCTTGGTCCTCAGAGTGGTGTCCCTAAGTGATATGACTTAAGAAGTAAAACCTACAGAGAAGTCTTTAGGTGACTTACGTCATGGCCTTGATGAGACTCACAGCACCTCAGTTCTTCCCCCTCGCTCGTGTTCTCCTTGCCTACTAAGGTGAGCAGGGTTGTCCCATATGTTCTCGCCTTAATGTACCAGTTTGCCTTAGATAGACAGACAGCCAATCCTGTCCTGAAGCCTCAAAGCAGGGAGTTAAATGGAACTTTGTCCCCAACATTAACGCTCTCAAATATGTTATTATGTTGATAGAAGTTATTTTTATGAATGAAATATATTTTGTATTTAATTTGTATTTTATGCAAATGAGTGTTTTGCCTGAATGTATGTGCACCCATGTCATGCACTGCCCTCAGAGGCCAGTAGAGGGGGGTGGATCCCCTGGAAGTGGAGTTAGAGATGATTGTTAGCCATCATGTGGATGCTAAGATGAGAACCCTGGTCCTCTGCAAGAGCAGCCAGTGCTCTTCCTCTGAGCCATCTCTCCAGCTCCTATGTCCTTCATATTATATTTAACAAGAAATGAAAACATTTTCCATTGATAACATCAATGCTAAAACCCATCTTTTGTCCTCAGAAGGTCACTGAAGAGCTATGAGTCATTTGCATTTATCTTTTCTATGGATGTTTTATTCAGTCAAGAAAGCCAGGCAGATGCAGATGGACTGGCATTATTCTTCAGAAATAAATAGTATCAAGCCAATGACACCATTACAGTGATTCAGGTAATTATATTGGTTCAAAGTGGTATGAAAATCTCATAAATAGATATTCTAACCCATGTTAATGGAAAGTATCTATTAGATTTCTAATATCTGCAATGTGTCATTAGTGCACTGGTTGCTGCATTACATGATCTTGGCCTTTCTTCCAATCATTCTTATTTTTATTTACAATTTCATTCATCTGTATTGAATGTCTCATGTGAAAGAATGATCATAAGAGCTGGAGAAAACTGAAGCTGGGAGAAATTTGTTGAGTTCTTAAAGAAACATTACATTTCTCAAGGAAGCTATGTTTAGCAAACTTAGTATTCAAATCTATACACAGTACACACTCTTCTAATGATTCTAATTCAATTAACGATTAGATTTACTGTTAAACTCCAACAATCTGTAAGTGAACCACAAACCCAGAAATGAGCCCCCTCTAGAAACATAAGTGTCACTTCAAAAGGAAGTTTCACATCAAGATGTTTTCTTCAAACATTTGCATAGCACTACTGAAAATACCTGAGGCTTGCCTATTCTTAATCATATTACATTGGATTTTTTATTATACCAAAAATGCTGCTATATAAATGAGCTGTAAACTTTCTGAAAGCTGCCTGGTATCAGCTGGTTAACTTAGAGATATATTGAGTGACTTTCCACCAAGCTATTTCTGACCTCAGCCCAAGAGGAATAAAAACCCCAGTTTTTCAAAGTCTCCAGCTCTCCTCCACTGCCCTGAATAATGTGTCTCTAAGATTTTTGTTGCCATGTCAGTGTGCTTGTCCCAGACTCCTGTGAGACTGCTCCCAAGTTCTCTTCATTAAGAACAAATCACACCAAAACAACAAAGCAGAGGCTTTTCTCTGCTAGCATTTTGATACAAATTCCCAATGGCAGAGTGCGTGGTTGCCTGTGACCTGGACCACTGTGTCTCTTCAAAGGGTGGGTGAGGACTTACTTGTTCCTATGTGGAGCTCTGCCCCAAAATCTGGCATTGCTTAGAACCTTTTCCATAACTCAGTGTCTCCATAACAACTCAAAGAAACAAATGCTATTGTCAGTTACATCTTAAACAAGAAAAAAAAAATGTTACAGAAAACACTACCTGCATCAACTCACACAGCTACTTATAGAATCCAAAGTTTTACGTTTCCTCAGTTGATTTTTAGTTTTACAATTGCATGATGATTTATGTATTCACTGTTACTTGTCTGTTCTCTGTTGTTAATAGATGAGTAGAAATTTAGCTGATACAGGGGCCAGAGAGATGGCTCAGAGGTTAAGAGCATTGGCTGCTCCTGCAGAGGACCCGGTACCAGTTTGAATTCCTGTAACAATATGGTGGCTAACAACTATCTGTAACTCCAGCTCCAAGGATCCTCTTCTGACTGTCAAGGAAGCTGCAGGGCATGGGTGCACTTACATACATGCAGCCAATACACTCAGACACATAAAATAAAATAAGTAAAATATTATTAAAAGAAGTTTAGATGGTCCAAAAAACTCAGAAAAACAAAATAGCAAAAATTAAAAAAATAAATGACCCAATAAAAAGGCAGGCTACAAATATGAACAGAGAATTCTCAAATGAAAAAAACATGGCTAAGAAATACCTTAAAAACTGCTCAACATCCTTAGGAATTCAAGAAACGAAGATAAATAACACTTCCATCTTACCCCAATTAGACTGGCCAAGATCACAAAAATGAAGGAGGAAAGATGCTGGAAAGGGTGTGGAGAAAAGGTAACGTTCATTCACTGTAAGAATTTAGACTAGTACAGCCACTATGGAAGGCAGTGTGGGGGAACTCTCAAAAAACTAAAAATGAAACTACCATATGACCCAGTTATACCACTCCTTTGCATATACCCAAAGGACTCATCATACTCAAGATACCTGCACATCCATGTTTCTTGCTGCACTTTTCACGACAACAAAGAAATGGAAACAACCTAAATGTCCCATAACTGATGAATGGATAATGTAAATGAACTACATCTACACGGCGAAGTATAATTCAGGTAAAAGTACAGAACTAGAGAATGTTATTCTGAGTGAAGTACCACGAAAATAGAAAACCAGGATTTCTGTTCTCCCTCAGCTGTGGATTGTAGCACAAATCCCCTTACATTAGTATATATCCTGAGACAGCTGAGAAGGAGAATCTAACACGCAGGTTCCACAATCAATCACAGAATGAGAAGGGAGTATAGAGCTGCTCGGCATTTTGAAGGTCACCCACACTCCTGTGTGTAACCCCTCACCCATGTTCCTTCCCTGCCTCCTGAGCTCCTCCCCCTGTGATTGTCACTGGCTCCATCCTGTGCAGTCTGGAAAGCCAGCATGAGGGGCAGAGGCAAAATCAAGGGAGAGGAGCCGTGGGGCCCCTGCAGGCTGTGAGAAGCCATGGATGCAGTCTACAGGTGATTGGAAGCATTGGAGGTGCCTTGTGTGCTTCAGGAGTTGCTACAGGCAACCTGCAGGCATCCATAGATGGCCAAGGCAACAGCAGGCATTGGGAGGCAGCCAGTAAGCATTGGGAGGCTGGGAGTTTGCCCCTTGGACATCAGGAGACAGTGGAAGTGACCAGCAGGAGATGTAGGCAGGGACTTAGCTCCAAGGTGGCTGGAGGTGGAGGCAGCAGTGGAAGTACAGTACATAGGGAGCACCTGGGACTCTTCCTTAGGCTACAGGCTTGGCTTCCCTCCCCCTGGATCCAGATTCAGAGGTTGGCAACCAGCTCTAGAGAGATTGTAGGTGGAAGCCAAGTTTAGTGGATATTCTGTGAGTACATCTGTCCTGGTGAGTGTAAGAGGTTTGTGGCCATTCTGTGGTAAGAGTCCTCAGGGATGGCAGTGGTATTATGTACTCCCTACCCACCAGCTGGAGAGTACCTAGGGTCTCTACCTCAGTTTTAAGCTAGACTTCCCTGCCCCTGAACTCGGACCCAGACACAGCCAGCCCACGGGGCACTGGTGGTGGGACCGCACATGGTGAAGGGTTCAAGCCTACCTGACTGTTGTCTGTTTCGGGCTATTGGAGTAGTTCCTGGCTGGCTGACTGAGGGGTGGCTGGTCTCTCCAGGAAAAACTCAGAGGTGAAAACTTGTAGTGTAGACTAATCGCCCTTGTATATCACACAAAAAAGACAAGGAAGACACTTGAAGAATATAAGCAAAGCCAGACTTCAATTCAACAAAGAAACTCTTGAGCTTCATACTAGAATCACAAACAACAAAAGAAACCCAAAAGCCAAAATCACAATGAAAAAACAATAACATGAAAAACCCGAATAATAAACCTCCTCCAACTACTATCAGTCCTGTAGAAGACTCCTATAGTAAAGCCAGGCATGGTGGCGCACAACTTTAATCCCAGCACTCAGGAGACCTAGGCATGTGGAGCTCTGTGTTCAAGGCTAGTCTGGTCTACATAGTGAGTTTCAGGATAGGTGGGGCTACAGGGAGACCCTGTCTCAAAAAGACAAAATAAAATTAAAAAAATAAAACAGAAGACTCCTATAGTGAGAAGTCCCTAGATGAAACTGACAACATAGATCTTAAAAGAACTATGACAGTGGTTGTACAAGTTTACATTCCCACCAGCAGTGGATGAGTGTTCCTCTTTCCCCACAACCTCTCCAAAATCTGTTGTCTTTTGTTTTCTTGATTTTAGCTAGTCTTACTGGAATGAGACGATATCTGAGAGTGGTTTTAATTTGCATTTCCTTAATTATTAATGATGTTGAACCACTATGGAAAGCAGTGTGGAGAACCCTTAAAAGACTCGGAATGAGCTTCCACCTGACCCAGTCATACCACTCCTGGATATATACCCAAAAGACTCATCCTACCACAAAGATATATTTGCATCCATGTGTATTGCAGCTCTCTTCACAATAGAAAAGAGCTGGAACCAACCCAAGTGTCCCTCAACATATGAGTGGATGACAAAAATGTGGCATATCTACACGATGGAGTACTATTCAGCAGTGAAGAAAGATAGCATTATGAACTTTGCAGGTAAATGGATGGAGCTCGAAGCCATTATGTTCAGTGAAGTAACACAGTCCCAGAAAGGCAGGCAGAGAATGGTTTCCCTCATTTGTGGATGCTAACACCAAATTCCCCAGATGAAAGGCAAGCTGAATGACAATATTGTTTTATTTCTGTTTATCTGAAGGCAACTATGTTGTTATAATGTGAATCTCTCAACGGGCTCTAGAATCCACCCACCAATTACTCTTAGATTCTGTAATTACTGTATATGGGTGAAGAATATGTATCCGTATTTTAGAGTAATATAAAATTTAATGGAGGAAAATGTGAATTCCTAAGCATTTAAAAAAAAAAGACTGAGGGGGCTGGAGAGATAGCCTAGCGGTTAAGAGCACCAACTGCTCTTGCAGAGGACCTGGGTTCGATCGCCAGCACCCACATGGTGGCTAAGAACTGTCCGTAACTCCAATTCCAGGAGAACTCCAGTTCCAGGGAAATCCGACACCCTCTTCTGACCTCCGAGGAATTGCACGACATGGGTGCACAAACCTACATGCATACAGTACATTCATACACATACAAAAATAAATAGGGGCTGGAGAGATGGCCTAGCGGTTAAGAGCACCAACTGCTCTTGCAGAGGACCCAGGTTCGATTCCCAGTACCCACATGGTGGCTGAGAACTGTCTTTGACTCCAGTTCCAGGGGAATCTGACACCCTCTTCTGACCTCTGTGGCATTGCACGACATGGGTGCACAGACCTACATTCAAACACATAAAAAATAAATAAAGTAAAATAAATATTTTTTTAATTTAAAAAAAAAGACTGCGAGAAAGATGCAGGACAGTTATGGCAGAATTCATGGTCTGGAGTTGGATGGGGTGGGATGAAAGGGGAATATGCCTGAAATGAATTGAAAAATGGTGCATGAAATACACAAAACATCAATAAAAAATGAAGATTAAAAAACAACGAAAAAAATGAACTATCATGAATGTGTTAAAAAAATCAAAGAATTGAAAGAATTTAAAGAGCACACATCCAAACAAATGAAAGAATTAAAAGGGATAGGGATAAAATAAAAGAACATAATGATAACTCTATAATGAATTCACAAAGGATGTAGAAAGACTGAAGAAAATTCAGGCTGAAATGAAAAAGGAAGTGCAACACTCAGCAATCAATTTGGAAAGGATGGGAGAAGCCTCAATAACAGAATGGATGAAGTAGAAACTAGAATATCAAGACTGTAGGACAACATGGAAGAACCAAATAGCTCAAGCAAAGATTATGAAAAATTCAAAAAATAAAGTCACAAGAACAGAATAACTAGGAACTGTGTGGCACCATGTAAAGACCAAACCTATGCATCATAGGCTTAGAGGAAGCTGAAGAATCCCAGGATACAGGTATTGACCAGATCTTAAACAGGATTGTAGAAGAAAATTTTCTGAAATTAAAGAAAGAAATACCCATGCAAATACAAGAAGCATGTAGAACACCAAATAGACAGGATGAGAAAAGAAATTCCCCAAGCCATATCATAGTAAAAACACTAGATGTTCAAAACAGAGAATACTGAGAGCTGCAAAAGAAAAACAACAAGTCACATATAAAAGAAAACCCACCGGCTGATTTTTCAGTGCAACAAATGACAGCCTAAAGAGCTTGGTCCAAAATATTCCCATGAATATTTATCCAGCAAAAATGTCCATTATAATTGAAGGATAAACAAAAATATTTCATGACATAAATGGGCTGGAATGATTCTTATCCAGAAAATCCGGCCTTCAGAGAATGCTTGAAACAATACAAAAAGAGGAAGGTAGGAATAACTATTCCCATGGAGCAAAAGAAAATACTTAATGAAGGAACTACTGTGGGAATACAAACCTAGAACAAGAATGCACCAGAAACCAAACCTAAATGATGGGAAGAAATATATATATATATATATATATATATATATATATATATATATATACACATATATAACATATATATGTGTAGATATAGATATAGAACTCAATAATAACCTTTAATATCAATAGACTAACATTCTAGTTTGTCTTCCATTGCTGTGACAAAATACTCTGACAGACACCAACTTGGGGAGGAAAGGGTTTATTCAGCTCACATCTCCTGGGTCACACAGTTCATCACTCAGGCAGCCCAAGGCAGGAACTCAGGGCAGGAACCTGGAAGCAGTAACTGAAGCACAGGCCATGGAGAAGTGCTGCTTACTGGCTTGCTCTCCTGGCCCATGCCCAGCCTGCCCTCTTATACAATACACAACAACCTGCCCAGAGGTGGCACCACCCATAGTGGGCTGGGCCCTTCCACATTGCTCAACAATCAAGACAATACTCCACAGATGTGGCCACAGGCCAGTCCAATGGAGACAAATCCCCAATTGAGGGTCCCTCAACCCAGGTGTGTCAAGTTGACACTAAAGCTATCCAGTACAATTGACCCCTTGTCAACTTGACACACAAAACACATCACTATTAAACCACCACCTTTCCAGTTCTTATCACCAAAGTATGATGTTAACATTAATCACAACCGAACACAGTATAACCTTAAAAGCCCCACAGTCCTTAAAATGTCCAAACACTTAAAAGTTCACAGTCTATTAAAAGTCTCTTAACTGTGGGCTGCTATAAAATCCAAAACAAGCACTGTCTTATTTCAAAGGGAAGAATCAGGCACTCTCAAACAAAACCTAAGTCCAGCAAGTAGCTCAAGGCTGGACACCTGGGATTCACTCATGATCTTCTGGGCTCCAAAGGGTTTCAGCAGCTCCCCTTCTCTGACCCTGTAGACCATGGCACAAACAGCTCATCTTGCAGGCCCAGGCCAGCTCCATTTCACACCTACTGCTGCTCTTGGTGGTCGTCTCATGGTCCTGGCATCTCCAAAAAGCTGGGGTTGCCACTGAAACTGAGGCAGCACCTTCAATAATGGTCTCTTCTGACCTCTCCTGATGCAAAGCCTCAGCTTCTCTCCATGACCTCTGCAATCCTTGGGTTTTCACTTCAATCGAGATGTGCTTCCACCAATGGTCTTTCCTGACCTCTCACCGTGCCAAACCTCGACTGCTCTCTGTGACTCCCTCAAATTTCAACACCAGAACCATATAGGAGACTCTTACACACTACCAAGTCCTGCTTCTAGCTTGAGATGGAGGCTCAGTCCCCTTCTAGAACATAGCTTCTGTGTGCTGACCCTGAAGAAAATCTTCCCAGATTTCACCACAGTGATACTGGTCTCTTGTTACTTACAGCTCATTTTTCAGCCCTAGCTAACCAGCATCAATTGTCCCAGAAAAGCAAGGGGTTCACTTCAGGTTCTGGTCTCTTGTTACTTACAGTTGATTCTTCAGCCCCAGCTGACCAGAACCCACAGATTAAACAGTCCTGATGATCTCTGCTTCCCTTTGAACTAGAAATTTCACAAGCCAGGCCTCCATCATCTACAACTCTTTCAGCAAAACTGTTCCAAGTTTCACAGCAACAATATTTAGGCATTCAATGATTTTTCTAGCCCAAAGTTCCAAATGCTTCCACAATCCTTCCCCCAAAAAACCAAGGTCAGGTCTGTCACAGCAATACCCCACTTCTGGTATCAATTTCTGTTCTAGTTTGTCTTCCATTGCTGTGACAAAACACTCTGACAGACACCAACTTGGGGAGGAAGGAGTTCATTCAGCTCACATCTCCTGGGTCACAGTTCATCACTCAGGGAGCCCAAGGCAAGAACTCAGGGCAGGAACCTGGAGGCAGGAGCTGAAGCACAGGCCATGGAGAAGTGCTGCTTACTGGCTTGCTCTCCTGGCCCATGCCCAACCTGCCCTCTTATACAGTACACAACAACCTGCCCAGGGTGGCATCACCCATAGTGGTCTGGGCCCTCCCACATTGCTCAACAATCAAGACAATACTCCACAGGTGTGCCCACAGGCCAGTCCAATGGAGCCAATTCCTCAACTGAGGCTCCCTCAAACCAGATGTGTCAAGTTGACACTAAAGCTATCCAGCACAATACTAATTTATCCAACTAAGAGGCATAGACTAGTAGAATGAATTAAGAAGCTAACCTCCCCCAAAAAATAAAATAAAAAAAAATAAAAAAAAAATTTAAAAAGCCAGGCATAGTGGCACACACCTTTAATCCTAGCACTTGGGAGACAGAGGCAGGTGGATTTTTGTGAGTTCAAGGCCAGCCTAGTCTACAGAGTGAGTTCCAGGACAGCTGGGGCTACAGGGAGACCCTGTCTCAAAAAGACCAAAAAAGAAACTAAACCCATCTTTTTGTTCTCTGAAAGAAACCCATCTCACCTTCAAGACAGGCACTATCTTAAGGTGAAAGGATAGAAACAAATATTCCAAGCAAAAGGCAGTAATAAACAAGCAGGAGCTGCTATTCTAATATTAGATAAAATAGACTTCAAACTGAAAATTATAAGAAGAGATGAAAAGTGTCACTTCATTCTTATCAAAGGAAAAATTTACCAAGAAGATATCACAATCACGAATTTATGTGCACCAAACTTTGTTGCATCAAATGTCATAAACACAATTTTACAGAACTTTAAGGCACAGATTAACTCCAGCACACTAATAGTAGGGGCTTCAGTACACCACTGTGTCCATTAATCAGGTTAACTGGACAAAGAATAAACAGAGAGACATTTGAACTGAACAATATGATGCACCAAATGGAACTAACAGACATCTCCTGAGTATTTAACCCAAACACCAAAGGATATACTGTGTATTCAGCACCTTGTGGAACCTTCTCCAAAATCAACCACATATGGGGACACAGAACAAACCTCAACAAATACAAAAAAATAATTGAAATGATTTCATTTATTCTATCAGACCATAGTGCCGTAAAGCTTGATAGCAACACCAGAAGAAGCCCTAGTACATACAGGAACTCATCGAGATTAAACAACACACTCCTGAACAATGAATGAGTCAAAGGAGAACTTAAGAAATGAATCAATATATTCCTGGAATTAAACAAAAATGATAATTCTACCTCTGGGACACATTAAAAGTGGTCCTAAGGGAGAAATTTATAGCTCCAAGTGCCTACATTCAAAAAAATAGGAAGAGCACACATAAATGACTTAACATTGCAAATCAAAACACTTGAAGACAACAACAAATGAATCCCAAACCCAACAGACAGGAAAAATTAACAAAAATCAAAGCAGAGTTTAATGAAATAGAAACAAAGAAACAATACAAAGAATCAATGAGTCCAAGAACTGGTTTGAGATAGACAGACAATTAGACCAGCTAACCAAAGTAAAGAAAGAGCAATTAAAAATGTTCTCTATAATTTTGCTGTCATATAGTATCACCTGGTAGCAATCTCTTTCACCTATAGGATGAATTAACTCAAAAATAAAGTTTGTTTCCCAAGTTAATCACATACAGTAACCCAAAACAGCATGGGTGAACTTGATGAAATCTGTGCCTTGATTCCACCCTATAGGTATGTATAATAGAACTGCTTTTTTGAGACTCATGGGTCAGAAATAAAAACCTAACAAAGAAAAGGGGGATATAGATAGATATGAAAACTTTTTGTCAAAAAACCTTGCAACCCAAATCTTAAAACTAACTACAGGAAAGAATTTGTATGTTCCAACAGGCCAGAGTATCACCAATTTAATGGCTGAGAAAGAAAATGCAGCTTCGCAGTGAGTAGGATGTACCAGAAAGTGCCAGCAGAAGGATTGACTCCTCTGGGCATTGAAGGGAATAAATGCCTCAGATTGTTGCAGACATCAGGCCCCTCTCTGGATCCTACTAGTAACAACTATTTTTAATGAATCCTAAGGAAGTTTACTTTCTAGGTGCTACAAAGGTTTTAATACAAGAGACTTTCTTAACTCCCCCCCCATAGAATAAGGAGAAATATAATGATGATGAGGTCATTCTCCAACTGTAGATTGGAGCCAACTGTTATAGAGGTATTCTCTTGTAAAATCAGTAAAACTGCCTTCTTTAATTGACTAATGGACATAGAAACTGTGAAAAGGATTATTCTCTATTCAGAACCAAATATAATGCTAAAGTCTCCGTAAGCTATGCACTTAAACAAAATATATTAATACAAGAGCTCTGACATCAACAATGGATTATTCTACCAAGAAGATGTTGTCCAGGGGATCCAAGCCCCCACAAAAGGTCAAGGCTCCTTGCCTCCAAACTGGGATATCTGCAGGAAGAGAGGCGATAAGGCCCTGCTGTTGAAGACCTGATATAAACATGGGAAAGATGTATGGAGACCGCACTGGCAAGTATACAGATGGTCTCTGGAATGCCAGAGAGTGTTACCAAAGGTCATTAAACCAATAAAGCAAATATAGGTCTTCTTGAGTCAAGCAAGACTCCTCCGTCAGCACCAGCTACACCTCATCTGCCTGGTAATACTGTGCAGCAGTGGCAGCCATATGTCTGTATATTCCAAATCTAATTGGCTATTACCTCTCTCCTTGGAGGAATAACCCACGGCTGATGCCACAATCTTAAATCCTCTAATGGTTAGGAGATGTTATAAACCACACGAAGACCCTGTCATACTTAACAGAAGAAAATGTAATTCATGGATTAACATACCATCCAAACATCTGTGTCTATACCAAAGTAACCTACCATAACAATTAGTACTGTTTAAATACCTGTATGTCTAATTGCATGTGCTTCATTAGTAGGATCGAAAGGTTATGCCTGGACAAGCTGGCAGCCCATGAAAGAAAACAGCCAGAATTGACTAGAGACCAAGACAACAGCTCCAAAGAAAGTAGACTGTTTTGCTTCTCATCCACCTGTGCCCCTTTTCTAAGCCTAGGGAACAATCTGCGGAAGAGGGGACATGGTAGAATGTAAGGGCTGCGATTGGGGTGAATGGTGAAACTACAACAATATAGACTGGACACTCATTTGATCAATTTGATTGAACATACAAGCCCCCCCCCCCTGCTGGATGGTGGTACCCATGAGCTGTGTGGGTTTGGGCACAACTGCTTGCAAATTGGTTTTACATGAAGGATGCTTGTACTCACAAATTATCACTTATTGTTAAAAAAATGAAAACAAAACAAAACAAAAAAGCAGAGAAAGATGCAGAAAAGTTACAGCAGAATGCATGATCTGGGATGGGTAGGGGTGGGGTGGGGGGAAGGGAAGGGGTTATATGCTTGAACTGAATTGGAAAATGATGTATGAAATACACAAAGCATCAATAAAAATTGTACATGGATATACATTACCAAAAAATATGTATTTGTTTTTGAGACAGTCTTCCTATAGCCTCATCTCTCCTGGAACTCTCTATGTAGATGAGGATGGCTTTGAACTCAGAGAGATCTGGTTGCCTCTGCTTCCCAAGTGTTGAGATCAAAGGCCTGCCCCACCACATCGGATTATATGTAAATTTCTTTAGAAAGCTAATAGTATTAAGTTTTCATAGTATATTTTCGACTTATTTCTATGCCTTTATGATCTGTATTCACATGTACCTTATAAAATCTTAAGATTATATCATAAAAAATCATCAAAATTAGATATGAAAGGGGAAGCATTACAACAGATAATAAAAACATCCAGAATATTATGCGGGGATACTTTAAAATTTATACTCTGCTAAATTTGTAAACTGAATAGAAATGGATGAGTACTGGAAATCATGGGAATCACCAAAGCTTAACCCAGAAGACAACAACAGTTTAAACAGACCCATTACATGTGAGGAATTTGAAACAGTAATACAAAACCTCCCAACTTAAAAAAGCCTAGGCTCAGATGGATTTACATTTGATGTAGAAAAGGCCTTTGATAAATTATAAAATGCCTTTATGTTTAAAGTTCTACAGGGAATTGGACTGAAGGGAACATTCCTTAACATAATTAAAGCCATATACAACAAACCCACAGCCAACGTCATCCTAAACAGAAAAAAATCGAAGCATTTCCCTTAAAGTCATTAACCCAGCAAGCCTGGCCCCTATCTCCACTCCTTTTCAATATAGTGCTTGAAACGCTCAATAGAACAGTGAGAACAGAGATAGAAATTAAAGGAGTATTAATTGGAAAAGTATCCCTTTTTGAAGATGATACTATATTATACCTAAACGATGCCAAAAACTTCATTAGAAAACTCCTAGAAATGAATTACAGTTTTAGTAAAGTGACAAGTTAAAAATGTAATCTACAAAAATCAGTAACCTTCCTATATGTCAATAACAAGGAATTGGAGAATGAATACAGGATAACCCTGCCATTCATGACAGCCTCAAAAAAAAAAAAAAAATATCTCAGAATAAACCTGACCAAAGACATTAAATATCTCTACAATGAAACTTTAAATCTTTGAAGGAGATTGAAGAAGACGCCAGAAGATGTTAGTATTTCCCATTCTCATGGATCAGAAGAATTAATATAGTAAAAACTACCATCCTACCCAAATTAACATATAGATTCCATGTAATCCTAATCAAAATCCCCGTGCTTTTTCACAGAATTAGAAAAAAAATCCTAAAATTCATACAGAAAAGCAAAAGACCCCTGATAACCAAAGCAACCTTGAGAAAAAAGAGTAATGCAGGGGAAATTACTATACCAGATTTCAATTTCTGCTACAGAGCTATAGTTATTAAAATAGCATGGCACTGGCATAAAAATAGACCCATAGATAAATGAAATAAAATCAAAGACACAAACAAGAGAACATATAATTTCTGACTCCTGATATTTGACAAAGGAGCCAAAAACACTCGGTGGAGTCAAGGTAGCATCTTCAGCAAATGGCAAAAGTGGATAACCATCTGTAGAAGAATCAAATTAAACCCCTACATTTACAAAAGTCAATTCAAAACAAATTAAAGACCTCAGTGTTAAACCTGAAACTCTAAAAATGTTAGAAGAAAATATTGGTGGTAATCTACAAGATATAGGTGTAGGAAAAGACTTTAAATTATATAGCAGTTGCACAGCAATTATGGCCAACAATCAACAAATGGGACCCCATTAAACTGAAAAGCTTCTGCACAGCAAAAGAAACAATCAAAGAAGTGAAGAGAAATCTCACAGAGTGAGAGGAAATCTTCACAGGTGACACATCAGACAGAGGTTTAACATCCAGATTATATACATTTCTCAGAAAAACAAAAGACCAAGAAAATAAATGACCCAATTAAAAGATGGGCTAAAGATCTGAACAGAAACTTCTCAAGAGAAGAAGTTAAGATGACTCAGAAACCTCTTAAAAAGCATTCAATATCACTGGTAATTAAGGGAATGCAAATCAAAACCACCTTAATATTAATTAATCATCTTACACCAGTAAGATTGATTATGATCAAGAAAGCAAATGATATCAAATGCTGGAGAGGGTGTGGAAAAAGGGGAATACTTATTTACTGCTTTTGGGATTGCAATCATGCAATCCCTATGGAAAGCAGTGTGGAGAACTCTTCAAAGACTAAAAATGAACCTGCCATTTGACCCAATTATACCACTCCTAGGCATATACCCAAAGGATGCAGCCTATAGCAGAGATACATGCACAAGCATGTTTATTTCTACTCTTGTCTTAATAGCAAAGAGCTGGAAGTAGCCCAGGTGCCCTTCAACTGATGAGTAGATAAGGAAGATGTGGTACATTTATACAATGGAGTTCTATGCAGTGGCTAAAAAGGATGACATGAAATTTGAAGGCAAATGGATGAAACTGGAAGCCGTTGTGCTAGGTGATGTAACACAGTCTCAAAAAACAAAGAAAAAAATATATGTTATCCTTGTGGATCCTAACACTGAATCCCTGTGCAAATGTCAAAGTAAGCAACTATTCGGAAAGATAATATTCCATTGATTGTTATTGCTATAGACATAGCTTGAAGTAAATGTCCCTATTTTCTCAGTTCTAAGATTTCTGAGAAAGAATAAATCTTTTTTCTTAAGTATATGTAAATTTATAATTTTTACATATATACAAGCTTACAGTTAAACTGTGAATTCCTAAATATGTTTTGCAATTAACCTATAGTTTTATTTCAGACTTTGTAAATTTGCTATATGTAAGGAATGCAAAAAAATGTTAAGAGTAGAATCATGAACATCAAAGGTTGGGGAAAAAATGCTCCCAAAGCAGAGTTGAAGTGTTTCTTAGAGCACTGGATTGGAAGAAGTCTGTGATATGCTTCAGGTAGAAAACACATTGTTTTATAAGCTTTATTCAAAGCACAAAGTACAAGCTCTTAGCTGTGAATTTGATGCTAATGAGGTAACAGTGTACTGAATAAGGATATGGTGTTTTTATAACAAGCATGCATAAAGCAAGGCTGTAGGGGATGGCTTTATACAGTAGAAGTAGGAAATGAGAAATTATTGATAAAAGTTACAAAATTTTAGCTACACAAAGTGAGCAAACCCTGAGAACCTAATGTACGAGAAGGTAGCCATAATGAATAATTTTGTAGGCTGTGCTTGAATCATAAGATGGTTGATTATAAATGCTTTCACCAAAAAAGACAGAGAATGGTAACAAACTTACAAATTGATTGATTGATTGATTGATTGATTGATTGATTGAGACTTTTTGACCCGAGACCTCAGAATTTACCTCTGTAATTAAGGAAAAATAGTCTGATATTTGATAATGTAATTATTAAGGAAACTTTAGAAATCTTAATTAGCTTAAATTACAACTCTATGTGTATAGTTTTAATGTTTTATTTTGAAGCGTGTTCAATTAAAACTTGTTAAATTTAGACTTATATATATCCTGATACAATACCAGGAGCCAAGAAAGTGTAAAGGATACATGGAGATAAGGAAAAGAAAAATCCCAAAACAGGGGGGCAGTAAAACAGATGTTACCGGGGGAGGTCGGGAGGGTGGAGGTGTTGGGTTCGGACAGGAGGAGGGGAAGATAAATTGGGGCATGCTGGGGGTGGGGGAGGTCAGGAGACAGGAGGGGAGGGATGATGGGTTTGCTGGGGCTTGTGAGGGAGGAAGGGGATGGGAAGAAGAAAGAATAGAGATGATTAAACCTTGAAAGGCTAGGAAGCTCATAGTGTAATGTGATGCCCCTGTGACCCCATGAGATATTCAAATACACTGTCTGAATATTAGTGCAAGGGTTGTGCAACCTGGTGGTTCTGTGGCAGGGGCACAGTGAAAGACAGAGGGCAACCTCCCTTTGAATGGTTGGTGAGAGCGATCCAAGTGACTCTCAGAACAAAGAAGGCTATCTCCAAAGCTCTTGATTATTTCCAGAAATAGAAAATAAGACCCTACTTTTCAGAACAGGACATGATTCAGGGATAGGACTTAGATTAAGGGAACAGGATCTGCTATGGCACCTTCCTATCTAAAGATAAGCATTCACAATGCTAGTCAGTGTGGACACCGCTAAGAGAGAAAAATCAATCAGTGGTACAACCCAGCTGCAAACCCTAACAACAATGATGAGCTGCCCAGCAAACTGCCTCTATTGGTGCACAAGAGGCACTGTTGTCTAGGGGATGGTCAACAGCTAATTGGACTTGGAACCCTCTCAATGAGTGTAAACCCCTAAGAGCCACTGTAAACTCAGCCAAAAGCACAGGGCTGAAAAGAAGATAGAGCTTAGAGAAAGCCCATCAGGGTCGTATCTCTAGACAAATAAAATTTCTTACCATACACTAGCTATGGAATCTTATGTTTACAGACAAGCGTATCGTACACCACTCATCAAAAAAACTACTCTTTGCAAAAGATGGAGGCCACTGCAGAATCCCACAACTGATCAAACACAGAACACATGCATCTGTAAAATCCCCATTTCTAGGAGACACATCTACCATCGAACTTCTACATGCAGAATGAGGGGCAGAGAGAAAATGAGTGCACCCCTCAATTCTCACCAATAAAGCTTCATTGCACAATAGAGTGTGATGCAAAGAGAAGGCCACAACTAGTCAAGCTTCAAAGAATGGAAGCCCCCAGAGTGTGCATATCTGAATGGGTCCCCTATATTAAACCTTACCTACCCACAGATCAGAGATCATTGTGGAAGAGAGGAGAAGGGAAATTATAAGAGCCAGGGCTGGTGCATAAGCATAAAGAAACAGTTACTTCCAGTTGACTCTAAGCTTACAGATGTGAACTTGTGGCAATGTTGGCATCAGACACAGGACCCAAGCCAATTGGGACAAGGTCTCAAAGCTGAGCAAGAGAAATGAGTGGAGGACTGACTCTGGACTGAGAACTATAAGAGATTGAGTAGTGTTGGGGGAGGAAATTAGGTTTTACCTAGGAATTCTAGATATGTTGACTAGACTCCAACAGATCTAGTTGCACAGAAGGACCTCTGGGTTTGGGAGCTTGCCTGGATAGGGCTTAACTTGATGTTATAATACATAAGTTCTGGTTGGGTTTGGGGCATGAGGATGATTGGGTTTGATTGGAAACCATTGCATGAATTTTTCAAATGTTCAGCACAAAAATTAAAATATGCTATAGTTTTTGGTAGCTCTTTGGTACGTACAGAGGAAGGGACTACAGGCTTTTTCTTGCTCTGCAAGCAATCTACTACTGAGCTTCACCTGCATCCACTACTATATTTGTTCAATATTTTAATTGTTCATAGAATACACAAAAAACCTGAGCACAGACTTTGTTCTCCACTTACATTGTATCCAGAATTTCAGAGCGAGCTTCTTTTGCTTCTCTCTTTTGATCATTTGTACTTGTTTACTGCTGTCATTCTTTTGTTTATCTCTTTTGATCATCTATACTTGTTTATTGCCATCATTCTTTTTGAGCTCTAGGTTGTTTTCCTGGATTTGTCCTCATGATATTTCCCAGATCGTGATGTTCAGTAGATGTTCCTATCCCCTCCACAATAGTTTTCACACAACAACACTCAACTTCCGCATTCTTCTCTTTTGAAACTTTACATTTTTGCCATAACAGAATTGTAGAGTGTACATTTTTCCAAGTTAAAATATTTTAAAGACAAATTTTATTGAAGCTTTGTGCATTACATACAAAATTTCCAATCAAATCTAGACACGTGCTCCCTTCCTTACCCCCTCCACCAGAGATCACACATTCTGCTAATCACGTCTTTCATCTTTTTCTGTCTCTTTAAAACTTTTTGATGCAGAAGTTTACTGTTTCAAGCAGAGGTTTGACACTTCAGTCAGTTCTTTGACTCAGTCCTTCTGCCATTGTTGTTATTGTTATTGTTATTGTCGTTGTTATTCTCTCCAATTTGCATGACTCCAAAATATGCATATATGCATGCCACATATATCATAGGTTTTAGCATGTTCAGCTTATGATTTTTTTTCTTTATTAGGCTGAAAGATGTCATGTTTGAAGGCTCCTCCTTGGCAAACCAAACAACCATCAGTTCTGCCCTTGTGGTCCACACTGGGGTTTTCCCTTCCTATGGTAAAACATTTTTATTTTAAAAGTAATATTAAATTAATCATTGAGTCAGCCGAGTCAGTAAATCTTGATAGCATTAAATATTATTATACTGAATATTGAAGATATTTTAATAAATAAAATTAAAGTCAAGATACATACTCTTTTGTTTCTGTCAATTTTTATATTGGAAAACCTACAAAGAAAGTTAAGACCCTTCTGTTATTGTAATTTTAGGGAAAAGGGTATATACTACTGAAAGAGGTTAAATTGATGCAAGATTCTTTGCAATATTTAAAAATACTACTTAATTGCATCAGCATGGGGCTTGTGTGCGATTACACTATTGCCACAAGTTCACTTGAGCAAGCTTCCAGTGGCCTGAAAGCCTCTGTTTCCTATGTTCATGGACCAAACCTGGCTCTCACAATGATTCCACTCCCTCTTCACAATGGTCCCTGAGCCATGGTCCTTGAGGTTTAAAGTGGAAATCCTATCCAAGGGCACGCACTCTGTAGTCTCTTATTCTTTAAGGCTTAGTCAGATTTGTCATCCTCTATACATCACACTCTGCTGTATTAGGAAGCTTCACTGGTAAGAGTTTAGGGATACATTAGTATTCTCTCCACCTCTTGTTAGACTGTGTTCCATGTATGTATGTCACTTGCTTTTCTGAGTTTGTGTAACTTCACTTTGTATAATGGTTTCCAATTCCATCCAGTTACTTGCAAATTGCATAGTTTTTATCTTTTTATCTTTTTTTATCTTTTTATCTTTTCTTACTACCGAGTACAACGTCATTGTGTACATGTATCACATTTTCATTATGTATTTGTCAGTTGAGGGACACTTGCATTGTTTACATTTATTGGCTATTGTGAAAAGACCAGCGAAAACATGGATATAAAAGTACGGAGAGATAGCCTAGCAGTTAAGAGTACCGAATGCTCTTGCAGAGGACTCGGGTTCTATTCGCAGCACCCATATTGTGGCTAAGAACCATCTGTAACTCCAATTCCAGGAGAACTCCAGTTCCAGGGGAATCCGAGACCCTCTTCTGACCTCCGTGGCTTTCCACAACACGGGTGCACAAACCTACATGCAGACAGTACAGTCATACAAATAAATAAATAAACAAACAAATTAATTAATTAATTAATTAATTAATTAAATAAATAAAACTAAAAAAAGAAAAAATAAATAAAATTTTAAAAAAGAAAAAAAAGAAATCCTATTTTTTAAAAAAAAGCATCTCTACAGTATGATGAGTCCCTTGTGTATAGGTCAAGCTGTGGTATAACTGGAACAGATGGTAGATTCATTTTTAGTTTTTTGAGACTTATCCACACTGCTTTCCCTAGTGGGTGCACAAGTTTGAATTCCCACTAGCAATGAATAAGCATTCCCTTTTCCCCACATCCTCACCAGCATTTGGTGGTTGTTCTTCTCTTGATCTTAGCCAGTCTGACATGGATAAGATGGAATCTTAATGTTGTTTTTAATCTGCATTTCTATCATTATTAAGGATGAGCACATTTAAGGTTTTCCTTAGACATTTTTATGTCATTGTTTTTGAACTCTTTGTTCAGATCCATAGCTCATCTTTATATTGAGTAGGTTATCTTCTAGTTTCTTTGTTCATTGAGTTATTTGTATATTCTGGATATTAATCCTTTCTTGGATATGTAGCAGGTAAAGATTTTCTCCCGGTCAGTGAGTTTCACCTTCACTTCCATGATTTTTTTTTTATTTGTTTTCTTTGTTTTATTCTGTACAGAAAAGCTTTTCAGTTACTGAGGTCCCACTCATTGATTGTTGAGCTTAATGTCTGAGCAGCTGATATACAATTTGGAAGATCCTTTCCTATATCTATTATCTTTTAGGCTACTGCCTGTGTTTTCTTCTAGAAATTTCAGAGTTTCATGTTTCTTTTTGAGGTTTTTGATCAATGTAGAGTTGAATTTGTGCAGGGTGAAAGAAAAGTAGTTGTATGTTCTTGGCAACTTTGTCAAATATCACATGGGTGAGATTCCATGTACTCATGTTTTGGTCTTCTATTGTCTTCCATTGATCTACATATCTGTTTTTGTTCTAGTGCCATGATGTTTTTATGACTACACCTCTGTAATACAGACAGACAAGGGCCCAGAGTGGAGCCATGGAAATGGGCATCAGTCCTGCACTAGCCTGGGAACTGCTTGTAGCTAATTACTGCTAGGTGACAGAGAGTAGATCTTCCTTAAAATCTCTATAGATAGGTGGATTAGATTCCAGTGGATGAACTTGCAAACAAGTACATCTGGGTACAAATGCTTGGCCCAATAAGACTCAATATGTATGACAGAATGTATGAGAGAGGTCCAGTGGTAGAGGGGCATGTGTAGGCATGATTGGATGGGTAAGAGTGTCTAAAACTGACTAAGAACTATTTTGTGAAATGCACAAAAGACAAATTAAAATATTTTTAAATAAATAAAAAAGATATTATTTAAAAGTTCAAGTAAGAATTAAAAACACTTCTTATATAGAACCAAGAAGTACATTTACATATTTGTATGTATGAAAATGTATATGGAAGCACAATTTAAAATAGAAAGCATTAGGATAAAAGCCCATATTTCTCTGCTTAGGATTCACAACACAAAATATGACACAGTCAGAGGCTTATACAAGACGTGATACAAATTTTTATCTTTTTGAGCAAAAATCCGTTCCAAATTTTCTACAGTTAATTATTCCTCATGTAATTATAAAAAGAGAATATGTGAATTCACAGGAGACAAATTAATATTTCGTGAATATTAGCCAATCATACCAATTCAATTTCACATACTAGAGGTAACAAATGTTCTATTATTTTGAACTTCAACCACATTTTAATGTTGTAACTGGAATCTGGTTGTACTGGCCATGGTAGATTTCTTAACCTGGGAGTCTATTCTCTTATCTATACACGTCGCAATATCTAATTTGATGTCTGATGTTATATTGATAAAAGTGTTTAATTCATGCATTTATTAATGTGGAAACCAGTGTATTTTGTTTAATAAGGCATCATATATGGAACTCAATGCTATTTGTTGAATATGAAATTATTTCTACAGCTAAAAATTATGCCTAATTCTTTTTCTTATTTATACACACATTTTTTAATCAAATCTAGACCCATGTCCCCCCCATCCCTCCACACCTCCAGAGCTCATGCATTCTGCCAAACATGCTATTCATCTCTTTCTCAGTCGTTCTCAATATTCTCCATGGAGAAGTTGACTGTTTTGAGCAGAAGTTCACTGTTTCAGTCAGTTCTTTGACGCAGTCCTTTCTGTTGTTGTTGTTGTTGTTGTTTCCAAGATGCATCACTCCCTACTGCTTTGGACAAAAGCTCAAGGGGTCATGCACAGGAGATACTTACAAATGGGTAATTGGCACTAGCATCCACAGATGAGGGATACCATTCTTCGTTTGTTTTTCTGGGACTGTGTTACTTCACTCAGCATGATGTCCTCTAGCTCCAGCCATTTTCCTGCAAAGCTCATGATGTCCTCTTTCTTTACTGCTGCATAGAACTCCATTGTGTAGATGTACCACATTTTCTCTATCCACTCATCAGTTGAGGGGCATTTGGGTTGGTTCCAGCTCTTTGCTATTGTGAAGGACCAGTAGTAGTTCTTTTTTTTTTTTTAAACTTTTTTTTATTATTATTTATTTTTGTATGGTGTATGAATGTATGGTTTGCATGCAGGTGTGGCACCCGTGTCGCGGCAATGCCAGGAGGTCAGAAGAGGGTCTCAGATTCCCTGGACTGGAGTTCTCCGGAAGTTGGAGTTACAGAGACGGTTTCTTAGCCGCCATGTGGGTGCTGGGGATTCGAACCCGGGTCCTCTGCAAGAGCGTCGGTGCTCTTAACCGCTAGACTATCTCTCCAGCCCCTGGACCATTAGTAGTTCTAATTGATATCCAAGAACTTGCATTTATTTTGTTTAGTTGGTTTTGTTGTTTTTTTTTTAGTTGTGTTTCTTTTTAAATTTTTTAAATATTTGTATTTATTTCTGTATGTGTAGGAATGTACTGTCCTGCATGCAGGCTTGTGCACCCGTGTCGTGCAATGCTGGCAGAGTTCAGAAGAGGGTGTCAGATTCCCCTGGAACTGGAGTTCTCTTAGAATTGGAGTTTCAGACCGGTTTTCAGCCACCATGTGGGTGCTGGGGGATCGAATCCGGGTCCCTCTGTAAGGGCGTCTGCGCTCTTAACTGCTAGGCCATCTCTCCAGCCCCATGTTTTTATTATTTTTAAACAGAATCTCTGTGTAGCCACTTACGGTCCTGGAGCTCTACTTATTGTAGATCAGGCGGACTCATTCTCACAGATACCACCAATGTTTGCTACTCAAATGCTGAGGTTAAAAGCATGCACAACCACCACTTATTAATTTGAATTTCTTATAGGTTCCCAGGTGCTGCATTTTGTGCTCTGCTCTCTCACTGTATTTTATAGTCAGTAACTGACTCCTTAATACAGCCAAGATACATGATACAGTATATACTTTGAAGTGAAACTGCATTCAATATGTCTGTGAAATAGTCTTAAAGTATTGTAACCTTCATATTTCATTTTTAATTGTTGATTTCTATTTTTCATAGTCTTAAGGAAGATTAATTTTTATCATTATGAGTAGTTTACAGAAAAGTACTCAAATTTCCTTGTTTTGCTTTTACTGATTTAACCAAAATCTTAGAGAAACCTTATTCAAACCAGTAGATTGCTTATAACAATTTATTATAAGCTTTTACAATAGCAACATTATTGTTAGTAAAGTAGCCAATTTCTTTAGCTAACTGAGTTAAAATGAAAGAAAATGAATATGAGTTAAATAAACCCATACATTATAAATATCATTTTAAATCCTCCCCTTTGGAATGAATTATCAAATTTTCAGATAAATGTGATGTCTTCTAACAATAGACAGGGTGGTGAGGAACAGGTAAACATATAGATCAAGAGATTTATAAGGAAAAATTCTAAAATCTTAGACTGATTATGTGAATAAATACAGTTCTATATACAGAAGCATGTGGTGAAGTTCCTGACTAGAGGAAGTATAAACATACATGCTGACCCTACACAGAAAGAGCTATGGAAAGACTCTTGTCGATCTCATAGTTTATAAGGCAGACACAGTAAAATCTCTTGGCCAATGACTTATAAGCATGTGGCTATTGTTCCAAGACACTTACCCTCGATGGCCAGTCATTGACCTAGGCATTTGTGTACACAACTCTACCGAATGTGAATATATTTCACTCTTTAAGAAGACAATTCCTAGAGCGTAGACAAATGGATCCAGTCCCAATATGCATTAGCAGGCTAGATGCCTGAGAGTGAGACAAGAACAGCTAACCTATGGTTTTGGGGCACTAGGATATGACTCTGCTACAATTAAAATGTATATGGAATGCCATATAGGCCGAACAAGAAAATAATCCTTTTTATTCTCTTATTTATGCAAATTGATTCACTCAGATTTCCTCATTATAGCAAAAGTAGTTACATACTCTATTAAAAATAATTTAAAATCATACATACATAAATATAAACTTATTTTTTATTGTAGGAATAAATCACTAATTTCTCATTACTGGGAGCACGATAGTATTCAAGACAATGATGCGCCTTGGTATTATTTTTTTTTCTTTTCATTCGCCATCAAAGAGATAGGCCTTTCTCATCCCCAGCATCTTCATATGACTTCTTCGGTGATCTTTCCTTGTCTCCCTCCTAGCTGCTGAGCCATTGTCTTTTCCAGTAGCCTTACTTGTGTTTTCACAGCATAAAAATTGCATTGACCTCATTTTATTGAGTATTTTTCCTCCCTCCCTTAAGATTATTCACCCATTCCTATTTTCAGGAGAAGTTATGTTGGTCTCATCCATTTGAGGGCAGGACCTCACAAAGTAGCCAAGGCCTGTCTGAAATCAGAACCATATTGTTTCAAGCTCCTTGGTGGTTGAAATCACAGGCTGTGGAAACCGTCCTCAATGTTCTGGTCTTGTTATTTATTGCTGTGAGAAAATATTCTGACCAAATGACACTTGGAGATGAAACGGATTATTTTTCTGAGAGTTTACAGTCCATCTCGAGAGAACTCAAGCAGGAACTCAAGTGCAGGAGATTAGAGAAGGTAAACTGAAGCAGAGACTAACGAGGAACCCTGCCTACTGGTTTGCTACTTTTGCGAATTCCCAGCCTGCTTTCCAATACAACCTTTGGACCAAATGCCTGGGAGTGGCACCATCTACAGTGGTCTGTGCATCCCATATCCACTTTACAGGTTCCAGAAAATAAACTCACAAAATATGGCTACAGAAACCCCTCAATTGAGTGGTTGTAAACTTGACACCACTATTCCTGAGTTGTCAACAAAGATTACACCAGGACACTCAGTGTGCCAGTAACACTTGTTAAATCAAATCTTTTGCCAGCAGATTGAAAGCTAAATCTCAGAGATTCTATGTAACTTACTTATGAGCATAAAGTTTTCAAAAGAACTAGGCTGCACTTATTTGCTTCCTTCAATACACACAGAATTTTTTTTTTTTTTTTTTTGGTCTTTTTGACGACAGGGTCCCCTGTAGCCCCGAGCTGTCCGGAACTAAACTCTGAGACCAGGCTGGCTTTGAAACTCTCAAAGATCCCTCTGCCCTGCCTCCCAGTTGCTGGAATAAAGGCGTGCACCACCACGCCCGCTTTTTTTTTTTTTTTTTTTTTTTTTTTTTTTTTTTTTTTTGGGAGAAATAATTTTTTAAAGCAAAGGCAAACATGAATATTGTTGTCAGCAATGCAGCTCTGCACTTGGTATTGTCTTCATGCATGTTTATAAGAAGCAACAGTTAAAGAATGGCTTGTTTGCTGTGTACATTTATATTATTGGACTACTATGAAACTTAAACTCTCTGAGCAGTCATATAAAAGGACAGAGCTGTGGAGAAGTAAAGACAGTAGGATATCTGGGATTTTCTGGCTGACAGCATACTCAGGTTCACTTAGTGAGACACTGTTTCAAGGGAACTGAGGCCAGACATGACAGAGGTGGAAACTCAGTGTCTGTCTTTGGCCTGCATGTGTACCTCCATTATGCACCTACAAATACACATGCATGCTTAAATGCACATACAAGTGAGCTGTTTTAAAGTCTAAATTTAAAGGGGATGGACGTGAGGAGGAGAAGGCAGAGAGGAAGATAAATGTTATTAAACTTGCTCTTGTAAAAATCTCAAAGAATGAATAAAAATTGTTGTTTAAAGAGAAATTTGTTTAACAGTTTCAATTTTATCTATTGTATAAGTTGTTGTATATTGTCATATATCTAGTTTATCATATTTTAGGATTTTTTTTCCCTGTTTGAATCCCCCAACTTCTCCTGACCAGTAAAATGTACTCTACTATATAATTTCGTTATCATATATATTATATAGTAGGTCATTTTATATATTAGTATATATTTTGAACTGGTATATATTAGCAGTGAAATCCCCGCAAGCGAAATTTGTGTTCCCAAGTGTCCTCTGTGTGGACTCTATTCACTGAAACCTGCTAACATATTCAAGGTCCTACCCTTAAAGAAAAATGACTGATTTTCTCAGCAGTTCTAGTTGCAAGTATTTTTTTGCAACTAGATTTTTGGGCCTTGTACTAGTCCCCATCTGCACTTGTTAGAGGTAGATCTTTTTTATAATATTTTATTGAGAGTCATTATTTCATTCATCATCTTTCAGTCTAATTTGGACACATCCCTCTCCCCTGTCCCCATCCCACCCCTCTTTTCATGCCTTCTGTCCATACATGTCTGTGCATCAGTTCTTGTTAAGTGACAGCAGATTTGGTGGTTTGGAAGTTCAAACAAAAACAAACAAAAACCCACCTCTGCTTTTTTTGTTTTTGTCGGGGGGGGGGTGGGGGGTGTGGTGTTTTTTTTTTTTTTTTTTTTTTTTTTTTTTTTTGTTTGGCTCTTTTTTTTTTTCCCCCCCCTCCCCAAACTCCACCCAAGAAACCCAACCACCAAGGGGCGGAGGTTTTTTTTTTGTTTTTTGTGGTTGTTTGGGTTTGTTTTTTTCACCACCACCCACCACCAGGTGGGGGGGGGGGTGGGGGGGTGGGAATGTATCGTATTCAGTTGAAACCAGTCTTTATGTTGCTCCCCTTCATATTGCTCCAACCTAATGACCTATATAATCATCACATATGCATCCACCAATTATGGAACTTATGATACAAAACTGTATATTTAAATTCCAAAATAGTGTAGGAATTCAATCATCCATGAAAGACTCTGCAGTAAATGGATGGAACTCAAGCCCATATGCTAAGGGAAAAAAAACACAGTCCCGAAAAACAAATGGAAATGGTTTCTTTCATTTGCAGATGCTAACACTCTCCAGTTGAAAGGCAAGCGGAATATATTGGTTATTTTTTTCTATCTGACATCTGAAACGTTGTTATAATGTAACTCTCTTATAGGCTCATAGAAATTGACCTACACTTATTTCACAGGCTCTGAAATTTGGCATATGAGTGGGAAGTACATATTCTATTTTAGACGTAATATAAAATAAAGGGGGGGAATGGATTTTCCCCATTTCTATACTGAGATTCTTGAGATTACATTGGACGAATAAATGGCCAGTTACCTGGAAAAACTTGTTTCCTTGTTTTCTTGTTCTTTAATATTTTATCGAAGTTTTATTATGCTTCATACATAATTCTTCTCGTTTCATTCCACACTCAGTTTCTCCCTCTCCATTCCTCCCATCCCACCCCTCCCAAGTTCATGCAGTCTGCCCCATATAGTCCTGTTATCCCCTTTGGATCCCTTTTTTAAGACGATTTTCAAGCACGAGGTTATAGTATATGTGGAGGAGAAGAGGCTCTCCATGCCCCAGTCAGTTCTGTCGAGTTCTTTGTTGTTGTTCCATCCAACCCCCTCTGTATTGTTTCAACATTGCATACACATGTACTAAAATTCATGTCACCGAAAATAACTATGTTATGTTCCAAATCATATTTTTGGATTCCTGTTTTCCCTTTTAATTTTACATCACTCTAAAACATGCAAACGTACACCCCACCCTTGTTCTCAAAACTATAATCCTGAAAATAATAGTAGGTTATTAGAGCCAAGTGATTCATATTCTAAAAGCACAGTGCTTTGAGAATATAAAGAGAAATGTAAACCCTTAATTTACTTCAGTTTGCCTTCAAGTAGGTATTGATGCTAACACCACAAATGAGATCTTCTTCGTGTTCCTGGCATATGGGCTTCTCCTTGCCTATATTTGTTGAAGGCTTGTTTGCTTGCCTCATTCAGATGCTTTTGTATTCCCAGTTGGCCGGGGGGGGGCGCTCTTCAAGAGTCACACAACCCCAACTTTAATACCGGTTGGGAGGATAACTCTGACCCCACAGCCACAAAAGCCAATCAAGCCAAAGACAGCACCTTTAATCCCAGCTGGCAGGATAACTCTGACCCCACAGCCACAAAAGCCAATCAAGCCAAAGACAGCACCTTTAATCCCAGCTGGCAGGATAACTCTGAACCCACAGCCACAAAAGCCAATCAAGCCAAAGACAGTTGGATTAAGGGATCAACAATCAGCCTTGCTGAGGCACCCAGTTCCTACCTGTCTCCTGCTCTTTCTTCTGCTGGCCTCAGGAGATCTCAGATGCCTAATTCTTTTAATGAAGAGACTATAATGTTGCATCACTTCCAGAAATAACTTTCATTTCAAGATCATAACAGTTACCTAAACTTTTTTTAATTAATTTTTTATTGATGCTTTGTGTATTTCATACCCCATCCCAGATCATGCATTCTGCCATAACTGTCCTGCATCTTTCTCTCAGTTTTTTTTTTCATTTTTTAGCAATAAGTGATAATTTATGAGTACAAGCATCCTTCATGTAAAACTAATTTGAAAGCAGTTGTGCCCAAACCCACACAGCCCCTTGGTCCCACCATCCAGCAGGGGGGGGAGGGGGGCTTGTATGTTCAATCAAGTTGATCAAATGAGTGTACAGGCTATATTGCTGTAGTTTCACCATTCACCCCAATCACAGCCCTTACATTCTACCATGCCCCCTCTTCCGCAGATTGTTCCCTAGGCTTAGAAAAGGGCACAGGTGGATGACAAGCAAAACAGCCTATTTCTCTCTAGATGTTGTCTTGGACTCTGGTAAATTCTGGCTGTTTCCTTTCATGGGCTGACAGTTTGTCCAGGAATAACCTTTCGATCCTACTAATGAAGCACAAGCAATTAGATATATAGGTATTTAAACACTACTAATAGTTATGGTAGGTTACTTTGGTATAGACACAGATGTTTGGATGGCATGTTAATCCAGGAATTACATTTTTTCTGTTAAATATGACAGGGTCTTACTGTGGCTTATAACATCTCCTGACCATTAGAGGATGTAAGCTTGTGGCACCAGCTACACCTCACCTGCCTGGAAATACTGTGCAGCAGAGGCAGCCATATGTCTGTATATCTCAAATCTAATTGGCTATTGGCTCTCTACTTGGAGGAATAACCCACGGCTGATGCCACAAGCTTACAGTTACCTAAACTTTTGTATGATAGTGTAGTTGAAGGGTTTTTCAGGCTAAATATGAGCTATATGTTTTGTATTGAGTTTTTTAATCCATTTAAAGATGGGCCTTTAAACTTACCAATATGCCATTGCTTTTATTGAATCATCACAAGGAAAAAGGGGTTGCAGGAATAATCTTCTTAGTACTGATTATCACACTGTAGCCATCCTTTACTTCAGCATGAGCCCAGAAATAAACCAGTACAAGAACAGGAGATTAAAAAAAAAATAAAAAAACATGTGATTTCTTGTCTCATTGCTTCCTTTCTCTTATGAAGAGAAACAACTCAACTTGTTTCACAACATTAGAAGAATGATTTTGATAGTAAAACTAAATCACCACCATTTCATTTAGGCTGTATAAAGGATGTTTTATCAAAAATCAGTTGAAGCCCAGGTGGTGGTAGTGTCCACCCATAGTGGTGCATGCCTTTAATCCCAGCACTCAGAGGCAGAGGCAGGTGGATCTCTGTGAGTTCAAGGCCAGCCTAGTCTTCAGAGTGAGTTCCGGGCCAGTTGAGGCTCTAGAGAGACCTTGCCTCCAAACCACCAAAAAAAGAAAAAAAAAAAAAAAACAACTGTTGAAATAATTCTTCCCAACATATGAATGGACGATCCTTTTGGCGTTATTTTCTTTTAATAAAGTATTAAATTCAGATTGTTATTATATACAATTCTACAATTCATTTAAAGACAAATGAGTAACAGTGAACTCAATTACCAATTAATCTATGATTAACGTGAAGAAAAATATGACATGAAAGTAGACATCTTCAAACTTGTTTAATGTTCTATTCACTTGTCAGTAAAATTTTTGCATTACATGTGAAACATTTAGTTTACTTATTGTGAATGGGTGTATTTTATCAACTGACACATATTCACAGACAGTAAGAGGAATGAATGAATGGATATAGAGAAAAAGGGACAGAGAGAGATAGAGATAGAGACAGAGATATGAAAGCAGTTAAGGAACATGTGTCTGTTGCCAAATTCCTGCCAAAAGCCTGTGAATCAATGCATTTGGAACACATCTGAGGAATTTATCTCCACTCCTATTTTCTTTCCTGTAACATTGTATTCCTATTTAATGCCCATCAGAGAACCTTCAAATGGTAACATGTTTCTCACCTTCAGAGTTTTGGACCAGTAGTAGTTCTTTTTTTTTTTTTAAACTTTTTTTTATTATTATTTATTTTTGTATGTGTATGAATGTATTGTTTGCATGCAGGTCTGTGCACCCGTGTCGTGCAATGCCACGGAGGTCAGAAGAGGGTCTCAGATTCCCCTGGAACTGGAGTTCTCCTGGAATTGGAGTTACAGACGGTTCTTAGCCGCCATGTGGGTGCTGGGGATCGAACCCGGGTCCTCTGCAAGAGCGTCGGTGCTCTTAACCGCTAGACTATCTCTCCAGCCCCTGGACCAGTAGTAGTTCTAATTGATATCCAAGAACTTGCATTTATTTTGTTTAGTTGGTTTTTGTTGTTTTTATTATTTTTGTTGTTGTTTCTTTTTAAATTTTTTAAATTTTATTTATTTCTGTATGTGTATGAATGTACTGTCTGCATGCAGGCTTGTGCACCCGTGTCGTGCAATGCTGCAGATGTCAGAAGAGGGTGTCAGATTCCCCTGGAACTGGAGTTCTCTTAGAATTGGAGTTTCAGACGGTTTTCAGCCACCATGTGGGTGCTGGGGATCGAATCCGGGTCCTCTGTAAGGGCAGTCTGCGCTCTTAACTGCTAGGCCATCTCTCCAGCCCCATGTTTTTATTATTTTTAAACAGAATCTCTGTGTAGCCACTACTGTCCTGGAGCTACTTATGTAGATCAGGCTGACTCAGTCTCACAGATATCCACCAATGTTTGCTACTCAAATGCTGAGGTTAAAAGCATGCACAACCACCACTTATTAATTTGAATTTCTTATAGGTTCCCAGGTGCTGCATTTTGTGCTCTGCTCTCTCACTGTATTTTATAGTCAGTAACTGACTCCTTAATACAGCCAAGATACATGATACAGTATATACTTTGAAGTGAAACTGCATTCAATATGTCTGTGAAATAGTCTTAAAGTATTGTAACCTTCATATTTCATTTTTAATTGTTGATTTCTATTTTTCATAGTCTTAAGGAAGATTAATTTTTATCATTATGAGTAGTTTACAGAAAAGTACTCAAATTTCCTTGTTTTGCTTTTACTGATTTAACCAAAATCTTAGAGAAACCTTATTCAAACCAGTAGATTGCTTATAACAATTTATTATAAGCTTTTACAATAGCAACATTATTGTTAGTAAAGTAGCCAATTTCTTTAGCTAAACTGAGTTAAATGAAAGAGAAAATGAATATGAGTTAAATAAACCCATACATTATAAATATCATTTTAAATCCTCCCCTTTGGAATGAATTATCAAATTTTCAGATAAATGTGATGTCTTCTAACAATAGACAGGGTGGTGAGGAACAGGTAAACATATAGATCAAGAGATTTATAAGGAAAAATTCTAAAATCTTAGACTGATTATGTGAATAAATACAGTTCTATATACAGAAGCATGTGGTGAAGTTCCTGACTAGAGGAAGTATAAACATACATGCTGACCCTACACAGAAAGAGCTATGGAAAGACTCTTGTCGATCTCATAGTTTATAAGGCAGACACAGTAAAATCTCTTGGCCAATGACTTATAAGCATGTGGCTATTGTTCCAAGACACTTACCCTCGATGGCCAGTCATTGACCTAGGCATTTGTGTACACAACTCTACCGAATGTGAATATATTTCACTCTTTAAGAAGACAATTCCTAGAGCGTAGACAAATGGATCCAGTCCCAATATGCATTAGCAGGCTAGATGCCTGAGAGTGAGACAAGAACAGCTAACCTATGGTTTTGGGGCACTAGGATATGACTCTGCTACAATTAAAATGTATATGAATGCCATATGGCCGAACTAAGGAAAAATAATCCTTTTATTCTCTTGATTTATGCAAATTGATTCACTCAGATTTTCCTCATTATAGCAAGTAATTTACATCTTATTAAAAATAATTTAAATTATAATACATAAATATAAACTTATTTTTTATTGTATGTGAATAGAATCACTAATTTCTCATTAATGGGAGCACGATAAGTATTCAGACAATGATGCTGCCTTGGTATTATTTTTTTTTCTTTTCATTGCCATTCAAAGAGATAGGCTTTATCCCAGCATCTTCATATGCACTTCTTCGTGATCTTCCTTGTCTCCCTCCTAGCTGCTGAGCCATTGTCTTTTCCAGTAGCCTTACTTGTGTTTTCACAGCATAAAAATTGCATTGACCTCATTTTATTGAGTATTTTTCCATACCTCCCTTAAGATTATTTCACCCATTCCTATTTTCAGGAGAAGTTATGTTGGTCTCATCATTTGAGGGCAGGACCTCACAAAGTAGCCAAGGCTGTCCTGCAAATCATGAACCATATTGTTTAAGCTCCTTGGTGGTGAAATCACAGGCCTGTGGAACCGTCCTCAATGTTCTGGCTTGTTATTTATTGCTGTGAGAAAATATTCTGACCAAATGACACTTGGAGATGAAACGGATTATTTTTCTGAGAGTTTACAGTCCATCATCGAGAGAAGCCAAGGCAGGAACTCAGTGCAGGAGATTAGAGACAGAAACTGAAGCAGAGACTAACGAGGAACCCTGCCTACTGGTTTGCTACTTTTGCGAATTCCCAGCCTGCTTTCCAATACAACCTTTGGACCAAATGCCTGGGAGTGGCACCATCTACAGTGGTCTGTGCCATCCCATATCACTTTACAGTCCAGAAAATAACTCACAAAATATGGCTACAGGAAACCCCTCAATTGAGTGGTTGTAAACTTGACACACTATTCCTGAGTGTGTCAACAAAAGATTAACCAGGACACTCAGTGTGCCAGTAACACTTGTTAAATCAAATCTTTTGCCAGCAGATTGAAAGCTAAATCTCAGAGATTCTATGTAACTTACTTATGAGCATAAAGTTTTCAAAAGAACTAGGCTGCACTTATTTGCTTCCTTCAATACACACAGAATTTTTTTTTTTTTTTTTTT